>JARHVA010000816.1:1057500-1662500 GCA_037957365.1 Torreya grandis
TGGTTTTCATGTCATGTCTTTTTATGATCATTAATGACTCAGAAGGTTAGGATTATCCTTTTTGCTTGTGCATACATAGATATACTAAGTGTGTATCTCTTGCTTCAGTAAGTGAGGTTTGGGTCTGTTATGCATCCATTGTGTACTTTGCTATGCAACTTCAAAAAAAAATTGAGGTTGTTTCATATGGTATCAGAGTAGTGTTTATACTCTAGGGAACTCTAGGTTTTGTGGCATTATTACATAGTGACCAATGAATTGTCCCAATCAGGTAGAATTAAGAAATAATTCTGAAGACACTTAGGCTTCAAGCTGAAGGTTAAGATATTGTGTTGTTTTTCTTGTTTTTGTAATGTTCCATGTAATGTTCAAAAGGAATGATTCTAAGGAATCTATATTTTCTCTTATGTCCATTGTTATTTCCCCCTATCCTTGGTTTGGGTTAACCCTTCCCAAATCTAGTTGCATCAGGGCAAGTCTCACCTAATAACCATTGACTTGATGGGTAGGTCAATGGGAGTTAGGTGATACAACATTCACTCTCAGAATTAGGGGAATGATGTCCATGTATATATAGTTAGCTTATATAGGTGATCCTTCATTGGATACTTGGAACATTATGACCTGAGGAAGACCAAGGGTTCAACTTAAACCTATAGGGCATGATAGGGTGAGAAAAAGATTGAATTCATTGAATAAGTTAACAAGTTGAACTTTCCTATCATAAAAATGATTGCCTCAAAATATTAGTAGCCCATGAACTTGCATGGGTATACTAGTCAAAGTCCATACTTTAGATGGTTTTTAGTGGAGTGGACATGTCTCCATGGGGTGAATTACTTTTAGATAACAATGTTGTCCTATCTTTTTTTCTATTTATGACAAGTTAGTTATGCATAATCTTCCCACCATGACTTTATAGTAATGGTTATGGTGAACAACCATAAATTCTAGCTTGGATTGGGTGTCACTATAAGTGACCAAAGGCAATGATATTATAATTTTTTATATTACAATAGCAATGCCAAGTAGGCATTGACTCATCTAAAGTAATGGATTTTTTAAGCAAACCTGGAAGGTTTTATTGTCAAGTTGGTTGCCTAGTTGGCTAAGTTGTAGTGATTATACATCCTATCAAATGATGAGCTTTTGTGGAGTTGTAAAATTATGTGTTTTAGCTAAGTTAAGCTTAATCATATTGGCCTCTTTTGAGTTAAGGAATTAAGTGGCTTCATAACTCCCACAAGGGGTTGAATTTAGCTAGTCTTAACATGTTTATTTGATCTAAGATCAGTTTTATGTCTATGACGTATATATTATGCTTGGTTTTATGTGTATGTTGTTTGATCCTATATGGGTTATACATAGATGGGGATGTCTATTCAGACTTGATTTCATCTTGACCCTTTTGAGAATGTTTATTGAGACATTGGATATGTCTTACATCCATGATAATGTGTGTTGCAAGTTATGATTAAACTTGCTAATTGTGTGGAATTATGATTCCCACAGTAGTAATATGGTACTATCCTTGAGCCTTGGCTAAGCTCACCCTTACCAATTCAATGTTTTGTTAACACAAGCATCACCATTCAACCCTTGACATGTTGGATTTAGTCAATCAGTTAAATCATGATATAAGCTTGTTGTTAAAAATTTAAGACAATGCCTAGATGTCCATTGATTACTTGCATGAGTAAGTTATCCAATGAGGCTGAGGTATGTTGTATTGGGAGGACCAAGGGTGTGGCTCAAACTTGGAGGGCATGATGGGGTGAGTGCGATTGACTTACATGAGCAAGTTGAGAGTTTAGGATTTGATTATGTGATGCCATTGATGGATATCTAATGACTTTTTGCATGATAATTACACATTGGATGGACCTATGTGGATTCATGGCCTTTTTGCTTCACATAATTGTGTGTTTGACCATTGTGATATAGAAAATACCTTGTCATAGTTACCTATACCTGATTGTGCATTTATCTTACAGTGTTCCTTCATTCATGTACATTATTATGTTTATATATTATATAAACTTGTGAGATGTGAAAATATTTAACCATGTGAAATGTGTGAACTTTTGTTCTATCCAGTGGTTGTATAGGTGATCTTGTTATGTTATACATGTGATTATTATGTTGTTAAACTATAAATTGTGAATTCAAGCACTTATGTATTATAATTTTGTTGAAAACCAAATCTCTTGTTAGTTACCAACGTATAGTGTTGTGATGTATTTTGTTATCCCACATCATTGTTCTAGTTATTAACATCAACGTAAGTGTGAGGTTGAGGGTAAATAGACACTATTTATGTATTAGATAGAATAGGTATGGGCTAGGGAGTGAAGTCTCTCATAGGCTGAAAATCCACTCCACCCCTTTGCACAAGGCAAGCCACCTGATTCATTCAGAGTGTACACCACGAGAACCACATATTGGTCATGGGACCTCGTACATAATAGTCACCTTATGGTTTAGTGTTCTTTGTCCACCTATCTAAGGTTGTTACAAAATAACCTATGTGGAATCTCCTTGTGTAGCTTTATGAAGCACCAACTTATCCTACATTGTGGATGTGTATGCAATCAGCAAGGAGATACTTACTAAATACATGCACATGTTGGCATGTGCGTGTACACATGTTGTGACTAAGGTATTGACTTGTAATACCTATTTTATATATATATATATATATATATATATATATTCTATTATGAACATATTTTTATATTATTTTATGAATAACCAGATAGTATGCTAGTTTTGTGTACATAATGAACACTATAATCCTTGATCAGGTGGATTTTGCTATTATGGGTACCCATGTCTCTTTTTCTTTCTATTTTTTATGGCCATGAGGTAAGTGTAGTGTGATGGTGAAACTATGATTCCTATAACCATCATGTGAGCTGAGTTTGGAGAGCATGCAGTAAACCTTTGGGGTAGCATGTACGACCTAGGTTGGCTTTTCATATTGTTTATTGTGGGTAGTATGAGATGTTACACTATCCCCTAAATGGTATTTATTAATTTGGAAGTAACCATTAAAAATGGGTTACTATCTTGTGGTAGCATTCTGTGATGAATGATAAATAAATTATGTATAAATCATAATGTGTGTTGATTAAGACACTACTTTAGATTATAGTTTTTATTTTTGAATCTTGATGGGATTATACAAATTGCAACTACTATTGTAAAATTTTTAGTTCTATGTGGAATGTTATCCTCTTGATATGAGGGATGTTTAGCTAGTGTTTGGTTTTCTAGAAAAAGTTTGATCTATATGGTAAAAATTTGTTAAAACTTGCTTATATTTTCAATCTTTTAGCCATAAAAGATGTGCCTAGAAGGCAACAAAGGCTTTGTTGGTCTTTATTGAGTTTGGAAAAATAAATCCACAGTTGGTATTGTTGTTTTGCTTAGAAAGTCGCACCTATTTGGGTGAGTAAATTTTATAGTTTTCTTAGAACTATGATAAAAAATGGTATACTTTTAGTGATTGTGCTAAATTAGAGCTAGTAGACCTTTATGAAGGCTATAATTATCTATTTTTGGTTTTTGATAAATGACCTATGCATCATGAACATGAAATTGTAGTTTGTGTTGAGATATGTGCTTGGACATTATTTATGTGTCTTGTATTAGCTCCTTATTATTTTTCTAATGTCATAAAAGACATGTGAGTCATTATGACTTTTCTTGTGACTTGGATTAAGATAATACATGACTATAACTTATGATGTGACTAATAAATGTACCCTACCTATATGATGTAGTGTACTCCCTTTCTTGACTATTATGTAAGATGATGTTTTTATAATTAATATTATGATGAGTCGATGAAATATTTGTATAAAAAGTGATTAAATCCCTAGGATAGCTGGGTCTTTGATTGATGGTATAGTCACCAAGATGGATCCTCTCTAAGAGGAGGAGGATGTTATGATCCCACCCTTGTGTACCCTGACTTGATTGCTTAGATGATTGATTTAACATGTGTATGGCTGATTGCTACACTCCTTCCATAACTGGATTGCATTATTGTCTCAAAGTTGTGATATTGGGCTTCATGTTAGTATAGAGTGTGTGTGTAGTGGTTGTTACACTTCCTTATTTATCTGGATTATATAATTAGATCTCGATACTATGATATATGATTTTAGGTTGATGCATTTATCTTATTTATAATTTTGCATATGATGATGTATGAGTTATTTGATGTATTTGATACTTGGTTATAGTCATTATTGTTTTATCATTTTTATCAATTATTGGATCAGGTACTACTGATGGATCCACTTGGTGGTTGAAGGTACTAACTATGGGCTTGGCTAGATGCCGGCATTAGCTCTCAAGGTAGCGGAGTAGTTTGAGCATTCAGATGATTTTTAATAGGTAAAATGTATTAAAACTTAGACTTTAAGCCACTAGTCTATCATGATTGTTCCTCTATGATTATGTCATCTTTATAATTATCTGGGATTGGTTTAGTTACTCCTATGCATATGAAAATTCTATCTTTCACTATTGTCAAGTGTTATAGGGTGGTGTTTGTATCCCATCTAGGTTTTTTGTTATCATTTTGCTCATTGATTACGTAAGTGTCCTATTTCACCATATTGGTCTTTGGTGCTTACTACTTTGTTTTTTCCCTTGTAATAGCATAATGCTCCTCATTGTTATGAGTGAATTAATTTATGGATTTTTGGGCCATGATGATGTGGACACTCATACCATAGGTTATCTCAATTTAATTCGAGAATGTGAGTGGATAGTTTGAGCGGTGACACTCATTATTCTGATATCCACCTCAAGGAGTTCTTCAGATATTTTGTAGATACCTTTAGATCTATATATATATATATATATATATATATATATATATATATATATATATATATATATATATATATATATATATATATATTGTTATACATATTTCTATTTGGAAATATAGCTATGGAAAACCAGATTTTGAGTATGATTATATAGATATTTAAACATATATTGAATATATATAAATATATTCATTCAATATGGATATAAATATATGTTTCATTTTAAATATATATATATATATATATATATGTATATATATATCTTACTGAATAAACATATCTCGACATATTTATATGACTAGTAGGGGGTCAATTTTGTTAGTTATAATTATATAAATATTAATGTGGGTATATATATATATTATTAAAGTGGACATAGTGAGGATGGTGAGCCATGTTGGCATGGTGGTGGGTAGACATGAGGAGTAAGAAAGAAGATAGGCAAGTAAAAAGGGATAGCAAAGGATGACATATAGCAAAGGGATGGTTGGAAGTGAATGGGTAGGTAAAAAGATGCGTATGAATGCATATAGGGAGGAGAGAAATATACACATAAGGTATACACTAGGGGGAGACTGAATGGATATCAAAGGAACAAGAAAATAAAGGAGAGTAGGAAGAATGGGTGGAAAAAAGACCTAAGAAAAAGGGAATAAATACTGGTAAAGAGTCCACATAGGAAATAAGTTAGAGGCATGAGGGGATGGAGAAGAGAGGAGATGAATGGAAGTGGGAGGAGTATGCAGGTAGGGGGAGAAAGAAAGGAAGTGATGCACATGAAGAAAAAATCAAAGACGTAGATGTAAAATGCAAGAGAAGAGATGGGGGAGAAAGAATGCAGAGGTAGAAGGTGTTAGGGAGAAAAGAGGAGGTTAAAAGAAGATACATGTGAGAAAATAAGAAAAAAATGTAGAGCTATGGATATAGAGATGAGAAAGGAGAAATAAGAGCACATAGGAAGAGAAGACAAAATGTAGCTAGGAAGGTATATATAGAAGGAAGAATGGGAGAAGAAAGTGAAATGTGATAGGGGTCATCTACCTTGTTATAACTAAAATTTCACTTAACCATTAACATTCATCAATCTCTTTTCTCTTGTGTGAACCAATAAGTCATTCTCCATTTAGAACTAGTCATCCTCATGCATGTAAATGTCTAGCATAGAGATAATTTACACTATCATCATTATTATTTGATGCATAAATCTATAGGAGATAACCAAGCATAAAGTCAGAGGTTTATAAATATCAATCCATTATAGATAAACTTGATGGATATGCATATCAATTATGACTATGCATTCTCCCAAATCTTCTCTTAAATAATTAGATCTTATTGTATGAGATTCCCTGCCGTATTTATTGACCCCTTTACACCCAACCTATATACCTTATATTACAGATTAATGTGGCATGTTTCCTTATCATATGTTGATCTATGTGAATTTGATGGGTTGTTGCACCCTATTCTTTATGTTGATGGTATGGGGGTTGACCCATGATTTGAATCTAGGAATATATTATTTTTGATGCTATCTGTATACATATTCTCTTAAGTAACTTCCCTTAACTGATAACTTTTCTTATGGTAAAAGACTAAATTATTGTTGTCTAATTGTGTCTTATTGAAATGCCCCATGACTGAGACCTTTTTCTATGATATTTGTGTGTATGTTAGTGAATAACCTATTTTGGTTATTCAGATAGGCTTCAAAATTAAGAGGAATCCATATATCTTTCACTTTATTAAATTATTGGATACACACACACACATAAGTGAAGTTTTTTTTTATTACTCATTTTGATAATTAATCATTCCTGTTCCCTTGAATAAGCTTGAATTGATAATTTTATAAATATTATTTGGGTGAGGTCCCCCATGTGTATTCTATTGATATGTTTCAGTTTTAGCTTATTTGTAAACTTTGAATGCTTGGTGGATTTTTGAATTGTGGGAAAAAGAGAAAAAACCTATTAACATCATTATACAGTAATGGGGACTTTTGCATTCTTAATTAAACCCTTGTAATGGTTATTGTTCCATTATCCATATTGACCTGATTCTTACTATTCAGGGATCATATGAGGTCGTGAGACCTCATGATGATCTCCCAAATTCCCCATTTCTATTATTGTTTTAAAATTAGTTTATAGTTGTAGGCTTGGTGGGAACACTACTACCCTTATGGTTTATTTTGGATTACTGAAGGAATTCCAAGATGTTAACCTTTTATTGTGCTCCTTTATTGTTGATTAATTTCTATGTTTGGCTGAGTTTCTAGATTTCCATACTTGGTTGAGTTATTTTTTAGCCCTTGCCTTAGTTGAATGTAACTGTAAGTTATATGTGATGCTTTTTAAAATGCTTATGTATGTATGTAGTGTACCTTGGTGGTGATTGTGCATGGTGTTGGTTTTATGTCATTTTGTTATGATGTGATGTCCTTTGGTTCAGTGACCGAAATACTCATAACTTCCTCCTTGACCCTATTTGCTGATACCACCATCTAGCTAATGGTTGGGGTTGGTTAGGGCTACCCGATGAGGGCTCATAGGGCTAGTTGGTAGGGCTTATCCTATTTGGTTTCTAATTCTCTATTCATGGATGATTTTATGGCTAGGTATGATGTATTTGGAAACATTATTCATGTTGTGTTAACTCTTTACTAGCTTAAATGTATGTTACTTTCATCTATCATGACTAGTGGTTGTAGTTATGATTACTTTTTTTGGTTTTCAAATTAGTTGTAGTTGACTCTTGGCATGCTAATCTTGTGTATGGTTAGGGACCCTTCAGAATTCTAGAAGCTCAAGATCATGTTATTGAGTACAATGTATTTTTTTAGAGCTCCTATATAGTTCTAAATTCACTCTTGGATATACTTGGGTTTTACCTTGGTTTGTTAACCAGATATTACTGGTTAAAGTTATAGTGTCACACCATGTTATTAATTTCTAATTATGTTACTTCATAACTGATTCCTCCTTTAGTTATAACTGATAATCTGGTTTGACACACTGGTATGGAAATGTTTCATTATACCATCTTTTAGATCTTCAACATGATCAAATGATATAAACTACTATGGTAAATTTGATTATTGATGGTTTAGTAAAAGAGTTACTTATGTTATAATTAAGTGTACTTGAGTTTAGTATTGAATTTATAATTGTTTACCAATTTTTAGTACCATGCTAATGGATTTCCAATATTACTGCTATATTGGTAAAATTGGCTTGTTATTCACACTATGGAATATATAGTATGTGACATTTCTCATGTTTTTATGTGGCATTAGTTTTCTTATGCTGTCTTATTAAACTTCTATATGTATTCCCTTAAATTGAATCATGATGATGATGTGGGTATATATATTGTTATGCAATAGATCTTATGTATTTTGGTAACTTGGATAATGAATTTCTTAGGCAAAGAATTACCTATCTTATGACTAGGTATACGTGAGCTCCACACTTGGGTTATCCTTAAAAGGATAGTTGATTTTCAATACTATTGTTACTTGGTAATTATCTTGTTATCCTCATCATGGAACATATATGGTAATGATGTATGCATGATTAATTTGGCTTTCCTTATTTATGCAACCTTATGGAGTTTCATTTGTATTCTCTTGAAATTTATAATCGTGGGACTTTGAGTCAAGATTTGTTTAAGCATACTTGAGTTCTAGATTTGGATTGATAGTTGGTCATTAGTTGTAAATGTTATGCTAGAAAATTATCTTATTATTTCAGCATGGATCATTGGTATTAATGTTGTTTCCAATTTTAGAGTGACATTTATTCTTTATTCAGTTATATATAAATCACCTATATTCTCTTGATTGGAATCATCATGGATATGTTGATGAAGATATTACCTAAGTAATTGGATTTTATATAAGGAGTGTTTTGACATGCTTGAGTATGTTAGCTAGGATCTATAGGAAGTTGGAAGTTTAAATTGGTTGGTACTATTGAGAGATATTTAAATTATTGCTTTTGTATGAATATGCTTACTCTCATATCCTTATTCACTCATTGAAGTTTCTCTTGATCTAACATATAACTATAAATCTATTTGTAGTTGGTTTCCAACTTGTGTGTGGAGTATAAATACTCTTTGGGTGTTCTAATTTATGTGTGGCATATGAGAGGGGGTACAATGTAATATTGAAACAAATTACTAGTTATGGCTAGAGAAGATAATTCTTAGACCCCTTGCAATGTGAGGTAAATGAATTGTTATTAATTCCTTTTCCCATCATTGTTGGTATACCATAATGGCTATTTGCCAATTTGGAATCAATTATGATGATTCAAGGATTGATCACCACTATATCCTTACCTATTGAAGGTTGTAGTAAGGCATGATTGTAACTTCATCCATGTACTTGGATCATGGCAAGCATGTTTATGATTTGACTGAAATCATTCTTGGATAAATATTTTCCCTGTTGTAGGCTCATGAGCCTTAGCTTAATTTGGATGTAGTCTTTGATACTTCAAAAAAAATGGGGTTGTTTCATAATGTATGCATAAGTATACTCAAAAAATCTGGTCTTTAATGTAAAATTTTGAAGCCTTTAATTTGTTTCACATACATAGGGATTACAATGTATTTGCCGATAAAATACTTATTTATGCATCAAATCTAACTATTAGTGAATTTTAATATATTTTTAATTGTACTTTCACCCAAAAAATTAGGCAAAATATCCTTGATTTAAAAATTAATTGCATGTTTTTAAATGTGACATACATATTGATTATTTCTTACCATAAAATTGTTTTGATGATGATGATTACACATTGAATTTTTTTGATTAATTGAAACTAAGTGGAAACAAGTTTCCCCTAGGCCTAGTAAGTATAAAGCCTATATGTATGCCTTGTGATGAACCTAAGGTTTCTATAATTGAATAACCTTAAAGGGAAATGGTTGTAAAAATCATGCCTATCAAAATAGGTATTGTGGAATATCACAAATATATTTACCTAATTATACACTTTACATCTAAGGAAAAGGTTTTGTTTACTAAATTATTTAAACAGTTTATATTAAAAATTTCTTAGTCATATAAATATTTAAAGGTTATGATACTAGAATCATACATCATGGTATTCTTATAAAATTTGTTCAATAAAAACCTCATAGAATTATCCCTTTGTTGGAAGACACCATCAATAAGAAGCTAGAAATATAATAGATGTAAGTGTCAGTTATCTAGTCAAATATTCTAATTGGGTAGAAAATCTAGTTAAGGTATGTAAAAATATTGGTGATATTTATCACTACATTTATTTTATGGATTTAAAGTGTGCTAGTGTAAAGGATAACTTTCCATTACCAAATATAGATAAGATTTTATAGTTTGTCATTGGGTATAAAATATGTCTTTGTTAGATGGTTTTTCAATTTATAACCAGAGCTTTGTAAATCCTAAAGATAGACACAAGACCACATTTACTACATGAAGAGGTGTTTTTAATTTCAACAAGATGCCTTTCAGATTGATTAATGTAGGGTCCACTTTTCAAATGGGATACATGTTGCTTTAGATGATTTGATTGGTATTATCATTTAGGTTTACCTAGATGGTCTTATAGTTCATTCCAAAAAATGTAAGAAACACATTAACTACCTACGTACAAATTTCATAAGATGTAAATTTTTTGGTACTTCTATTAGTCTAAAAAATAAAATTTCAAGTATTATAAGTTAAATTTCTTGGCCATATCATTTCTAAAGATGGAATTTCCATTGATCCTAATTGAATCAAATCCATTACAGAGATACCTCCACTTAAAAACCAAATTGGTTTCCATTATTTCTTTGGTAAAATAAATTTGTACACAAATTTATTGTTGATTTTACTAATAAATCTAATTATTTACAAAATTTACTTAAGAAAAACCAAAATTTATTGTGGGATATAGGTTCTGACATAGCTTTTGACAATATCAAAGATGTAATTGCAAGTTCCCTAGTACTATCTAAACTTGATATGAATATGCCTTTTATTTTGGACATAAAGATGACCAACAAGGTCATAGGTGTTGTGGTCACTCAGTAAGATTATAATATAGAGGCAAGGTCCATATGTTACATGATCCAAGTTCTCAAAGAAGCTGAAATTAGGTGTCAGTTGATTTTTTTTTTTTTTTCTAATTTCAGTGTTAGGCAAGTTCAAATACCTCTCAATGGGAAATAAAGTCATAATACATTCAAATGTTCTTCTTCTATCCTATATTCTCAAACAACCCATGATTGATAAAGATTAACTAAATGGATATTTAGAATATAAGAATTTGATCTTGAATTCAATACTTATAAAATAATAAAAGATAATGATTTAGTTAAATATCTTATTGAAAGTGCAAATTCAGACATTAATGTAGTAATTCTTACTATACATGATAAGTTGTAAGCCAAACTGCATCTTCAAATAATGAAAGCTTTAGAAATAACAAATAATTTTAAATACAAATGTAGGATTTTAATTGTTTATTTTCTCAAGACAATTGGTGTCATGATTTGGTTTACTATTTTTAAAATCAAGTCTATCTCAATTCTCTAGATAAAGGAAAGATATGATCTCTTAGGTTGAAATCCTTAAAAAAATTACTTGAGGATTTCCTATTATTTATAAATAGAGATGGGATTTTGCTAGGATGCCTAATGCATGATAAAATTGAACATGTTCTTAGAAGTAGTAATGAAGGTAGTTTTGGTGGTTATTACACTATAAAAACTAAATCACACAAAATTTTACATGTTGGTTACTAGTGGCAAACTCTATTTAAAGATGCATGTCCTTTAGTTTGATCTTGTATGTCATGCCAATTATTTATAGGTAAAGATTGTTTACCTTATATGCCTTTAAATCTATTTATTCCTAAGAATTGTTTCACTAAATTGGGTATTGATTTTATTTTTGATATCCATCCTCCATCTTTGTTGGTCATAGGTATATTTTAACAACTAGTAATAATTTTATGAAATGGCTTTTAACTATTGCTTTTAAAATTTTAGTTACCACTAAAGTAATTTCTTTTTTCAAAAATCATATATTTTCATGCTTTGGCATTCCTTTTGAAATAATCTCTTATAATGAACCTTAATTTATTATAATTTGAAATTTTAGGACATTATTCAATCATTTATATTCATTCTTATAAATATTATCCTCAAGGAAATGGTCAAGTTAAATCCACTAAAATAAAATTTGATTTCAATTTCTAAAAATATTTTATGTGATAACAAATGAAATAAAAATATAAAAATATTTGAAGCTCTTTAAGCTGAATAGGATATTCACCTTTTATGATTGTGTATGGATTCTAAGCTACTATGCCAATATAATTACAACATTTTTCAGCTAGGAATGGCTTATAATGTGCTTCCAAAAATAATGATGCTTTAAAATAGATATTGTATGACCTTTTAGCATTATATTAAGCTAAAGCTACAACCCTTCAAAAATTTGAAAAAGGAAAAGAAAAAAATTGTAATTTTTTTGACAAATGGATTTGTAAAAAGTAATTAAAAATAGATATTTAGTCTTGTTTCGAGATAAATCACGTGAAGATCTTAGAAAATAACATAAATTTGACTCTTTATGGCTGGGTCTTTATAAAATATCTAGTGTAATAGGGAGAAATGCATTCCATTTGCAATACTTAGATGGAAATTGGTTGTTTCATACAATCAATGTCATCATTTGGAACACTTACATGATTGATCTCATTTTCTGTTCTCATTTTTTCTTTTCTTTTCTTTTTGATCCATTTTATTTATGTTTCTTCATTTTCATGTTGCTTGTTTGCTTTCCTATTATGTTTTTAAATAACATTCATAAATGTTTGTGTATATATCTAAAATTCACCACTCCATCATTATTGATTTTATCATTATTAATTATTTTTATGTCATTATCCCCAATATCATTGTCTTAACAATATCCATATACTTTAACCCTCTTCTTACATTTCCCACATCACACTAACCTTACTAAATCCATCATACCAATTAATCACCCTCTTATCATGTCATTACCAAATCATCAAGCTTCTAAAAAATTTAATGAATTCAAAATTCCTCACTACCTACCCCAACTAACACTCCTCCAAATCACCTTATTAATCTTCTTATAATCATCATTTATTAATCCTAATGGAATCCAGAAACTCTAAACTTCCTAGAGCCACTCCCCAATCCTTTTTAGAGATTTCTAGGAATTTTTGAATATTAGGAAATTGATTTTTCATCCTCCATAGATGAAATATAACCCTCCATTTTCTCATTAACCTCATATAAATGAAGTTACACCCTCATACAAATCCAAGAGCTTTCATGTAAAATATTACAATGTCAGCATGTTATCATCTTGTCTAAATAAATAGCCAAATCATATTAACATGTCTAAGTCTTGAGTCCATAAAGAAATTAAACATATATTATCAAGCTTCAAGCATGTCCAAGTCATTTTGAGCAATTCAACCTTGTCAAGGAGGAATAATTCATTGCACTTGAGGTTTTTTTTTTCATTTTAGATTTGAATGTGAATATTTGGTTCCTTCATCTCAATTAGAGGTGCTTGTGAGTGAGTTTAGAATAGGAATTTTGAGTTTATTTTAATGTTCCATTGTATATTGCTCTACACTCATTTTCACATCACATTTTAGCTACCACAGAGATAAATTCATTAAATTTTACTTGTGAATGTTTTGGTGTGCTTTAACAAGCTTGTAAGTTCTTGTTGACCAATTTTGATCCCCAAGGTGAAAAGGTCAACCCTTATAGAAAATTATTTTCTTGTCATGCTTCCAATGTGTTGATGCACCTAGATGTATCAATAGGTTCATATAGTGTTTAAGAAACACTTCTCATTTTTGAGCTTAGAGAGTCCATTACATGAGTTGTAGGTTATGATAATCCTATTATCCTTGATAGAATAGAGGTAGAACAAGTTGATTATTTCACAAATTTATATTAGTTGGTGGTTGGGAGCCACGATGGCTTGATAATTACTCTTTGATTTTGAAGATGATCTATGCTATTTGAAGTGAATTATGCTCAAAACTAAGTCTAAATCTAAACCAAGATGAATATTCACAATGAAGCTAATATAAAGTGAATTGATATAAAAAATGAGCAAAAGGAAGGGTAGGGTAGAAAAGGGATGTGTTGTTGATCTTTATTTCAAACATTATGACAAAGTTACAATTTCATCTAAACATGCATTTAACTAATATGCAACATGAAGAAGCATAAGCTCAAATCCTACCACACATTAGGCAAACATCTAAGGAAAGTATGAAAAGATGCAAATAAGAACAAGATTTACCTAATAATTTTACCCCTACAAGTAAATAACATTAGCTCATATGCAAGAAGAGCAAAGAAAGTGAAGTAAACCTAAGAAATTTCAACTAATCCAACATTAGCACAAATTAACAACTTTTCATTTAAATATACACATCCAAAATTCATAAGAACCATTCAAATCTAAAGATAATATCAAACAAATGAGAGAGAAACCATGATAAAAATTCACATAAGAAAATATGGACAAACTTTATAGAACTCCTTGCTTATATTAATTTGCTCAAAAGTTACAAATAGATTTTTGGCTCCAAAAAATTATCTCCCCTTTTACAATTAGTAATACCCTTTTATATATACAATTCATGAGGTATGTCAGTCAGTAATGACAAATTACATTTTTACATGTGTATAGGACAACTATCCTTTCTATTAAATTCTAGAACAAATGACCTTTTCTAATAAACTGACCTATAAGTAATGTACTTTAAAAATTTTATATGCCTTTACAAAAAAATATTACATTTAAAAAATATACAATGTTAGTTTCAAAACAATATTCCTAATCTAACTAACTTTGGGACCTTGGTGTTATTGTAGCCTTCTGTCTTCCTTACAAGATCTTCATTCTATAATATTGATTGTTGATCAATTGGAGGTATACAATGGGTCTCATGAAATAATCTCCTTCTTGATCTATTAGGTTTTTTATGTCCTTCTCAGTGCTTTCCAAGGGCTACTTGATACTCCTAACATCTCCTATTCTCTCCTTAGATGACAATAATAGGCCCATGATATTCTTATTATCAACTCCTATCTTTATTTGGCCTTGGTTCCTTACTTGATACATGAATTGAGAAGTTATATGTCTAAACTCCTCATCAATGATAAGGCCCAAAGGATTAAGTGAGGTAGGATCTTTGATTAAGCTATCCAATATATGTAGCACCTTATCTTCTTGTTGCTTGAGGTCCTTGGAAATGTCCTCCATCTGCTTGAATTAGCTACTCCGGGCTTTGATCTTGTTCACCAATATATCCATATCCATATTTAAATGGACTAAGCTGATTGTCATGAATTTAGGGACTTGATTCTTAGTCAAGGCTTTGATCAAGTCTTTCACTTGATAACTTGAAAACTATCATTGGCCAGCTTGGCCTATAGCCATGAAATTTTGCTTACTTATTTCCTCTTATTTGGTTCTGACTGACTTTAAGGAATTGAATAAGTCAATCATGGTGTCCTCATATAGATTGAATCTATCTTCTTGGATTGACAAGATGGCTTATTCTTTAAAATTTTGTTCTATTTCAAGATGCCTTTTATCATTGTAGTAGATCCTCCTTATAGACATGTTCTTCTCTTATGATGGGATGTTGGTTCTCAATGGTATAAAAAAAGGTCAACCAATTATTATCCCCTATATTTAGAGATATGGCATCAAATTATGTGTCTTTAAAAACTCTCCCTTCTACATTTGAAGTCAGATAGAGCTCCACATCTTCCCTTGAAACACCCTTTCAGGTTGCCCTATCTATGCGCTTCTTTAGATTTCTTGTAAGTGGTCTGTAGTTCAATTATGGATCAAATTATCCTTGCACAAGTAATAATTCAACTTCTTTGGCTTGATTATAATGGGCACAAGGTTGAATTAGGGTTTCTTCACTTGCCAAGGCTTTTTTGAAGGTTTCTACAGTGTTTTTAATGGTGATAACTATTTGAACTTGTGTGAGCTTCATGACTTAGATCCCAATTGGATTTTGTACTTATACCCTTGCATTTATTAGGTCTATAAAATATTCCACTTGGCATATTATACTTATGTGGTTCCAATGTGGAATCACCATGGTTTCCCTATGGCATTTTCATGGCACTTTGTTTATTGATACTTAAAAACTGACCATTGTCTTTTGAAAATTCCACCTTGATCTCACACCATTGGATTCTCTTTGTTGGGATCAATGTGGACCATTGATCTTGATATGAGAACTTGAATGCTATTAGCTACTTGCTATATTCACCATGGTTATGACACTTGTCACTTCTACATTCACTCTGAGCTTTATTGAAATGTCAATGTTGATCTTGTACCATTGATCTTGTTTGCATGGATCAATCACACTCTATTGATCTTGATCTATTTAATTATGTCTCCTTTTTTATAGACCATTGATTAGAATGTATACACTCATCTGTATACCATTGATATTTGAAAGGTGCTAAAGCTTTAATTTATGGTTCATGACTATGCCATGTGTCATCTCCACATTCATCTTCAATATTCTTGAATTTTCAATGTTTGTTATGTACCATCTGATAAAATTCACCCATGTAAACATGCTCTATTAGATCTTGATTCATAAAGTCAAACACCATTGGCTACTTAAGTTTCTTTCACTACAATTGTGACACTTGTCATTTTCTTATTTATCCTAGGGATATATTTAAGTATTGACTTGATATGCATCGTTATATCAACCTTGCCTGAGTAAACATGTATCATTGATATTTATAATATGTTCAAACTTTAGCTTAGGGTTGAGGCTTTGAATTTTTAACTTTAATCTTGCACCATTATATTTTGATCATCCAAGAAAACATGGATCATTGATCCTATGGATGAAAATGAACATTAAGTTAGGCTTAGGAAAATAAATAACTTAGCATAAGAATTTTAGACTATGGTTTTATTTCATGTTAATAAACTTGGGTAATACCTTAGGATAAACATTTTAAGATAAGTTTTAAACATGATAAAGGGGGGCCCCATGAATAATAAAATACATGGCATAAAGTCTTAGGACAAGGCTCTTAGGTTAAGTATAAGACATAACAAAAGGACCCAGAGGTTAGTTAGATGTTTGGAAATAAAAAGGACCAAGGGGGGCTCAAGACATAAAGGGACTAAACATAAAAAATTTGGACTAAAGTTTGGTCATGTTGAAAAACATGGCTAAGCCTTAGGAAAAAATTAAGCTAAGTCTATGGTTTAATTAATCATTTCCATGTAAATTGATCTCATGAAAATTTGAATTTAATTTAAAAGGGACATAGGTTAAAATATTAGACTAGGGTTTTAAAATTAGATTCAATTAATCTTTGATAGAGGAAAGGTAGTAAAAGATCAATTTAACATTAAATCACAAAACCCTAAGCATTTTCATTCCCAAATGAGATTGTTTTGAACTTGCAATACAAAAACATAGTCAAAAATCATTAGCAACATTAGAAGGGGTAAAACCATGATCACTTGAATACATGTTGATTAATGAAAATGAAAACTAGGTGTAGATGTTCTTTAAATAAAGACAACATGAAAACATGCTAGTGGTACTTTGATCAAGTGATTTTTCAATTTTAAGGTATAAATTTGCACAATTTAAAACAAGTGTCCGTATTTTTTAGAAATGGGAGTATGTTGACCTCAAAAAATGATGAATTCTAGGGGAAACATAACAAGATGTTAAATTTAGAGACTCTAGTTTAGACTAATAACTAGTTTATTCATTCCATTTGATCAAGTACCATTGAGATCAATTCATGGTTTAAACAAGTCTTACATATGCAAAATTAGGGTAAAAAATCAAGACCCAGTCATATTGTGTGTTTAATTTGATTATAGTTACTATTTTCCATGGGATTTAGAGAAACAACTTCTAGATTTCATGATTTTAATCATTAACACTAACTTTCAACATATTTGCATATTCATTAAGAACCATGATTTATCTCATGGAAGGATAGGGAATGGATTTTATACCAGCCAAACATCCATAGCCCTGATAGAGATGCCTTTGGCTCAATTTTAGGCCTTGATCCACTACTAGCCAGGCATCCATAGCCCTGGTAGAGGTTACTAAAATCACCTCTACTTAGAAATCTCTTTGATTTTGCAATAAGCTCTTGTTTTTTTTTAAAATTTAGATCATTTTGAATTTATAGCAAAGGTTGGGAACCAAGTTAGCCAGGTTTATGGATTTGGTCAAGTGTTTGATCTTTAGACAATCATCCTTAGTTTCCACCTTATCCTAGGCAATAATGTTTATCAAGTGCAAACATGACTGCATTCTAGTAATTCAAGATTTCACCCTAAATGTGTAATCCTTATTAAAACCAAGATTATATCAAAACAATGCTCAAAATCCCAAGAAATAATTATCCTAACCATCAGTCTTTACTAGTTTCTCCAAACTATAAAATTAAGCTCATATTCCAATAATCCATGATCAACCAATGTTGAGAAAACATACCTGTATTCCTGAATTGTGGAGTTATTTTTGAGCATCTAAATGTATTTTTGAGCTGAGTATTGTCCAAAAAGACTTATTGAAATCAAGAAATAAAGCACAAAAATCAAACAAACCAAACACAAAGCAAACAAACAAATATATATATATATATATATATATATATATATATATATATATATATATATATATATATATATATATATATATATATATATAAATATTTTTCACAAATAAGGGACACGAAGGAAAGAAATAGGAAAGAAAATAATCTAAAGCCTACCTAAACTATTTATAATTAGTCTTATAGTTTACTCCATGAAGACATCTAGTGGGATAGTAGAGAAATAGTGCTTGAGGTATTTCTCATTGGTTGGCAATGTGAACTTTGCTCCTTTTAAGTCTTTTAGTTTTAATGTGTTTTCTCCTAATGTTTCTATAATCTGATATGGGCCAATCCACAAAGGTGTGAATTTTCCATGTTTACCCTTGGGTTCAGATTCTTTGTTCCAAAGAAAGACCAAGTCTCCTTGTCTAAACACCTTTATCTTTGAACACTTAACAAACCACCTCTTGATTATGGTTTAATATCTGCTAAATTTAGGAAAATTCTCTTCTCTTACATCTTCCATATGTATGATCTTAATTAGCCTTGAACTTACAAATTATTGTTTCTCCTCCATATACTCTTGCATGAACCTGTATGTTGGTAGCTTGGGTATGATGGGAAATATGGGTTCTTGACCATATACCAGTAAGAATGGTGATGCCTTGATAACTTAATTAACTCTTATTATATCTACCTAAAGGGCATACTTGAGTAGCTTATGCCATGTTCTTGGTTTATTAGTTAAAAACTTCTTTATGGCTTTCATCAAGTTCTTATTTATTGATTATGACACCCCATTACCTTGAGGATAATGGTTGGAAGATAATTTGAGGACAATGTTGTTGTCATATGCCCAATCAGTCATCTCAATGGATAAAATGGTAGATTCATTATCATAGAATAGAGATACCGGTGTCCCAAACCTTATTCATATGTTTTCTTCTAAAACTTTGATCACCTCTTCAGTTTTGCACTACTTGGTTGTCACTGCTTCAGTCTATCTAGTGTAGTAGTCAGTAGCAATTAAAACATACTTATGACCATCAGAGGAATTGGGGTTAATGACCACCACAAAATATAGTCCCCATTGGGCAAAGGGTTTATCAATCATTATTGGCTTTAATGTCATGGCTACCTTGGAATATTTAGTGTTGAATATTTGATATGAGTGGCATTCTTTTACATGTTTGTGAGCATCCTTGAAGATAGTGGGCTAGTAATAACCATCTCTAATGATATTATGGGTTGTTTTCCTTGTGGATGGATGTTCATTTCCCAATTGTTCATAGAAAGTGTTCAAGATCTCAGCCACTTCATCCTTTGACACACACCTCAAGTAAATGCCATAAAATTTATATACAACACTCCATCCTTGATCATAAAATGAGCTACTTTGAGCCTTAAATATCTCTTTTGCTCTCTAATTAACCCTACATAATAATAGCCATTGATTATAAAATGAATAATATGATCATACCAATCTTTGGGTTGAAAATTTTGTTGTTCTACCTGCATGACACTCAATTTGGGATTAGTATTGGAAACCAATTGAATTAAACCTTAACAACTTACCAACTTTTTAGTCTTCATCTCTAGATCATATTCTTGGAGAATAGACATCCACTTATCTCTCCTTTCTCCAAGTTTACATTGACTAAGCATGAGCTTAGTGGTAGGGTCTGGTAGTATTGCATGTACCTTATTTTTAAGGATATAATGCCTAAATTTATTCACTACCTTGATTAGAGCACATGCTTATTTGTCAATAAGAGAATAATTAAATTTAGCATTTTAAATTTAGTACTCATGAAAGCAATAGGACAATCACACCCATCTATCTTCTAAGCTAGGACAACTATAATTATATAGTCAAAAGTAAAAGAGTAAAGATAGAAGTCCTTAGTAAAGTCTAGACTTATCAAAATAGGGGTTTGTCCAATTGCTTCTTTGATTTACTTGAAGGCCTTCTTGGTCTCTTCACTCCAAGTGATCTTAGAATATTTATTCAGCATGTCATTCAAAGGTCTCACTATTTCTACAAAACTAGAAAAAAACTTCCTCACAAAGTTGATTTTACCAAAGAAAAACTTTAGTTCCTTCCTATTATTAGGGGGTTATATATTTGATATTACATTTACTCTATCTGTGGCTATAGAGTTTCCCTCCTTAGTTATAACATGTCCCAAAAAATTTCCCTCGGTTACACAAAAAATGATCTTCTTTTGGTTGAGAGAAATTCCATACCTTCTACACCTTTCAAATAATTTTTGCAAGTGCATGATGTGATCTTCCCTATTCTTTGAAAATATATCTAGGTTATCCATGTAAATAATAATGCACATACCTATGAGGCCTTGAAATTCATGATCCATTGCTATTTGAAGGGTTGCACCTACATTTATCAATCCAAAAGGCATTTTCTTGTAGGCAAAAGTGCCCTATTTGGTAGTAAAAACAATCTTCATCCTATCTTCCTTATTCAATAGCACCTGATTATACCTATTGACCAATTTTTGATCTTTCAAATCAAAATTGGCCACCCATATTGAAAAAACTAATTGTTTGTTCATATGTTTGGATGAGTCTAGTGTGTGTCTTTGTCCAGAAAAAAGCTTTGTGCAAAGTTCATGGTAAAGGTTCAAATATTTCCTTTCAAAAAGCTTTCTTTGGGTTCTTGTTCAAGTGTTTTTCCTTTCAAAATTTGTTCCAAGCATAAGTGAGTTCTTTCAGGTTTTGTTTTCCTTCAAGTTTTGTACAAGACTATTTCTTTCAATTTTTTTACCCAAAAATATTCTTTCAAAAAGTTTTGCTAGAGCCTCAAAGTCTTTCTTTCAAAAATTTTATCTGAGATAAATAAAGTGAATTCTTGTGGACTTTTTGTCTGGGACTTTATTTTTGAAGGTCCTTTTCAATTTCTCTAAAGCATATCTTCCAAGCCCAAGGGTACTTTACAACTTTCCTGAAGGGCTATTTTCAAGCTAAGTGGACCTTTTAAATTCTTTTGAAGGGTAATTTCTTGTGGGAAAGTCATTTACATTTCTTCCGAAGGGCACTTTCACTTTTCTAAAAGGTGATTTCAACCTTTTTTAGGGACATTTTTGAAGCCAAAGGTATAATATAAATTTTATGAAGGGCACGTGGATGTTTGCCAAAAAATACGAAGGGATCATTTCAATTTATCTAAAGGGTAGGTGCACCCTTGTGACTTTTTTGAAAGGCATTTCCAACTTTCCTGAAGGATCATTTTGAAAGAACCAAAGGAAAGTGGACATTTGCAGTTATTTCAAAGGGCCAAACAGTTCTTACGGAGGGTACTTTTTAATAAATTTGAAGGGTAGGAGTACCTTTTCAAGATTGTTGAAGGGTCATTTCTAAAGGGATCAAGTGAAAGAGAAATGATTTCTTGTAGGAAAATTATTCAGGATAATTTCCTCTCAAATAGAAGACATAAAGAATTTTTTGGGATAAATTTTCTGAAGGAATTCCCTCTGACAAAAAGTATGAAAGAAGATAGAGATAAAGACAAAGAAAAAAATGATTTCTTTCAAGAAAATTTACCAAAATAAATGAACAAGATATTTTTCCCAAAATAAATAACAAAGACATGAACAAAGAATCCAAGAGAATCTTGTCTATAAGAATGTCAAAAAAATAAGAAGTTTGAAAGGTGATGGCCCATAGAATGTCAAGTTCAAGTTACAAGGAATAGCCATTAAAGTTTAGAACAGGAACCTGAATAAAAAAAAGAGAATGAAAAATGTGCATAATGAATGATGAGCCAACAAAGAGCATCCAATGCCAAATCAAGATAGACTTAGTAATAGCAAAGGTTATTCTTGTAACTATTGATGGCAACTATTCATGTATATATATATATATATATATATATATATATATATATATATATATATATATATATATATATATATATATATATATATATATATATATATATATATATATATATATATATATATATATATGTATATATGTATGTATTCAACCTATTCTCAAAGGAGACTCCATTGGTTAATGACAAAACTTTGACCAGATTTATATTGAAAACTCTTGAATAAATTAAGAAAAAATTTTCCACTTACACACTACTTTTTTGTGTATCGGTTTAACATCATGTTGTTCTCATTCAATGAAATTTATCTTTCCTAACTTATTATCCTTGATTACTCACCAAATGTGCAGACAGATCTTTGTTACAGGTCCTTGTTAGTATTCTCTAATAAGTGTATAGAAATTTTTGAAGTGGTTCAAAGTCATATTATTTTTTAGAATTGTTTGTTTCCCTCATGAATGTTGAATACCTTTTGAATATAATCAATGAAACACTGATGTAACAATGCATAAAGGGTTGTGAGTCTTATGCAAGGAAACCTTGTCATTCTTTAAGTAGTGATTATAGTCAAATTGAGAGGATAATACATATTGGTACATCACCATTTATTTCAACTATTGTTTATTTTCTCTCTTTTCATTTACAATTGATAAATTAGGATAGATAGAGCTTCATAGGTGCATCAAGGGAGCTAGCCCTTAAATCTAGAGATTTATCTCAAAGAAATTATCACCCATAGTAAAAGAAATGATTCCATTTTTCCACTTAGATGAAGAAGACTAATTTTTTTATTCAAGGGTGTAAATCTAAGCATTAACATTTTTTGGCATGCCCAGTGGGACCTTTTGTCCTACAAAATTGTTCAAGATTAGTATTGGTCTTGACATTGTTGAAGAAAAGATACATTCATATTTAGTACTTAGCAACTCCATTAAAGAATATAGATTCTTGGTTGATGATCAGTCCTATTTTATATGCCAAAGGTGATAACCAAATCTACTGCTACTCGTCTACCTTTAACATTTGAAGAATTGCCTCCATATTTTGCTAAAAGGTCTAGGTTTGGTAACAATCATCCTTATAAAAGAGATTTTATGTCTAAAGTTACCAAGTCTATATTAAATTCCTTTCCTAATACTCATAAATATCCCAATATGGCTAGAAGACAACCTTTTTTACCTTTCACAAGGGCATCTCCCTTACGTCTTGCCCAATATGATCAAATTATAGGATTTACCCTCAAAACTATCCCATCTTTTAGTGTAGATGGTCCAATTACTAACATTTAACACATCAAAAATATAAAAAATATTTTTAATATTCATAATATTACTCAATAAAATGTGGCTATTAGGTTTCTATCCTTTTACTTTAAAGGAAACATTTTGGATTGGTATGGGACCCTACCTATAAATTTTATTGGCTCATGGGATGAGTTAGGGACCCTATTAACTGATAGATTTAGAGAAAAAGTGATGACTTGTCTCTAGCTAAGAAATTGACCATAAAAAAGAGGGCACCTCATGAATTCATGTAGGATTTCAATACTATATTTCAAAAAACATGGGATAGGATTCCAATTCTTGTAAGGCTAACTACAAATTATGCATTTTTAAACTTTTTTAAAGCATTATATAGTGGCATTACTATAATATGAAATAGACATAAATGATAAGAATTTCCTTATAAATGTAGGAAATATAGCTCCTAGACCTCTAATGCCACTTTTCCTTGATTTTCCTTCTCCTAGTCAAAGTGCATTACCTTCTGTAGACCCTTTACCTACTCAAGAGATATCTACTACTACTTCAAATGAGATAATGAATTCAAAAGTTTGCTTCAAATTTTTACCAATGAATTGGTTTCTCTCAAAAGGCAACAGGTCAAGGTTATAGGTCATATCAGTCATATAATCAATTTGGTGGGAAAACAAGTAGGCCACCCTTCCAAAATAATAATCAGCAACAAGACCAAATCACCCATGTCAAAATCTACTAGAGATATAATTACAATGCTACCTCATCCTCAAAATCCTTAGTTCCTACTCAAAATAATTTGGTTCAAGAGCAGCCCAACTATCCATCTTTTGAACATGGCTAAGAACATGTGGCTTATGCCAATGAAATGCAAAATCAGGGTATGTCCACACAAGGTGATCAAACATCTCACTTTTAAAAATTTGAGATTCCAATGCAATTTGGGATGGATAATAGACAGACTTAATCTGATTCCACCCTCATAAATCATTTGGAGGGTGAATTTTGTGCAATCAATTATGTGGGAAATATAAGTAATCAACATACTACTATTGCCTCCAACACTAGGTCTAAAAAGAGGGTTGTTGATGAAGTTCAAGGAACTAATAAAGGACCTGTTATGACCCCTAAAATAGATTATATGAGAGGTGGGACTATTTCAACTCTTAAACCACAATAAAATCAAAAAATTCTAAGTTTTAAATCAGTTTCTACAACTCTGCCTCCATATGCTACATCACAAGGTGCAAATGTTCAAAAAGAAAATCCAAAAGTAGTTTATCCTTCCATTAATGTTGTAGATCAAATGAAAAAGATTCATATGAAAATTTAATTATGGGATGCTATAGCATTTCTAGGATATAAAAATATGTTGAAAAATGAATTTCATGGATTGGGTAAACAAGTTGACTCACTGTGAAGTGAAAATTTAGTTTTGGTCAATGAAACTCAATCTACAGATAGTAAAATAAATAAGTATGAGAAGACTCCTCATTTATAATTATATATAATAATTGGTGACTTCTTGATTCATAATTATGTCATATACAATGGAGAAAGCACCTCAATTATGCCCAAATGCATAACATACAAACTAGGTCTCAAATATGAGCCAATGACTAAAGGAGTTTTGTAATTAGATGGATCACCAGCCAAAAATTTAGGGGTTGTGAAAGGTTTAAATTAAATCCTTCATTCTTGTCCTACCTTTTCAATTCCTCATGATGTGGTGGTATCAAATTTACCTCCTTATCTTACTCTTTTTTTGTCAAGGGATTTCACTTCTAAGATAGGTGGATATCTAGCAGCCAATTGGTTATACATGGTATTTAGAATAAAATATGGTACCAAAGTGAAGATTGATTCAAAACCCATTCATAGAGATCATTTGGAACCATATTCACCTAAGGTAGTAAATGTCAACTATGTTATCATTGATGAATAATAGTTTCACATTGACCAATCCCCATCATCTTCCCTTAAAGGAGTTTCTAACTTATTCCTAGACGAGTGGGGAGATAACAACTATGAACATGATCCATACAAATTTATTGAATAATATAGCCTATGAGTCTAATATATGAATGATAAAAACTCTTTCATGCCTAATTTGATGAAATAAAGTGAGGATGTGAATGACATTTGGTAGCTTTTCTTTGATGGATCTAGAAGCAAGATTGGTGCAGGTGGTGGAGCTATGTTGGTTTTACCTTCAAAGGAAAGGTATTTTTCAAATTTTAAATTTTAGTTCTATTTTAATTGTAATGTGGATAAATATGAAACCATCATTCATGGTTTGGAATGGGCAAGGAAAAGAGGTGTAAAAGAATTTCAAGTATTTGGTGATAGTGAACTAGTTGTCAATCAAGTAAGAGGGCAAAATTTGACTAAGAACTCCTTTCTCAAGTCCTATAAAAATAAAGTTTGGGAAATTATAGAAAAATTCATGGATTTAAACATCACCTCTTTTTTAAGAGAAGATAATAAACATGATGATAGGTTGGCATCTATTGGTGCTCAATTTGATGTTCCAAAAGGCATAAGAGAAGACAGGAATCAGCCTCATCTAAAGGTATTTGTGAGACCTTATATACTAGACAATGTCACCAATTGGTAGGTTTTTTGATAGTGATCAGCAAATATCACTTTTACTACAAGAATAAGATGAGTTCTCTACTAAGAACTAGTCTAAGCTATAGCAACAATATGGCAACCAAATTGTCCAACTAAAGTCTAATAAACTTCCTAAAGGTTTAGTGACTATTGAGACTATTTTCAATGAAGATGACCAGCTCAAGAAAGAAAAGGTATGCATGTCCACTAATTAGGAAAACTATGAAAGGATATAAATTTTTAAGGATAAGCTACTTGCACTTGGGAAGGTATGCACTAGTCAGGAAAAACATGATTTCATTAAACTATGCAAGGAGTTTAGTGACATTTTTGCATGGGAGTACAGTGATTTGAAGGGTTTTAACCCAAGTTTGGCTCAACACACCATAAAATTAGATGAAAATACTAAACCCATTAAACAAAGGAAAATACCAATCAATCCCAAGATTGAACCTTTCATGAAGAAAGAGCTGACTAAATTGATTGAATCTAGAATCATTTTTCCTATCAAGTATTCTTCTTGGTTAGCTAATTTAGTCCCTATTAGAAATAAAAAAGGATAAATCAGGTTGTGTGTTGATTTTAGGGACTTGAATAGG
This sequence comes from Torreya grandis, assembly GCA_037957365.1. Lineage (NCBI taxonomy): Eukaryota > Viridiplantae > Streptophyta > Pinopsida > Cupressales > Taxaceae > Torreya > Torreya grandis. The sequence continues at coordinate 1,084,349 of JARHVA010000816.1, forward strand.
GTATATTTGAGAGATCATTATCCTCTCCCTTCTATGCAGCAAATTCTATAAGTTGTAGCTGGTAGTGAAAGATTTTCTCTCCTTGATGGCTATTCTAGATATAATAAGATTCTAGTGAATGAAAGTGATCAATATAAGACAAAATTTACCACAAAATGGGGAAAATATGCCTATAGGAAGATTCCATTTGGATTATCAAATACTGGATCCACTTTCCAACATGTAATGGATATGGCTTTCCAAGGGTTGATCAATGACATTATGTTGGTTTATCTGGATGATGTAATAGTTTTTTCCAAAGATGAAAATAACCATTTGAAGCATCTAAGATAGATATTTGAGAGGTGTGGAGAGTTTTGGATCAACCTAAACCCAAAGAAGTGTGTGTTTGTTATTCATGAGGGCAAACTCTTGGGCCACATTGTTTCAAAGAAAGGTCTGTCCATTGATCCAGAAAGGGTAAGTGTTATTTTAGAATTGTCTTTGCCTAAACACAAAAAAGGTTTATAAATTTTATTTGGAAAGATTAATTTCATTAGGAGATTCATTACTAATTTTTCTGATCTGGTCAAACCCTTGACCTCTATGTTGAGAAAAGATGAGACATTCACTTGGATAAGAAAGAGAAGAGAAAGTTTTGAGGAGATTAAGCAAACCATTACCCAAGCTCCTACTCTTGCAAGTCCTAAATTCTCTAAGGATTTTAATTTTTACACTTTTGGAAATGAAGAGGTAATTTATACCATGATGACCCAAGCAAATGATGAAAAATTGGAATAACCTATTGCCTTCTTTAGTCAAGGTTTAGAAGGATATGAGGTAAAGTACACATACATTGAAAAACAAGTGCTTTCTATAATCAAAAGTTTAAATAAATTTAGGTGCATGTTGTTTAGTAATAAAATTCACATTTTTGTGCCTCACCCTAGTGTGAAATATTTCCTATCAAACAGAGACTTGAATGATAAAAAGGCAAGATGGATCACCAAAGCAATGGAATATGATGTAGAGATCAAGACAACCAAGCTGGTGAAAGGGAAAGGACTATGTGAGCAACTTGCCTCAGATTTGAAAGAACAAAAAGAGGTTGTTTTGACACTTCATGATGGTCCTGTGAGAATTGTACCTTTAGTCACGACAATTTGGACATAGGACACGATCCACTTCCTTCAAACTACTGAGTATTGATAAAGTCTTGGTAGAGATAAAAGAAGGTATTATAGACTACAATCTATTCCCTATGTACTTGTGAATGGAGTACTTTTCAAGAAAGATTTTTTAGGTGTACTTTTGATATGTATTGATTTGGAATAGATTGACAAGGTATTGCATAAGTTTCATGATGGCCTAGCTAGTGGTCATTTTGCTCCTAGAACCACCACTGCTAAGATCATGAGGGATGGTTATTTCTAGCCTAGTTTTTTCAAAGACACCCATGCTTAGGTGAGAAAATGCTATAAATTTTCCCTATTTTATGGAAAATAGAAACTAGCTGCTTTGCCTCTTCATCCAATCCAAGTTGAATAGCCTTTCATGCAATGCGGTCTATATTTCATAGGTATGATTAATCCTCCTTCTAGTGTTGGTCATAAATGGGTGTTGATAGCCACTGATTATTTCACTAGATGGGTTGAAGTTATAGCTCTTAAAGAGGCTAATGAAAATTTAGTCCTGGACTTCTATGAGAACATAATAACAAGGTTTGGATCTCCCTCAACTATCATCTCTGGATAATGCATTAGCCTTTTTAGGAGCAAGCATAAGCGAATGGTCCTTGAAGCATGGCATTTACCTTAGCACTTATTATAACTACTATCCCTAGGGAAATGGATTATTAAAGTCCACAAACAAGAATTTGATCAGAATCATCAAGGAGGAAAATCATAGGACATGGCACACTAAGTTGAAAATAGCCCTTTGGGCTAATAAAATTACTCCAAAGAGGGAAATTGGAAACTCCCCATATACACTTGTGTATGGAAGTGAAGCTAGACTTACTATTTCACTTGAATTTCTAGCTTTAAACCTCACCCATCAATTGTAGTTAATGAAGAATTACAACATGGAAGTTAGATTGTGTGAATTGATAGAGCCTGAGGAGGCAAGAGATTAGGCAATGCATACCTTGACTACTCATTGGCAGTAGACAAAGAATAATTTTGACAATAAGTATATGCCAAGGAGTTTTAGAGAAGGGGACATTTTTCTTAAGTGGGATGAAGATAGGGCCAAGCCTAGGAAACACACAAAGTTTGATGCTTTGTGGAGTGGCCCATACATGATCACACAATGTAAACAACACAATGCTTTCCAACTTTCAAAGTTGGATGGGGAGGAGCTACATATCCCATTCAATGGTATATATTTAAAGCTTTGTTACTGAGTTTTTCCTTCTATTGTACATAGTTTTCTATTTTTCTCTATGTTCCCTAAGTGTTTATGCACATGTGTGTATTTGTTTATATCTTGTTCTATTTTGTTGGGTCTTGTTATTTTTGTTTGTGTTTTGTTTTGGTAGAATACTTGATAGTCATGTTAAATAATTCATTGACTCCATTGGACCTTGAGTGGATAAGCTACTTGGTCTGATCAATTTAACAAGCATACTTCCCCCGTGAGTCACCATTTTGTTAACCAAAATTTGATGTTTCAAATCAAAATTGGCCACCCATATTGAAAAAACTAGTTGTTTGTTCATATGTTTGGATGAGTCTAGTGTGTATCTTTGTCTATAAAAAAATATTTGTAAAAATTTCATGGTTAAGGATCAAATATTTCCTTTCAGAAAGCTTTCTTTGGGTTCTTATTCAAGTGTTTTTCCTTTCAAAGTTTGTTCCAAGCATAAGTGAGTTCTTTCGGGTTTTATTTTCCTTCAGGTTTTATACAAGACTATTTATTTTGTGTTTTTTTCCCAAATAAATATTTCAAAAAGTTTTACCGAAGCCTCAAATTCTTTCTTTCAGACTTTTTATCTAAGATAAATCAAGTGAATTCTTGCAGACTTTTTATTTGGGACTTTGTTTCTGAAGGTCCTTTTCAAATTCTCTGAAGGATATCTTCCAAGCCCAAGGGTACTTTGCAACTTTCCTGAAGGGCTCTTTTCAAGCTAAGTGGACCTTTTTAATTCTTTTAAAGGGTCATTTATTGTAGGAAATTCATTTACATTTCTTTTGAAGGGCACTTTCACTTTTTTGAAAGGTGCTTTCAACTTTTTTGAGGGACATTTTTAAAGCCAAAGGTACAAGACAACTTTTTCGAAGGGCACATGGATGTTTGCCAAAAAATACAAAGGGATCATTTCAATTTCTCTGAAGGGTAGGTGCACCCTTGAGACTTTTATGAAAGGCATTTCCAACTTTCCCAAAGGATCATTTCAAAAGAACCAAAGGAAAGTGGAGGTTTGCAATTCTTTCGAAGGGCCAAATAGTTCTTCTAAAGGGTATTTTTTAATAAATTTGAAGGGTAGGAGTAACTTTTCAAGATTTTTGAAGGGTTGTTTCTAAAGGGATCAAGTGAAAGATAAAGGATTTCTTATGGGAAAATTGTTTGAGACAATTTCCTTGTAAACAGAAGACAAAGAATTATTTCAGACAAATTGTCTGAAGGAATTTCCTCAGACAAAAAGTCTAAAAGAAGATAGAGACAAAGACAAAAATGATTTATTTTAGGAAAATTCCTTGAAATAAATGAACAAGACTTTTTTCCCAAAATAAATAACCAAGACGTGAACAAAGAGTCCAAGAGAATCTTTGCAGACAAGTTTTCTTCAAGAATGTCAAAAAATAAAAAGTCTCAAAGGTGATGGCCTATAGAACATCAAGTTCAAGTTACAAGGAATAGTTGTTAAAGTTTAGAATGGGAACCTAAATACAAACAAGAGAATGATAAATGTTTATAATGAATAAAAAACCAACAAAGATAAACCAATACCAAAGCAAGATGGATTCGGTAATAGCAAAGGTCATTCTTGTAACTGTCAATGGCAACTATTCTTGTTCCTGATTGACACATGTCCAATTGATCTTTCAATCTCAATCATTCAATCTCCCTTCAAAAAACTATATATATGTATTCAACCTATTCTCAAAGGAGCTTCCACTAGTTAATGACAAAACTCTAACCAAATTTGTATTGAAAACTCTTGAATAAATTTAGACAAATTCTACCACTCACACACTGCATTTTTATGTATCAGTTTAACATCATGTTGTTCTCATTCAGTGAAATTCATCTTTCCTAACTTGTTGTCCTTGATTACCTACCAAATGTGTAAATAGATCTTTGTTATAGGTCCTTATTAGTATTCTCTAATAAGTGTATAGACATTTTTGAAATGGTTCAAAGTCATATTCTTTTCTAGAATTGTCTATTTCCCTCTTGAATGTTGAATACCTTTTGAATCTAATAAATGAAACACTGATGTAATAATGCATAAAGGGTCATGAGTCTTGTACAAGGAAACCTTTTCATTCTTTAAGTAGTGATTATAGTCAAAGTGAGAGGAGAATACATATTGGTGCATCACCATTTGTTTCTTTCTATTGTTCATTTTCTCTCTTTTCATTTACAGTTAATAGATTAGGATAGATAGAGATTCACAAGTGCATCAAGGGAGCTAGCCTTGAAATCTATAGATTCATCTCAAATAAATTTTCACCATCACAAAAGAGATGATTCCATTGTGTTTCATGGATGAAGAAGACTGATTTTTTTCTTCAAGAGTGTAAATGCAAGCATCAACAATACCCTAACTAGAAACAATTTGGATTACTTGGTCAAGACAAGGTAGGGGATAATTATCCTTTTCAGATGCTCTATTCAGATTTTGAAAATTAATGCACAATCTGATTTCACCATTTTTATTCTTTATTGGTACTAGGTTAGCTACCCAATTGGAGTGTCTAATGGCAAACATTATATTGGCATCTAGTAATTTTTTGACCTCTTTATATATCATTGGTTCTAGGATAGGGTCGACTAGCCTTTGTTTTTTCCTAAATGGATTGTAGGCTTCCTTTAGAGGTATGGTGTGAGTGATGACCTTAGGATTAAATATCTTAAATTCATCATAGGACCATGCTATTACATCCCTGTACTTGGTCATCAAATCTTTGAATCTCTTAGTTTCAATGCTTATGTAGGTTGTACCATTATTTTCCAACTGAGGTTGACCTTGGGAACCTAGGTTCATTGCATTGTAGTCCTTCCCATATACTTTTGGAATCTTGATAGTCTCATCTAGTTTGTCAGAATCAAATAATCTCTCTAAGGCTATCATCCCTTTTGGAATCTTATTGTCACTCAACTAAATGACTTTTTCATCAAGTTTAAATTCAATTTTGTCATCATCAGGGGTATTTTCATTAGCTTCATCAATGAGATGAGCCTTAAATACTCCTAAGCTAGTCTTGAAGTCTATGATCTATTGATCATCATTGAATATTTGAAAATGGTTGACATTATTTGGTACTGAGGGACATGGGAATAATTCAATGGTAAGGCTTTGTAACTTGGAACTTTGATTGGGCATAAGGTTGGCTACAGCTAAATAAAGTTCATCAATAACCTTGTTTTCCTCCCTAGGGATTGACATAATGTTTAAAGCATCAAAACGTTCAATTAAGTCTCACACTCTAAATTTATATTTTTTAAGATAGGACAACTTGCATTGATATTTAATTTTGACCCAATTAAATACTAGTTCTAAATCACCAAAAACTAATAGTTCCCTGACTTTGTGTTTAATTAAAAATTGCAATCCAAGAATAAGTTCTTAATACTCAGCCATTATTGGTGTATGGGAATTGAAGTTTGTAAGAGATATTGTATTATTTCCCAATGGGATTGATTAATACCACTCCTACTCTAGAACTTGATTTGTATCTAGCACCATCAAAATATAGATTCCATAATCTAGGCATAGCATGAGAAGTTTTGGAGTTACATACCTTTGTGGTGTCAAGAGTGTAAACACTTAGATCTGAGTTAAATATGTTGACCTTCTCATTGGTTACATTGTACTCGGTGATCATATGATTCATCTTGGGATCCCTCTCTATCCTGATCTAATTGAGAACTCCTTTCTAGGGTAACCACATGTGTGAATAGTTATTAGACATTTAACCATTCAGAGATCTAGTCTAGCCCCTACTTAACAGTAATCCATAAGCATCAAACATGTCTACCACTTGGATGTCAATGAATTTTTAGATCTTTATTTTAGAATCAATCTAGATGTGAACATTCAATAATTTGCCAATCACTTTGACCCTTGATTTATCTAATTGAGTCACAACTCTATCAGATTTAATTAGATTCAAACCTAATTATTCACAAATACCCTTAGACATGATGTTTGCAGATGCACTTGAATATATCAAGCAATTATGTAAATTATTACAAAAGATCCTAACTATGAGTAGGAAAGGTGGAACATCTACTTTATTTTTATGTATTACAACGTTAACATGTGTATCCTTTTGAGACTTACTAGGATTCTTAGACAAAGATTCCAATAACATATCCTTTTGTTCTATGATATGAGTCAACTCATGCAAATTAAGGTTATCTTTGATCCTTTTCATGTCCTCTACTATATTATATCAAGTCCTATTGGAAGAATTAGATGTATCTATATTGGGTTTATAGGTACTTCCCTTAGGAAGCTCTAGATTGTTATCTGATGTAGTATCAAAAGCAGTGTCAAAATTATTTGGTGGAGTTGAGGTAGTTAAAGGTTGTTTTTGCTCCCTATTCCTTAGATTATAGGTCTTATTTATATATTATTAAAAATCATGGATCTCTTCAAGAATGTTTTTAAGCTCATTCTCTTCTTGGAATGGGAACTTAAATATTTCCACCATGAGAGTTGAATTAGTAGATTTAGATGACCTTGAGAACTTGAGGTACCTACACCATTATATTTATTAGGGACAACATTGAAAGTGTCGAATTCTTCTTGAAAAGCTTCAAAAGCATTATAAAATTTTAGACAATATAATTCACCATGTTTTGAATTACAATGAACTCTACAATAATCAGGCAAAGCTACATCACCAAGATTTATATTAGGCACATTTTTATTAGTAGATGACTCATTTTTATGGCTAATGTTATTATTTTGAAATCTATTTGAAGGCCTATTGAACCTTTGGAAGAGAAGTTCCTATTAGAGATTTTTATAGTATTACCAATTTAATTTTGAAGCTGAATGAAATCAGTTCTTAGCTTTTAAACCATCTTTAAGATAGAGTCATTCTCATTCTTGGGTGCCTCAGAATTATTGACTTGAGTATTGCTACTAGATTCAGGCATCAAAGCTCTCTAGTCTTGTGGGTGAGATCCATTGGTAGAGTTGTTCAAGAATCCTAGGTTTTGGCTAGGATGTCCATGATTTAAATGTAATTGGTTCAGAAATGGAAGCTGATTTAAGGTAGGAATACTTTGACTAGCATTGGGGATGACATTCAGAATAGGTAAATTTGGATTAATGTTAGGAATATTATATGCCATTTGGCCCTATGGTTGTATTTGGTCATTAATGAGCACAAATTTAACATAAGCTAAGGCTAATGTATTAATGACATGAGAATATCTTTTAAGAAACATAAAAGTCATTGGTTCTAAGGAATCTTTGTAGATATCTAAGGCTAAAGCCTCATCAGGTATATAAGGAGTTATGGTTTTGTTGAACATTTTATAAAATCTAGCATTGAAGGCTTTCATGGGCTCATTTGAGTCTCTTTTGATTGTGTTAAATTGTTGGTACATGACATATGGACTAATGATTTTGCCAAATTAATCAATGAAGTAATTATTAAAATCATTCTAGATAGCTTTGTATTTATTTGGAAGGTTAAGAAACTATTCATGTGTAGCATCTTTGAAAGTAAATGGAAACAATATGCATGCTACATCTTCATGAATAACATTCAAAATTATTTAATCAAATTTGAAGTATTTAATGTGTCCTACAATTATGACACCATTAAGACTGAAAGTGGGTAAATACTTTTGAGGATTATGAAGAAGGTCATGTACCACACCTGACACATTGATTGAAGAACCACCTATCCAAGCCATACCTTGATAGGGATTGAACACAAGAGCACCCTAAATTGGTGAAATTGGTTGAGATTTTGAAAGTCTATGCTTACCTTTGTCTCACATAGCTCTCTTATGAACTTCTAATGAAAGGAGAGGAACCCTTTTCTCTAAACATGACTTGGTCCTTATCCTTAGCAATTCTAGCTTGAGAGCTTGGAAACCTATTTGGAATACAATGTGTAAGTCTTACCTTTACAAAGAATGATGATCATACTTGCACATTAAGAAAATTTTACACAAGTATGTATAAAGAATGGAAAAGGACGTCAATATTTAACTAAATTATCTCAAAGATGTGTCCAAACATGTAAATATGAATGATATTTACACATTTCAAGCTCAAATAAATTCAAATTTGTAGATATCTAATCAATATTTGAAAAAAATAGCTATTACTAACCTCAAATGCCTTGGATTCACAAATCTTAAGTTATCTTTACCACAATTAAACTTCAAACTTCAAAGAACATCTATCTTTGTCTAAATAAGCACACAGACTAGTTTGAAACCATTAAATTAATAAAATTAACACAAATATGATGAAATAAACACAAACATGCAAAGAAGACATCGATATTTGAACATAATTCACCAAAATTAGCAAAGATGTTACAAATTTTCAAAGATCTAACTGGCTCTCCTTCTAACACCAATTTTCCCCCTTGTTGATGTACCTAGTTGTATCAATAGGTTCATATAATGTTTAAGAAAACCTTCTCATTTTTGAACTCAAAGAGTCCATTGAATAAGTTAAAATTTATGATAATCCTATTATCCTTGATATAATAGAGGCAAAATAGGTCGATTGTTTCACAAATTTATATTATTTGGTGGTTGGAATCCACCGTGGTTTGATAGTTAATCTTTTATTTTGAAAATGATCTATGATATTTGAAGTGAATTATTCTCAAAAGTAATTCTAAATCTAAACCAAGATGAATATTCATAATGAAGCTAATCTAAGGTGAATTGATAAAAAAAGGAGAAAAAGGAAGGGTAGGGTAGAAAAGGGAGGTGTTGTTGATCTTTATTTCAAACATTATGATAAAGTTCTAATTTCATTTGAACATGCACTTAACCAATGTGCAACATGAAGTAACATAAGCTCAAGTCGTACCACACATTACACAAACATCTAAGGAAAGTATGAAAAGATGAAAAGAAGAACAAGATTTACTTTAAGAATTTTACCCTTGCAAGCAAATAACATTAGCTTAGATGCAAGAAGAGCAAGAACGCAAATTAAACCTAAGAAATTTTAACTAATCCAACATTAGAATAAATTAGCAACTCTGCATTTAAAGATGCACATCCAAAATTCATAGAACCATTCAAATCTAAAGATAAGATCACATAAATGAAAGTGAAACCATGATAGCAATTCACACAAGCAAATGTGGACAAAATTTTCATAACTCCTTGCTTATATTAATTTTCTCAAAAGTTACAAATAGTTTTTTGGCTCCAAAATACTCTCTCCCATTTTACAATTGGCAATACCTCTTTGTATAGATAATTCATGAGGTATACTAGTCAGTAATGACAAATTACATTTATACATGTGTATAGGATAGTTTTTCTTTCTATTAAATTCTAGAACAAATGACCTTTTTTAATATACTAACCTAGAGGCAATGTACTTTACAAGCTGTACATTCCTTTACAAAAAAATATTCTATTTCAAAAATATATAATGCTAGTTGAAAAAGAATATTCCTAATGTAACTTCGAGACCTTAGTGTTGCTATAGACTTATGTCTTCCTTACAAGATCTTCATTTTATAATGTGTTTGTTGATCAGCTGGAGGTCAACAATGGGTCTCATGAACATCTCTCCTTCTTTATCTCCTAGGTTATTGAGGTCCTTCTCAGCTCTTTCTAAGGCTTGCTTGATACTCCTAACATCTCTTATCCTCTCTTTAGATGAAAATAGCAGGCCCATGATCTTCTTATTATTAGCTCTTGTCTTTCCTTGGCCTTAGTTCCTTACTACATGAATTGATAATTTCTATGCCTAAAATCCTCATTAGTGATAATGCCCAAAGAATTAAGTGAGGTGGGATCTTTGATTAAGCTATCCAATAGATGTAGTACCTTATCTTCCTACTATAGGTCCTTGGAAATGTCCTCCATCTACTTAGACCAGCTTCTCAAGGCTTTGATATTGTCTATCAATATAGCCATAGCCATATTTAAATAGGCTAGGCTGACTATCCTAAATTTAGGGACTTTATTCTTGGTCAAGGTTCTAATCAAGTCTTTCACTTGATAAATTGAAACCTGCCATTGGCCAACTTGGATTGTAGCCATGAAATTTTACTTACTTATTGTCTCTTGTTTGGTTCCAACTAACATTAAGGAATTGAATAAGTCAATCATGGTGTCCTCATATAGCTTGAATCTATCTTCTTGGATTGACAAGATGGCTTATTATTTCAAATTTTGTTCTATTGCAAGATACCCTTGATCATTATAGTAGAGCCTCCTTGTAGACATGTTATTCTCTTGTGATGGGTTGTTGGTTCTCAATGGTCTAAAACAAGCTCGATCAATTATTGTCCCCTGTATTTAGAGATGTGGCATCAAATTATGTGTCTTTGAAAACTCTTCCTTTTATATCTAAAGCTAGATAGAGCTCCACATCTTCCCTTGAAACACATGTTTGGGATACCCTAGCTATGGACTTCTCTAGATTTCTTGATATTGGTATGTAGTTCAATTCTAGATCAAATTATCCTTATACAAGTGAAAATTTAGCTTGATTGTAATGGGCATAAGGTTGAATCAAGGTTTTTGTACTTGTCAGGTCTTTCCTAAAGGTTTTTATAGTGTTTTAATTGTGCCATCTATTTGAACTTATGTGAGCTTCATGACTTATATCCCAAATAGATTATGTACTTATACCCTTGCATTTCTTAGGTTTACAAAATCTTCCACTTGGCATATTATACTTACGTGGCTCTGATGTGCCATCCTTGTGGCATTTTTATAGCAATTTGCTTATTGATATTTAAAAAGTGATCATTGTCTTTTAAAAATTCCACCTTGATCTCACACCATTGGATTTTCTTTGATGGGATCATTGTACACCATCGATCTCAATCTGAGAACTTGAATGTTATTGGCTTCTTGTTAATTTCCCTATAGTTATGACACTTGTCACTTCTGCATTCACTCTGAGATTTGTTAAAATTTTAACATTGATCTTGCACCGTTGATCTCATTTGTATGAATCAATCATGCTTCATCAATCTTGATCCACTTAATTATGCCTCTTGCTCCATGAACTATTGATTAAAATGTGTACGTTCATCTGTGTACAATCAATCTTTGATAAGTGCTTAAGCTTTAATTTATGGCTCATGGCTATGCCACATGCCACATGCCATCTCCATATTCATATTTTACTATGCACCATCTGATCATCTTCACCTAAGCAAACTCACTCTGTTGGATCTTGATTTGCAAGTTCAAACACCATTGGTTACTCAATTTTCTTTCACTATAATTTTGACACTTGTCACTTTCTCACTTTTCTTAGGGCTCTATGGAAGTCTTGACTTGATACATACTATTAGATCAACCTTGATCAAACAAATGTGTACCATTGATCTTTGGAAGATGTTTAAAATTTAACTTAGGGCTAGGGATTTGAATTTTCAACTTTAATCTTGCACCATTGGATTTTGATCTCTTGAGAAAATGTAAACCATTGATTTCGTAGATGAAAACAAACATTAAGTCAGGCTCAGGGAAATAAAGAACTTATCATAAAGTTTTTAGACTATGTTTTTATTTCAAGTTAATAAACATGGGTAAGACCTTAGGATAAACATTTTAAGCTAAGTTTTAAACATGATAAAGGGGGACCTGGGGAATAATAAAAGACATGGCATAAATTCTTAGGATAAGGATTTTAGCTTAAGTCTAAGACATAACAAAAGGACTTGGTGGTTACTTAGATGCTTGGAAATAAAAAGGACCATGGGGGGATCGGAACATAAAGGGATCAAACATAAAAAATTTAGACTAAGGTTTAGTCATGTTGAAAAACATGACTAAGCTTTTGGATAAAAATTAAGCTAAGTTTATGGTTTAATTAATCGTTCCTCCACAAATTTATCCAACACAAATTTGAATTTAATTCAAAATAGACGCAGGTTAAAAACTTAGACTAGGGTTTTAAAAATAGATTCAATTAATCTTTGACAGATGAAAGGTAGTAAAATATCAATTTAACATTGAAACACAAAACCCTATGCATGTTCATTCCCAAATGAGATTCCCTTGAACTTGCAATATAGAAACACAATCAACAATCATTAGCAACATTAGAAGGGGTAAAACCATGATCATTTGAAAACATGTCAATTAATATAAATGAGAACTAGGTGTGGATGATCTTCAAATAAAGATAATGTGTGTTGTCCCTGAAAAATGCCACTCATTTTTGGGACAACCTACAGATCAAAATTGTCTCTTCCCTTTTCAAAATTTGTCCTGGGCATTTAAATTCCTCATTTTTCAAGCTTCTCAAAAATATATGGAATCTTTCAAGGTTAGAGAAAACTACAGACTCTGCAGATATTTTTCTGCAAATTCAACATGCTTGAAGTTAGCAGGTTCAACAGGTTAAAAAGCTTTTGCAGGCGAGATTAGTCAAAAGAACAAGCTTCTAACAATTGGTTATTTTTGGAATTGGTTCATCGCCTTGGTTTAAACAAAAATTTCCATCGGCAAGCATCAGCAACAGGTTCAATGTTTGGTTCATCCACTTTGTTTAAGCAGTTGGAGACCATTGACGGCCCCTCATACGTTAGATTTTAAAGTAAAAGAAAATCCATGGAAATTCAAATAGAGTGTGGAACTTAAAAGAAGAACCAAGCGACTGGTTAGAAAGATAGCCCGATAGCTCAAATCATAGTAGGAAGAGACAAAGATGGAAAAGACAAAAGCAAAAAGCAAAGGAAAAGTGCCCAATGAAAAAAGATAGCAGAATGTGACAAGTGTTTGCACCCAACATGCAAGAGTGGCATTTTTTGCTGCCCTTGCATCTTTTGGTCTCTTCTATGCAGGAGTGACAATTTTTGCCACCCATGCATCCCCATTTCCTCTCATCTAGATGTAAGAGTGGCAATTTTTGCTGCCCTTGCATGTTCTTCTTCAACATTAGTCGACGACAATTTTTGCCGCCGACACACTTTCTCCCTGACGTGCACAGGTGGCAATTTTCGCTGCCTATGCACAAGAACTTCTCCAATATGCAAGGGTAGTAATTTTTTCTGCCCATGCATTCCTTCTCTCTTCTTCTTCTCATGCACTTTTGTCATGTAAAAGTGCATGCAATTTTGTAATGTGTAATTACATGTAAAAAATTTGGAAAAATATCTCAAAGTCAAAGATGAGTCATCTTTGACTAAGATATTTTTATATTTTAATATTTTTTAATTTTGAAAGTTTCTCCCTATATATAGTGGAGACCTCTTTTGTAAACAGATCTCTAATAATTGAGAGCAAAAACTCTGCTGAAATTGAGACACTTCTTGAGACTTTGTGCTCAATTTGTAAATCATATTTTGTTAAATGAATGAGAAGCAGGTTTATTTCAGACTTTGTGTTGAAGTTATCTGTGTTATTTAAGAAATAGTTCTTATGTCCTCTTTCCTGATAATCTCTTATTTATTTGATTTAATAAGCAAAGTGGGTGTGTTGATATTATCTGAGGGCATTTCTAAAAGATAGAAGAGAGACTTTGAGCTACGTTTATCTTTGTGATCCTTTTATCTTTTGTAGTTTCAGGCGAAGACTTTGTGCTTCATTTCACTCTATGGTTATGCTTGTTTCGAATCAGTGAAGGAGGCTATGGAAGACTTTGTGCTTACACAAGTTTCCTTGTGAACTTTGTTACTTCAGGTGATTTTCTGCTCTACGCTAGATACCATTCCTAAAATAAGAGGAATGTTGTTGGCCAACAACCAAGATTTCTCTCTCTTGTTCCTTGTACATCACCTCTTTAAAAAAGAGAGGTGGATGTTGTTATACCACCCTGAGTATTATTTTTTGCTTAATTATATATACATATAGCATATAAATATTCATAGGGAACCTCCCCTTGATGAGAGGAGAGATTTTCCTCATCTAGATCTGGTAAACCCACACTTTTTGAGGTGTAAATCTCCATGTGCTATGGTTGATATACCCATTTTGTCATCAGTTAGTTGATGACAAAATATTCACCCAACATTTTTTGGCGACTCCGTTAGGGAATCAAATGTGCAACAGTTTTTGGCGACTCTACTGGGGAATCAAATGTGCAGTCTGAAACCTCAAGTTTTAGATTGAAGCAGTCCCTACCCTTATCTATTACATAGTCTGGTGACTCTGTTCCATGTCTTACCCATTATCATTATAGCCTTACCATCTCCCTCCATCTCTATTATATTATTTTGTCTAAAAAACTAGAGCTGCTGGGAAGAACGTGCATTTTGAAGCCTCAAGCTTCAACTTGAAGGAGTTTCGGTCCCTTTTTCATTTGAAATCTAGCAACTCCACGCTACACAAGAATCCAGAGATATAAGGGTGTTTTTGACCCCGTGTTTGAGTTAGTGCAATAGTGTAATTTTGATCTATTTCCTCCACTGCCTTTCCTCCAACGATCTAGGAGTCTTCCTCTTGACCTGATCGGGTCACCAACACAAGGTAGAGCTTCTTTTCCTACTGTTAATAGTGCCTTGCCTATAAGCACCCCACCAAGATTTGGTATCCCCACTTTCCATAATCTAATCATGGCAGCTCGGGGCCCCTAGGGTAACTCATTTGGACCACTCAACCTTACTCCACCTCTACATGAGCTTCCATGCAGCTCAAGGAAAAACTTCATCAAATTCCTTGGTAACGAAAAAGTTCACCCTGATGAACACATTGCTGCCTTCTCTATAGCATGCAGCGTAATTGGTGTGGAATTTGAAGATATAGCAGTCAATCTATTTGTAGAAACTCTGCAAGGTGCTACTACAGACTGGTTCTACCACCTGTAGGCCAGGTCAGTGACTGATTGGGACACGCTCAAAGATAAATTTGAAGCTAGATTTAAACCTGCTAAAGATGCACATGTCTTGTTAGCTTAGCTAACATAGATGAAAAAAGAATCCCAAGAACCCATGAGGGATTTCATAGCCAAATTCAACAAGTTAAGGAACTGTTAGGACCTAGGAAGCACAATTGATTACCATGTACAAGCAACTAAATGCAGAATTTAACCAGAAGTAACAAGTAACTAGAATTTAGAAATAACACAGAATATGAGAGACAATACCCAATTGTATTAATACTCTTCCAAAAAGAAATTACAATGAAGAGATGCCACACTCTTCCACACCTTACAGGCTTCCCACACCAAGTGTACAGTAATTCACCTTCAAGAGTTCACTCTCTCAATTACGGTCCCAACACACAACTCAAACACAGAGTTGGTGTTCACCTCCAACTAGTCAGTATCACTACTGCCAGTACCACTAGTCAGTATCACTAATGTTAGTATACAAGTACTCCACGTACTCCATGACTGAGTACACACCGTACTCCAAGTACACAACGTACTCCAAGTAGATCTCCCCTAATCTTGCTACCTGTTGTGTTGTTGATCTCCCTGATCTTGCTGCCACCTACAAATCAAATTAGTTTTGCAACACCTACAAACCTAGATCTCACACACACACACACACACACACACACACACACACACACACACACCTACAGATCAAATGATCTTACTTACCATGTAGATCTCTCTACACCCTGAAGAACCCTTGTCCTTGCCTCACCAAGTCCTTATGATTCTCCAAACCAGTACCCCGATGGATCTTCTCCCAGAACTTGCACAACCTACAGATCTACCTAATCATACACACTCGGCACCCCTGAGAAACTAAGAAGAGCTACCCTTGCTCTCTTCACACACTAAAGGAGCTAACCAAGCTCAAATCTAACTAGCACACTTTACAATACAGCCCATGAGTCTATTATATAGATCCCATGCAAAAAATAATTAGACATCTAATTACAATAATTAGATCCACAACTCAAGACTAAAATTAGACTTTAACATGCAAACAACTAGTTCATTAACAAACTATTTGTGAAACTCATAGTTCAAAACCACACAGGTGACTGACGTCGGTCCCTGTTAGTCTGGAGGTGACCGACGGCCGATACTGACTGAAGTCAGCATCTTTGCACACTAGATATGACCGGTGTCAGTTAGCCTAACCGACGTCAGTTGCACTACAACTTAGCTACCTCCTCCTCCATGTTTGCATCAGTGAAGCTTTTAGCTCCACAACCCAACAATATCCCACTTAGAGATAAACAACTGCATTATACCTGTACCTGTACACCATCTAATTTGTTTCCTAGCTTGTATCCCTCTTCAAGATCAATCCTGAAAACCAACCACCACGCATCATGTGGTGCAACTCCTGTCATCCAAGTAACCTATTGCATCCGCATCTACAAACCCATGTAGAAAAGAACTTGACCCTACATAGCATGTGCACCTATTGCTGGTCCCTCTTAGATACCTGAGAATACATTGAATTGCCCTCTAGTGATTCTTTCCTGGATTGGCCACAAACCTGCTGACAACTCCCACTACTGGGGCAATATCAGGGAGTACACATGTACTCAACCTCATCATGTGATTGGGGACCCTATTCTATGAACTATCCATCCATAGGTGTGCTGCTCGGTTTTGCATCTTGCACTACCTTCACACAATCATCCTGTGACAACATCAACTTGTGATCTTCCCTGTCTCTAGGATTACTCATGCCAAAGAATTTTGCTCCTCCAAATTCTTCATGACACACCTCTGAACTAAATTTACCTTTAGCTTAGAAAAAACTTGTATGTGTAACCTTGCATCAAGTAAACACACAACATACAATAACAAGATGATGTTGCAATCATCACCCACCTAGTAAAGAAACCATAATGGTTACAATGACATTGACTAAAGCCATGCTTTGTCATCCACCTATCAAACCTGTACCACTATCCTGGAGCTTCCTCAAGACCATATAACCTGGCCTTTCATCTCACGTATCCATTCTCTCTATTCTTTAACCAAGAAATCCATTCGTCTTTTAGTGCTTTCTTTCAGCTGGCAACCCTACCAAATCTCCCATTTGGTTCTACAACCTAGGAATCAAATTCCTCATTCATGCCATGCTCCCACTGTTTCCTGGATCCTTCTTCTCTACAATGAGCAATGAGTATAAAGAAGAGGAAAAATGAATTTGAGGCTTACTTACCCTTTCAGTCCTCCATATGGGTATTTGAGACTCCTTGATAGCTTGTTGTCTGCCCAAAATTTGTTCAAGTGACCGACCTCGGTCACCATAAAGTTTGCATCTGATCGACATCGATTCCATGTGACTATCCTGACTATCGATGCTGGTTTCCTGACTAACATCAGTGTTTACCTGTCACTGACGTTGGTTCTATGATCGACATTGGTCTTACCCTACCTGACACCACTGGCTCTGGTCTGCACATGACCGACATCGGCACCTATCTATTCGATGTTGGTTCCTCCTGACCAATGTTGGTACCTGTGTTCTCTTGTGAGTGATGACTTTTTACCCGCGAGCTCTCTTTAGATCAAAATCCTATCCAAACTGCCCTGCTTAAAGTTACTCAGCCTTCTCCACTGATCTCTATCAGTCATCTCTTCCATGAACACCAAGGCTTTCTAGTTCTTAAGTCTGTCAAACACATCTGACTTCCTCTTAAGAACATGCATCTCCTTCTTGCTCATGTGACCAAGCCTAAAAAGCCACGTCTTCACAACAAAAGAAGAATTACTAATACAAGCAAGTAGATAAAGAGTACCTGCTTTCTTACCACATGCTAATTCAAGTGCATCCTTGGTAACATTCCAAGAATCTATTGTGAGAGTTACTGTGCATCTCTCATCACCCAACTTTCCTAAAGAAATTAGCCACATCTTCAAGACTGGGACCTGCATGACCTCCTTCAACACCCATGTGTTGGTCGTCTGCAATTTCAGCCACACTTCCCCTTTGCCAAAACTTTGACAAGGCACACCAGCCCCTAAATAAATCTTTCCAAAGTCTTCAAGGACCTTAACATGGAAAAATACTCTATTTCGGGCTGCATGGAAAGAGGTAATAGAATTTATAAAACAAGATTCTACTTTATCCAAGGAACATACCAGAGCATCCTGTGCAACAACACCTATAACATCTACTTCTTCAGTTCCTTCATGTTGATCTTCTACCAACCAATAATATTTCTTTACCTGCTCTTTCTTTCTATAACACTTTAATTGACCAATCGTGCCTTTGAGTTCTTCCATTCTTAGTGTACTTTTTTCTACCATTGCTATACTTCCACTCAATCAGAAACCCCTGAGAGTGACCTGTAATCAAACACAAACCTGCTCCCTACAACCTTAGCTCTGATACCAACTGTCAAGACCTAGGAAGCACAATTGATTACCATGTACAAGCAACTAAATGCAAAATTTAACTAGAAGTAGCAAGTAACTAGAATTTAGAAATAACAAAGAATATGAGAGACAATACCCAATTGTATTAATACTCTTCTAGAAAGAAATTATAATGAAGAGATGCCACACTCTTCCACACCTTATAGGCTTTCCACACCAAGTGTATATTAATTCACCTTCAAGAGTTCACTCTCTCAATTACGGTCCCAACACACAAATCAAACACAGAGTTGGTGTTCACCTCCAACTAGTCAGTATCACTACTGCCAGTACCACCAGTCAATATCACTACTGCCAGTACACAAGTACTCCATGTAATCCATGACCGAGTACATACCATACTCCAAGTACACAATGTACTCCAAGTAGATCTCCCCTGATCTTACTACCTATTGTGTTGCTGATCTCCTTGATCTTGTTGCCACCTACAAATCAACTTGGTTTTGCAACACCTACAAACCTAGATCTTGCACATACACACACCTGCATATCAACCGATCTTACTTACCATGTAGATCTCTCTACACACTGAAGAACCCTTGTCCTTGCCTCACCAAGTCCTTATGATTCTCCAAACCAGTACCCCGATGGATCTTCTCCTAGAACTTGCACAACCTATAGCTCTACCTGATCATACACACTTGGCACCCCTGTGGAACTAGGAAGAGCTACCCTTGCTCTCTTCACACACTAAAAGAGCTAACCAAACTCAAATCTAACTAGCACACTTTAAAATATAGCCCATGAGTCTATTATATAGATCCCATGCAAATAATAATTAGACATCCAATTATAATAATTAAATCCATAGCTTAAGACTAAAATTAGCCTTTAACATGCAAACAACTGGTTCATTAACAAACTGTTCATGAAACTCATAGTTCAGAACCGCACAAGTGATCGATGTCGATCCCTGTTAGTCTAGAGGTGACCGACATCGGTTGATACTGACCGAAGTCGGCAGCTCTGCACACTGGATATGACCGGTGTCGGTTGGCCTGACCGACGTTGGTTGCACTACAACTCAGCTACCTCCTCCTCCATGTTTGCATTAGTGAAGCTTTTAGCTCCACAACCCAACAAGAACCAAATTCCAACTGTCGCTTAGCCCATGCTAGAGAATCTTAAGTGTTTTTTTATCAACTCACAGCTTCCCAAAGTAAGTTTCCTATTGAGGTGAGCTGGCCCTATGGATCTTGCATTGGCTCAAAATTTGGCCATTGAGATTGAGGATGATCTTATCATGGAAAGTAAGATCAAAAAAGACCCAAGTAAAAATAGATTCTCTTCATTTGCTGAAATCTCTTCTACAGGCACTACAGATCCTATGGTGCAAAAATTGACAAATAAACTGATAGCTTTGAAGAGACAAATGGCACAAGGAATGTCATCCTCTCCTGTATACTAAGACACCCCAAGGAGGACATTCCTCAATCTGGTGTACCAGAGCAATGCTGCTAGGAATCAAGGGTAGCCAAATCATCTTCCTCCCCCACAGAGGAACCTCACCCTTAAAGCACCTCCAACCAACTCAGTGGTTGGATATCTGGAAATGGAACATGCTTCCCCTTTCCAACCTGAGTTGGACCAACAATATGATGCTAATATCTTTGAAGAGCAGGAAGAAGAATTAGCTGGCGACTCTGTCATTGGTTACCTAAATTATCAAGATGAACCCAAAAGTGAGGGGAATACAACTGAGGGATCATATATCGTATTCACTTGGTCCCAGAATCAGTCGGCCCAACAAGTTGATAAAGAGAAGATAGAGGAGAAACCTCAGCCAACAGTTTCAATTGCCAAGTGGGGAACCACTGTGCCCTTCCAACCAAAGGACTTGATGACTATTGAAAAGGTATGTACCCCAAGCATCTCTGCACCCTCTACTTCAACTTCAAAAACTAGCCCTCCCCATCCCAAAAACCAAAAGAGTGAACTCCCATCCTCTATCCCTAGTCCAATTCAGACATTTGACATAATTGAGCATGTCAAAAAGACTAAAATTCAAATGTCTGAATTTAAATTTCTACAAGCCCATCTTGAATAGTTGGACAAGTTGGCAAAATGTGTGAAAGGTACAACCATCCCTGTAGGACAAGAAATTATGAGGATAAATCATGATCCCCCAAAGAATTTATCCACCCAAAATAACCTTGTCATTTCACCCCCTGCT
Organism: Torreya grandis; assembly: GCA_037957365.1. Taxonomy (NCBI): domain Eukaryota; kingdom Viridiplantae; phylum Streptophyta; class Pinopsida; order Cupressales; family Taxaceae; genus Torreya; species Torreya grandis. The sequence goes on from JARHVA010000816.1 coordinate 1,105,159, forward strand.
GCCTCTGGAAAAGTAGATCCTTTCTATGTTTCCCTATTTATAAACGGTCACAAGCTGAGCAACTGTATCATCGATTCTAGTGCATCTAACAATGTCATGCCTACTAAAGTGGTAGAATCTCTTGGTCTCACATTGAATAAAACATTTGGGAGATGCTTCTCCATGGAAAAAAAGTAAGTCCCAGTCCTTGGTTAGATCAAAGATGCCCAATTTGCATTTACAATGTTCTCTGACAAGAGGATCAAGATGATAGTTCCGGTAGCAGACGTACCAGCCTCATATGGCATTCCACTTGGATGGAACTTTTGCAAGGATGTCAGAGGGGAATTGAGCATGGACTTGTCCTAGGCAAGAATCCCTGTGAAAGGCATGATGCAGAGGTTACTTCCTGAGAGAGAGGCAAAGTACGTGGTCACCCAAACGTCAGCCCCTGCAGCTTAAATTCTATTTGAGTCCTCTAGCAGGGGTAATTATTTTCTGACCACAGAAGAGGTTCATGAAGAGCCTGTTAAAACCCTTGAGAATGCCAAACAAAAATTTGGTTCAAATGAAACAATGACAAGTGGGCTTGATAGTGCCAATCAGTGGTGGGTGTCAAATGAGGACAATCAAATCAGGTGTTGGATGGAACTAGAAGAGCAACCAATTATGGTAGCTGACCATGCTGCTACACGTCATGATCAGGGAAAAGAACTCTTTGCCAAGAAAACAAAGATTCATGGTTTTTGAATCAAAAGACAAGTCTTGGTGTGGGGCAAGAGGAGAAAACAAAAGGGAAGGCACAGGAAATTGGTTTCCTGGTGGAGAGTTCCATTCACACATCATCAATTCTGGGGAGAAAATGGCCTCTTGCTGGTTTATCAGGATAGAACACCATTGTCACTACCTCTCAGGGAGTAGCGTCTGAAGTACTTCAATTCTTGAAGTATCGGATGAGTCTCCCTGTACATATGTATATTTGTATAGTCTTTTGCTTTGTTTTGTTCATTTCGTTTTCATTTCTGGAGCCTTTCTTTTTGGGTAAAATGACTCCATAGCCCAATGGCACACTTCAAGGCATTGAAGATTCTGGATTCTACTTCCTTTAATCAATTTTTGTAATAAAAGGAAGTTCCCCAACTGGAGCTAGCTGTTGTCCCCGAACAATGCCACTCATTTTTGGGACAACCTATAGATCAAAATTGTCTCTTCCCTTTTCAAAATTTGTCTTAGGCATTTAAATTCCTCATTTTTCAAGCTTCTCAAAAATCTACGGACTTTTTCAAGGTTAGAGAAAACTACGGACTCTACATATATGTTTCTGCAGACTCAACATGCTTGAAGTTAACAGGTTTAATAGGTTAAAAAGCTTCTGTAGGCAAGACCAGTCAAAAGAACAAGCTTCTAACAATTGGTTATTTTTGAAATTAGTTCATCACCTTGGTTTAAAAAAAAATTCCATTGGCAAGCATCAGCAGCATGTTCAACGTTTGGTTCATCTGCTTTGTTTAAGCAGCTGGCGACCATTGACAACCCCTCAGACGTCAGATTTTAAAGTAAAAGAAAATCCATGGAAATTCAAATAGAGTGTAGAACTTAAAAGAAGAACCAAGCGACTGGCTAGAAAGATAGCCCAATAGCTCAAATCACAACAAGAAGAGATAAAGTTGGAAAAGACAAAAGCATAAAGCAAAGGAAAAGCATCCAATAGAAAAAGACAGCAGAACGTGACAAGTGTTTGCACCCAACATGCAAGAGTGGCATTTTTTGTCGCCCTTGCATCTTTTGGTCTCTTCTATGTATGAGCAGAAATTTTTGCCACCCATGCATCCTCATTTCCTTTCATCCAAGTGTAAGAGTGGTGATTTTTTCCACCCTTGCATGTTCTTCTTCAACATGCATCGACGGCAATTTTTGTCGCTAACACACTTTCTCCCTGACATGCACAGGCGGTAATTTTTGCTGCTTATGCACAAGAACTTCTCCAATATGCAAGGGTGGCAATTTTTGCCACCCATGCATTCCTTCTCTCTTCTTCTTCTCATGCACTTTTGTCATGTAAAATTTCAAGCAATTTTGTAATGTGTAATTACATGTAAAAAATATAGAAAAATATCTCAAAGTTAAAGATGAGTCATCTTTGACTAAGATATTTTTATATTTTAATATTTTCTAATTTTGAAAGTTTCTCCCTATATATAGTGGAGACCTCTTTTGTAAATGGATCTCTGATAATTGAGAGCAAAAACTCTGCTAAAATTGAGACACTTCTTGAGACTTTGTGCTCAATTTGTAAATCATATTTTGTTAAATGAATGAGAAGCAGGTTTATTTCAGACTTTGTGTTGAAGTTATCTGTGTTATTTAGGAAACAGTTCTTATGTCCTCTTTCTTGATAATATCTTATTTGTTTGATTTAATAAGCAAAGTGGGTGTGTTGATATTATCTGAGGGTGTTTCTAAAATATAGAAGAGACACTTTGAGCTACTTTTATCTTTGTGATCCTTTTATCTTTTGTAGTTTCAGGTGAAGACTTTGTGCTTCATTTCACTCTACGATTACGCTTGTTTTGAATTAGTGAAGGAGGCTACAGAAGACTTTGTGCTTACACAAGTTTTCTTGTGAACTTTTTTACTTTAGGTGATTTTCTGCTCTACGCTAGATACCATTCCTGAAAGAAGAGGAATGTTGTTGGCCAACGACCAAGATTTCTCTCTCTTGTTCCTTGTACATCACCTCTGAAAAAAGAGAGGTGGATGTTGTTATACCACCTCGAGTATTATTTTTTACTTAATTATATATACATATAGCATATAAATATCCATAGGGAACCTCCCCTTGATGAGAGGAGAGATTTACCTCGTCCAAATCTGGTAAACCCACACTTTTCATGGTGTAAATCTCCCTGTGCTGTGGTTGATATACCCATTTTGTCATCAGTTAGTTGATGACAAAATATTCACCCAAAAATGTGAAAGCATGTTATTTGTACTATGATCAAGTGATTTTTCAAATTTAAGGTACAAATTTGCACAATTTGAAATAAGGGTCCCCATTTTTCAAAAATGGGGGTATGTTGACCTCACACAGTGATTGGTTATTATCTTTGTCATGTCTTATGAGGTCTTAGATGTGTTTTAAAAAAGACTTGTTATCATTATTTAAGGTAATATTTTTATTCAACAATTTAATGCCTTCAAGTAAGTCTAGTGGGTCTTGTGGGTATGTCATGAAGTGTCAAGATGGTATTATATCTACCATGTTAGTTATTTCACTTGGTTACTTGATTTAAATCTTGCTAAACTTATTTGGATATATTAAAGTATTTTAAATTTTTTTAAGATTTTGGGAGAAACTTCCATTATGGACAAACTAAGCATTCTAAAGGTGTCATGATTACATGAAACATTTGATCAAGTATTCAAGAGGTAATTTCAAACTTAAATAAGTTTTAACAAGGTGTACTTCATCCCCATGAGGTCATTTTCACGTATGTTGATCTTTTGTGCACTTCATAAGGATCCAAATCTATTTTTAAAATAAAATATGAAGAGAGATACATAAAATGGAATTTTTAAGATCATAAATGAATTTTAAAATGTGCATATGAGTCAAATATGTTAGTGCAGGTTAGAAGATGGTCAATATGAAAGTTTCAATGCTAATAAAGGGAATTTAAGGCACTTGTACGGACTTGTTGAGATCATCTATAGGTGAAAATGGTTTTATAATGTCCCTTAATATTTCACAATTCATATTCATGCTTAGGAAGCTTGTATAGGTCTCAGGAAGGTAGAATACTCTTTCTCTCTCCCATTGCTCTCTTCACAAACTCATGAAAGCCATTTTCAAGTGAATGGTACAGGTCATACAAGTGGAGTTGGAGTCTAATATTTTTACCAAATTTGGGTAAAAATATAACCTATAAATAAGTGGTATTTTTTATTTAATTTATCTCCTTATGTTTATTAACAATCACTAATAATCTAAGGTGCTAAAAAGGATGTTAAACCCCACTATCTTAGTTTTGGGCAGCATAATTATAGGTTTGAATTCATGGAGGCAAGGTGAACATTGAAAAGGATCATTATAGGTCCAAAAAAACATCCTATATCATTATTAATCATGATCTATCCCATGTATGCATTGGTCAAACAAGAAGCTCTCATGGTCATAGGTTGCAGTTTTGATCTCATGGTTTTGGTTCCTGAACGAGAATAGAGATGTATGAAAGTGATTATTCTTTGTTTTTTTAGATATACACATACATTATTAATATTTAAAAATTTCACTAAAAGGCTCATTAATACTCAAATTGTCTCAGAACCTATGTTTGCATGCTAGTCTTTCTTGGTGCAGGTCTTCATGAGGTTACAAGGAAATATAGGTGTTTTGAGACCTTCTAAGTGTCTGTATTGAAGAATTCCAACCCCAATTTAAGTATTTAATATTAGTAATATTTAAAATATAATTTTGATATTAAATTATCCTTACATTACTTGAGATCAAAAGGCCTAGAATGAGACCTATAGGCTTGTGTGAGAAATGGATTATCATCTACAGGTTTCTAAGTGGTCATCAAGATGAGAGTTTATCTTTGAAGAGTAATGTGGTTGGAGATTAGATTAATAGATAAGGGTTAAGGTCATTTTATGTTAGAGACTCAAAGAAAAATTAGAGAATGATATGACCAAATAGGACTCCTTGAATATTATAAACTTAGTCAACATGTACATTTAAATTACAAGCCTAATTAGACACTCAAGGATGGTTTTCAATATTGAAGAAGACAATGCAAGGTTTTGTGATTGAGATTGAGTAAATATACAAATTTTTGAAGACATTAAAGATAAAATATACCTGAATAAGTAAAATAATAAGATGACTAAGGACTCTCTAAACCCTATATATATAGTCCATTGACACCTATAAGCTTATGTGAGAGCAAGGGGGATATTTGAATATAACGCATACATTCAAGGTTAAAGTTTAGGTGGAAAGGTAAAGTTAATATAATCAAAAAATACAATAGATTTTTATAAGATATTATAACAAGTCTACCTAAGCCTACACTCACACATCCTAAATTGGCATAGTCAGGACTGCCTGAGTAGTTTAGTTGATTTTCCAAACTTGAGCAGGAAAAGGTTGCAATGTCGAATATTAGTATAGAGTTTAAAGAGATGAAAAATTTAAATATTAATTTGATGTCAAAAAATACCTCAATAAATATTTAGGATAGTTATCAAGACTAACCATACTTTAGAACCCTCCACACACAGTCAATGAGAGCTATAGGCCTACCTACCTTGTTAAGTGAAGAGACTTGATTGTTTCAAGGAAAAAATGATCTGAGGGAAGGTAAATCATTGAAAATGGTTTAATGATATGGATATGAACTTATATCCTTAAAAATAAAGTGAGAAATGGTGGATAAGGTTGAAGACTCTATTCAGGCCTAACAAGCTTAAAACCAACATAGGCCTATATACACAGTGGAAGAAAAATGGTATGATGAAGAGATGGAGGAGTTGTGATTTGAATAATATTTTTTCATACCTATTTAAGGTCACTCAAACTAATGGTGAATATCTAAAAGTATTTATAGCCTAAGATTGTTCTTTAGGTCTCTCACATAGTTTACCATGCCTAAGAAGTCCTTTTATGAAGCTTAAAACTCCTTAAAGGAGTTGCATGGTGTCTATAGATAATTAGATTTTATGGTAGGGGTATCCTACCTAAAATATATGGAATTATTTCAATCTCCAAACCTTACACCTATATGAATGATCTCTAAGAATTGTATCTACTCTAAACCCTATCCTAACCTTATGAGAAACCTGAAAGACTCAAAAAATTGCTTAGATCTCTCATGAATTTATTCATGGGAATGAGTGGTGTTTTTAGGATTTTTAGGGTTATATAAATTCCCATCATATGGTATTAATAGAGAGAAAAGGGAACTGTTCTTTATGAACATTCCCTAAGAGTAAAATAGGCCTAAAATCCTTATTAAACCTTGATAAGAACCTGATGGGAGAAATAATCCTTATAATGGAACCTAATAGATATAATTGACCTCAAAATTAATTTTTTTACCTTCTAAGGTCTCATGAGCACTTGGGCATGGTAATGGTTGGCATGTGAAGGTAAAGGGATGTATGAAATAGGGTTAAATACACAGATGTAGGCTTGTTTTCAAGTATGCAAGGTATAAATTGGCTTAAAAATAAATGGAATAAGTATAAAATGACTTGGAAGAGGTTATAATATATTCCACACACATTTTAAGTCCCTTAAAATTGATGTATGAACTTTGCAAGTTGCCAAGTTGGCCAAAATGGAAGAAATGCATTATTTTACTAGTCAAATGGCCTTCCTACAGGCCTATGAGACACTTAAAGATCCCTATCCTCAGTGTATTGAGTTTTGATAGGATATTTAAGACCTAAAAAAACTCATTACAATATTTAGAACCTAAAAAATTCGTTCAAAACACTCAAACTATCTCTCATGCCTGTTCAAGCACCTTAACTAGGCTTTTTGACCATTTCATGGTTAACCTATCCATATAGGGTCTTAGGGGATGAAAATTTACATGGATAATGGTATTTGAATGGTAAAATTTAATCACACACTTCCCAAAATTTTCACACATGTGGGATGTCTGTAGAGTTAAAACGTAGTTTCTAGGCAAAGAAGCCTAATTGAGGCCTATTGAGGAGAGAAAATGGTAAAAAAAAGACACTTAAACTTGGATTTAGGTCTTAAAATTTGGAATGGATATATAAAGCCATACTAGGTCCTCAAATATGTTCTAATTTTCCCAATAACATTTGGAAATTATTTTACACAAGGAGGTTTACACATTTTCAAGGCTACATGGAATGAGGCCAAATAAGAGGTTTTGATGAAAAATGGGGTCTTGAGGAGAGTTTTATGACTCCAAATTAGGTGTTTCAGGTATAATATGATATTTATATTCCTTACATGGAGAGATAATGTATTGGATAAGACAAAATCAAGATTTAACATTTGTAAGCAAGATTGGCCTAATGAGACAGAGGGTTTTCAAGACACCTAAGGAGTTACTTGATGACTACCAAAAAGATGTCATTTTATGAGATCATAATAATATTAAAGGTACAAAAAATAAATAAATATATTATTTCAACATTACTTGACCATCAATGAAGCCACTTGTCATCTCACAAGCCAAGACAAAGGGTAGTTTTGAAGAATAAATCAAGGTGTCAAGCAAAGTTGCAAACTTCCACGCCACTTGGAGAAGAAGAGAAGTTTTATAAGAGTAACACATGGAATTTAGGCCTATTAATATAGTTTCATAACCCCTCTCTTTATTTTAACTACCTTGGACACTTGTCTCTCTCTCTTTCCTACACCCTTCTCTCCTATTTTCTCTCATTTCTCTATATATTGAGCCTTGATAGGCTAAGTTGGAATCCTCCACCTAGGTATGGTGAATCCATACCAATTTTCAATCATTTTATCAATTATAAAATATTTTTTTAACTCCTCCTTTGATTGTTTCCAATGTGTATACTTGACTAGTTGACCTTGTTAAGTGATAGTCTTGCTTCCTTTGCATGTTTGTCCATTCTTGCATTCATGTTCAGTTTAGAATCTTTGTTGTAGGTGTTTTGAAGTGTCTAAGTGATGTTTGAATTTTGAGTGAGTATTCTATTCACTAGTTTCATTCTATTACCTTTTAATTAGTCCTCCTAGCCCAAGCATTCTTCACAACCTTCATGAGAATACTAATATAGAGATGTAAATTTGGAGTAGTGTTTGTTTCAATTTAGTCTCTTGATTGAAGTTTATTTTCAGTTGGTTGGTAGTGGTGAAATCATATTTGGTAAATCACCCCATTATAATATGTTTCTCTCCCTTTTCCTAGAAATTGGTAGATTAGTTTTTGATCCTAAGTGATTTATCAAGGTGGTCTATCCCTATAACCTAGAGATTCACCTCTCCAATAGGTTACCCACAACCTTGAGGTGTTTCCATGTTATTCCAAATTTGTAAGGCTTGAACTACTTTCCAAAGGGTGAAAATTTGATTGATAATAGATCTTTTGTGAGAGGATTTATAGGCCAAAAACTCAAAAAACCTAAGAAATAACCACTTTCGGGTTTCTAATGGTTTTGCATTGTGTAGAGGTGATTTCACTCTAAGTAAATGTGGTTTTGATATCTCCTCTAGTGATTTTTCACTTGAATATCAACCTTAATTGTCATGGTTTCCTTAACTATTTGAATTTTATATGCATTTTGTTCAAAACCACTTCCTTCATATTTATGATTTCATTTAACAACTAATGCTTTTACATTATTTGTAAATAGTTTCATGTTTTTTGTTTTTATTTTTAATGTAGGTTGCAAATTTTCTACTACAAAAATGTGGCTTCATGTTCAATGTCTATGTCATTTTTACTTCCATCAATGATTTTTACTAACTATTTAACCTTTTCCATGATTTTGTCAAAGCCTTATTCTACATTTTTGTGTTTTTTTACTTGATAATGGATTTTTACTCCTTCAAAGTGAAATTTTTGTTTGTGTTTACTTTCTATACATATTTCAAAGCTACTATTGTATAAACATGGCTTCATACTAAAAAAAATGGCTTTGTGAGGGATTAAAGTGGCTTTTGTATCTCAAAATACAGCTTCACACTTGATAAAAGTGGATTTACTACCAAAAGTGACTTTAAAAACTACAAAAGCAACTTTGTTATCCCCAAAAGCAGCTTTGACAACTATGATTTTACACCAAATAACCCTTTTTATGGAGTCCATAACTTTTGACTTAGGTGTCTATTTTACCTGCCATTAGTAGGAAAACAAATTTATTGAAAATACAAATCCATCCATGTAAAAATATTTGGGATTTTCAAAGTTATGGGGGCAGATTTCTAACTAGTTATAATTTTGATTATTCTTTGAAGGCTTTGATTTTATACTAACATCTAACCTATGTAACATCTTTGACATGTTTAGTAATGATTTTGAATATATTTTAGTGGTTTTTCATCATAAATAGTAGCTTTGCATCAAATTTTATAAATCTTATTTCAACTAACGACTAAACTTTTTATAGTGATTTTTATTTGTGTAGAAGAGGCTTCATCTTGAGGAGTAGAAAATTCTATCTAAATAGTTATGACTTTGATTTTTTTACTATGTATTTTTAAAGTTACCCATCAAGACTTGAATTCAAAATTTCTTTTTTTAAAGTTTTCCCATTAAACAATCAACAGTCAAACCCATTTTGTAAACAATTTTTTGAATCATAATCACATCTTAATCAAGTTAACTAATCTAATATAATTAATCTTGTTTAGGGTGACTATATTGTGTATAATCTCCCCTCACACCCATAGGGTAACCTTGGGGATCAAAATAAATTGAATTTACCTTGATTTTTATCTTGTATATATGTATTTTTTTTTATTTCTTGTTCTACTTGAGGATAAGGTTGTGTATGCTCTCCCCTCACACTCATAGGATGACCTTGGGGATAAAAAATAGTCGATAAACATATATCCCTTTTGAATTTTATATGGATAATTTGACATGGACCTAATCAACATGCACTTTTCATAGTCATTAGGTGGGTTATGATTGTGGATTTCATCACCATGCACTAATCCACACTTTGTGTTCTAGCAGAGTATAAATATCAAGGAGAGATGTTGTAAGGCTAAAAATAATTATCCATAAATGATTATGAAAAGTGAAGATGTGAAAATATGATATGTATGTGTTAGACAACATCCTTATATAGACTCAGTCCCCACATATCATGAAGTATTTAGGGGATGCCACTATAGAGCCTCATCAAGCCTAGATTAAGAACGTTCATCTGTAAACAACTATCAATGTAGGGGAAACATCATCCTCAAAAATCACTAACCACATACAAACCTAGAGTGAGGGTTGGGATTCTAACCTAGTCACCATTTTATGTGATTAGATCAGTGGGTTGGTAGTTATGTTGCATACCCATATCTACTAATAGCAGGCTTATTAATTTCTTGATATTTTTTTAGTGTTGTTGATACATGTGTTATTTGTATACCTTCACACTAAAAAAGAACAAAATAAACATAAAAATCCAAGTCAAACCAAGACCTAGACATCCATTCATAATCCTAAATAAGTCATAATTATTCCTCAATCATAGTCCAAACATCTAATCCACATAACATCCCCTAATCTTAATGTCCCTTTACATCCATTAGTCTAATTAAACATCAACCAACATCTTTAGTCCAACCCCCAATAAGTCAAAATCCTAAATAAATTTTAATATCATCATCACCTCATCAAACAAAATCACCTATAGTCTAATCTTGTCCACATTCATACTTTTAAACCAATCATCTCTAATCCTTTCAATTCTAAAATCATCCCTAATCACCAAAAACATAAACCATGCACTTTCTTTGGTCCACATAGGCAATAATCCTTTCACATGTCATAGTCACCATAATAAGCTTACTTACATTCAAACCCATTCAAGTTTGAATGATACACTCAATCACATCAAACCATCCACTCAATCCAAATCATCCATGCCACCCAATCCAGCTTGATTGCACCATTTAATCAATTGAGCTACTCTAAATCAACATCATCAAAGTTCAATTATGAGTTAGTCATGTCTCTTTAGATATTCAAACTTATTCCCCCATCTTAGTCAAATCCAAGATCTTGTCTAAGCTCATCATCAAGTCTAAACATCAAATCAATGTCAATGGTTATTATACCCTAATCAAGTCTAAATGTCAAGAGTATATCTATCTCACATCCAAATCAAAGTTATTCACTCTCATCCAATTAAAACCTATCACATCATAGCAAACATCACTAAATAAATCATTCGTCAAATGGTCAAAAATCCAAACTTGTTCCACTTCATCCAAACATCCCACTTTCATCTCTCAATATTTTTCCTTCAATCCCTCACACTTGTTGATTAGGATCGATGAATCACAACATCTATATTTCTCCCATATTAATCCATGGCCTCCCAAACATATTTGGATATTTCCTTAATTAAATAATACATATTTATAAATAAGGACACCTTCCTTTTGTGGCTCTTATAAATGGGGTCCCATCTTCCTATAGAATTTGATCCCATAAACCTAAATTCCACTATAAGTAATATTCATCTAGTCCTTCCACATAAAATTCAATCTAATCCTAGCCTACACATTCACCAATCACAATCAAACCTTTTGTCTACTAGTTATAGCCTTAGTCATGACATCCCCTATCACATTATCAAAGAAAAACCTATCCTAGTAATAATATCCCTTGAATCATATCAAATGCCATCATCCCACTATGTCCTCCCATCACTACACCAAGGACAATCATCTAATTCAGAGTCAAATTATTTAACATCCAAACAATCTAGTGAAAAGATACAATATACTCCTCTTAGTTAATACTTTAAAGCCATGTTTTATCAACTAACTATGGCTAATATGATTGTCTACCTACACACCAGGTTTTTTGATTTAAAAATACCTAAACCCACTTGGTATAGAGAAGGCCAATACTATCAATACCATATAATCTAGGGAAATTCTACTAATAAATTCCTTAATTTTAAAAATTATATCCAAATTCTCATCAACTGTAGTGACATCAAAATTATGAATGAATCAGATGAATCCACACTTGAGAGTGAGAAAGAAGGGATATGTCAAGATTCCTTTCCTACTCATGATTAAACTCTTCCATTTCCAAACCAATGGTAAGACAAAAAATCTATATTTGATGAACCCATCTTTGATAATGAACCCATTTGTACAAACATCACTTTGATGGGCCTCTTTTAGACCAACCACATACCTTTGAATACCTTATTTTTGATGATCCTAGCCCACCTATATTTGATGAACTTATATTTAAATAAACCATCATTCAATAACCATCCATATTTCATCCATCACAACAAATCCATCATTTCCAAAATTCATATCATCCCAAAGCCTCCACCTCCAAGCCAAAGCTAAAGAAGGTACTTGTGGTAAAAACTATTCAATGGAACCTCCTTGAAGTCATAATCCAAATATCATGTATCATTAAAACACAATATCAACATCATCCACATCAGTATCAAAATTAGTTTAGAGTTAACTTCAAGATCATCTACATCACGATCAAATCTATCATCAACATCTGAATCAATATTGGATTTAATTTCATAATCATCCTTAGTGTCTAAATTAGAATTAGGAGTGTACAACATCAGCTACATACCTCTTATATATTAGTACAACAACCTTAGTGATCCTTCTATGATTATTAAGGAAGTTTGTTTCAACATTGAATCATGTCCTCTAAATATTGAGGAAGTTTATTTTAGCATTGAATCAGGTCCTCCTAGTAGCCCATATGAATATAATGTTGCCCTAAATCCTTTCAGCAACATCACCAATTATTTCATCTATATCACACTTCTTTTTTACATCTTTAATTTTTTCCATCATATCAATAATCAATCTCACACAACTATCAATTAAGACCAATATAGTCACACCTCAGTGGAGTCTATCCATAAAAACACATCAATTGTAAAATTCATGGGGATCTAAGACAACATCCAATTAATAGAGCATAAAATCAGCTTTGATCCAACAATAAATTAAAATCAAGGTAAATCAAATAATGGACCAAATAAAAAATCAATGTATCTTAGAAAAAACCTCCTTGAATCAAATATAGAAAAATAAAAATAAAAATAATAAATAAAGTCAAAAATTAAAATCCTCTAGTAAAAACCTCCTTGAGGCACTAGCAGGCACTCAAAACCAAATAAAATAATAATTCAAGAAGAGTTTGTTGGTGAAAACCTCTACAAGGCATAATAAATGAATAAATCAATATCAAACATAACATTAGAGTGGTCATTAATCCTCCAATCATTTAGATCCAAGAAAAAAAGAGTCTTGAGGTCTTAAACCCACAATATCAAAAATCATGTTACACAAAGCATAAATAGAGCATCCAAAATCAGAAATGGTGTGTACGATTGTTAGTCCCAATTTCTAATCTACCTATCATCATGATCATACCATCTATTTAAGTCCTATACACTACAATCAAATCCCATCCATATCATATATTACCTTCTCAGGTGGTATTTTATCTTGTAAGGTATATGAATACACCTAGTTGAGATGTCCAAAAGAAGCTAAATCAACAATAAAAAAGATCACAACGACATCAATGGAGCTATTATCGACAACATACTCCTAGTGACACAACTATCTTGAATAGGTATCAGTGGAAGATTAAAGTCATCAGCATCATGCATATTGTACACCTCTAATAAATTTAGAGGCCATTAATATATATATATATATATATATATATATATATATATATATATATATATATATATATATATATACTCAAAAAAAATCATTCATAAACCAATTTTTTGGTGCCTTAGACAAGTAACATGATGAAAACTAGTCTTCAGCATCATGTCTGATTTAAATTTTTAGGTCTTATGGAGTGTAAGCCCTAGGTTATTAAATGGTCTAAGTATAATAAATCAGGGTAGAAATATTCAATAAAAATCTACTAATTTATAATGGAATTGACCTAGTTTAACATTTTTAAAAATAACTATAAATGATTTAAACAAATACTTAGTTGTAAATTGACAGATAAAAGATGTGGAGGCTGTAAACTAAGACATGAGCTGATCTAAGTGTCACAAAAAGGATATAGGTGTTAAAATCCTTCCTAAATAGTAGTACCCTAAGTGGACAATATCGCTAATGGTGATAGTGTCCTCCTTTTGGCACTAGTGTCCTCTATATAAAATTGTTCTAAGCTTCTAGGTGTACCTATGTCTGAGTCTACCAAGCTTGTTCTTGTGCACACAAAATTTGATTCCCTATCGATGACCTATTTTGATTAATTTTATATGTATATCCTAGACCTCCATATTATTAAGGCATCTAATTAACACAAGTAGAAAAGTGTGATGTTAGTGGGGTAGGCTAGACATCTTCAACACCCCACTATGATGAGAGTTACCTACAAACTAATACTCTGAGAAGGGATCAAGCCTAATGTAGTTCTCCCCACCTAAGTGTTGGTGCAGGTATAATTTAAGCTAATATGAATGCCAACTTGAGTTTTTTGAGTGTGATTGAGATTTGAAATCTGAGTAATCTAAGCTTAGTAATGCTTTATATGGCTATATAAAAATGTAGGGTAGAATAGGGATTGATAACCTTAATTGTGCAAAATTTATTCTAAGTCAATTTGGGTTATTACATCTCATTTCTATGTAGTGAATAATGGGTGAAAATTCAAGTATATATGTTATTATAGTGCTTGTGTAGGTCTTAAAATAGGTATATCCCAACCCTAGGTGGTTGTTGTTTTGAAAATATATGTGTTGGTGGCCAAAGGTGGGAAAAGGATAATAACTCCCAAATTAGGACACTAGTGCCATTGGTGTTACACTCTAAATTATGGTGCTAGTGTTTAGGTGGTAGAACCTAAGGCACTAGGGGCTAGGATTCTAAAGTGAGGATCTGAGACTACTTTAGGGATGTTTAAAGATGTTTGTGGCCTACACAAAGGCTAGATGAGTGTCTAAATAGGTCATAAGATAGGTTTTTGGATAAGCTAGGGATGGGTGGTCTTGTGTAACACTCTTATCACTCAAGTGTCATTTTTAGATGATTATATTACCCCCTTATTCTATAAATGTAACAAAGCAAAATGACTAGAATAAAGGTAAAAGAAGTGTACCTAGACTTACCTAAGAGGTGAATCCTATGAATTTGGGTCTGAGTGTGTGAAATGTGATCCATTTTGTGTCCTACAAATGAAACATGATTAAATCAATCCTTACTTAAGATATATCAAAATTAAAAGAAAAAATTGATTAAATAAATAAGAAAAAATAAATCAATGAATACACCTCACTTATTACATGAACTAATGCATAAAATTGGTGTCATCATATATGTGTGCATGTAGATAGTGATCAAAGGGTGAGTAACTTAGATTGAGTTGATGGCTTGCTTAATCCCCATGTGTGGGTGGCTCAATAACTCAACTCAATTTTCACTCCATCATTGCCCACCCCTACTTCGTGGATCATGACCTATGAATAGCTTGGATTGGACTAATGGTTTGTCTAACCCTCTCATGTAGGTGGATCAAAAACTCAAGTAGACTATGAATCCATCATTTCCTACCCATATGTAGTGGATTATCTAAAATTAAAACTATGTGATGTAACTAAACTATATAAGATGGCTCTGGGCCTCTCAGAAACTCTAAAATGTAAAATGGCTATGGGTCACTTGGGAATATTAGGTGGCTCTAGGCTAGTTAGGGAATGTTAATAATTATAGATAGATTAAGGCATCAATTTGGTGTATAACTTAGAACATGGTATTTGATATGTACAATATATAGAATACCATGGGTTTTGTCATTCCATCTGATCAAATGGTGCATAAGTGAACATATAAAAACAATGTGTTATGCACATGCCCCCAAATATGATATATAAGTATATGGATTCTAGATTGAGTTGTAATAATTTGTATTTGAGTATTTGAAACTAAAATAGGAATGATCATGCCATGCATGATGCCCCCAATATGAGAAAACTAGTATAAATCTTTGTTAAACTAAGCAAAAACTAGTAATCTATAATTAAACATGTGTAAAATTGGATTGTACCTATTGTAATTTTTTGGCTAATCTATAATTTATTAAAACTAAGGCTATTGGACAATATTTCCATATCTTGGATAGTAGCACTAGTGGTGCTAGTGTCCTACTTTGGGTGCTAGTGTCCAACTATACTAATTTCTATATAACTAAAATTGGTCTTTATGTGACTATTTGCCACTATATTTTCCTGAAACTAGTTTTGGTATTATGTGTCTATGTGCTAAAAACTGTACTTTGAGTGCATTCAGGTAGCCTGACTCTTGACTAATCTTTTTAAATGACCCCTCTTTTGAGGGGAGTTATTGAATATATCTAATAACTATCCTCAAAATAAAAATCCCTATAATATGTGTGTTAGCCAAAGCATATATGATATCTACGTAATAAACCAATTTAATATGCATACATAACATTATAATGTAAGATAGTCTGAGCATAAGTTTTTAATGTATGATGTATGTTATATCTAGAATTTGCAAGGCTATCAAGATAGATATAACAATGTATATGAATAAAAAATATGATAAATAAATTGAGTAGCTACCTATGGGGATGGGGAATGATGTCCATCAAGGCACCCAAGGAGGAATGGGAGATGCATGAAGTCACTCATGGCATATAAAATTGGAGTGTGTAAAAAGCAAGAGACAAGTGTCATGGACATGATGCATACATAAAACCATACATACAACACACATAAGGCATGCAAAGTAGGCCAAGGGGCCATAATACAAAGGACATGGGCACATGTCACTAAATCTAAGAAAGCAAGACATACAAGGACATGTTCAAATGTCTACATACATAAATGGCATGTAATTTGGCCTAGAGACACATGGAGGAACATATTCAAATGTCTACACAAATAATCAATAAGGCACACACAAGGACATGGGTACATGTCTAGATCATACATACAATGAAAATAAGTTGGTGTAGATGCATAGAGCATGGCATATGCAAATTCCCTCAAATAAATATAGAATAATAGAGATATAATCAATTATAAACTAGGAAAGTTAGAAATGAAAGTATGTATGAACATGTGGTACAAATCTATATAAGATTAAAGATGTACATAAGTTGAGTGTAGAGTAGTAATAGTTAGTAAAGAATATGAGTAGTGTAGAAATATCAATATTAAGATGTAACAATGATAAATTTGTGATGTAGAGTTTAGAAAGATGTTACCTATAAATTGAAACTATATATAGGATTCCCCCAAATGGAAGAATGTATCAAATGAGGAATCCATGTATCTATGTATATTCCCCTAGTGGGTCGATAGTAGCAAATCTATATCTATGTGATGTAGCTAGGTCTTGTAAGTAACTGTGAACACTTAAAAATAATAAGTGAATCATATATGTATGATAAAAACTTATTATTCTAAGATAGATAGAATATGTAGTGTCTATAAAATATAATAAATGTAAACATGTCAAAGCCTACAATTTATAATTTGTATTTTCTGAGTAAATATTTGAATGTTTTTGTATCTTGGCATATTATATTATTTTTTTATTTTTCATATATGAGATATGTACAAGTGACATGAAAATGAAACTATATACAATAAACAAGATGAATTATGTACAAATAGAGAGGAACATGCTAACTAGTGAGTCTTATGGGAGACTAACTATTAATGTGGACTATGTCAAATAAAGTATTAGCAATCATGCATGTTGTGTGAAAAGGTAATTGAGGTCTTAAAACCTACTATACTGAGTGATCTATAGATGGCACCACCTATGGAGTGGTGCTAGGAATTAATGAAGCTAACTGGGGTGTCCTATTAAATTTAGGGGTCTTAAAAACCCATATGGTAGAAGATGTTATAGTTGGCATGGGTGCCTTATGTTGAGAACCTTGGGAACTCAATAAGATTAATCTTGGAAGGAAAGGGGTAAAGGGAGACCCTCTAGAATCTACAACATATATTTTATGCAATGGTATCTTTAATAAGGGTCTCTGTAGGAGAGTATGTGTATGTGGTAACACTATAGGATTAGACCTCACTTTCCCTAGTGGCTCAATTGAACTCTATGGTGTACTGATTGGAACTGTGCTCAAAACTATAATTGGTAGCTATGGTGTGATTACCTATGGGATAGGTAAAGGATATTCATATGAAAGAATCTCAACTATAACCACTTGATTAACATGTATATACTTGAGGCATATGTGTATAGTGGATGGAATGGATTGAAGCTACTATATCCATGGCCTACCTAGTAAAATTTCAAATGTGCCTACATGAGGTACTACAAAGAATCTAGTGGCCACATGTGTTGGTCCAACTTGTAGTGGAAGTACAATGTCCCTAATGGATATTTGAAATGGGAACTAAAAACATGAATAATTGTGTTGATAGGAGAAATTTCCTACTCTAAATAACCCAAATATTTTATAAGTGTGATATTATACATGTTAATACTTGACCCATTGTCAACCATAATATCTGAATAGGATCATGATCATTGTAGGCTCAATCAAAGAGTGTATATAAATCCAAATCATCATCAACCATCTCTTACTTTGAGAAAGTGATGAGTGGTCTAACTATTACTATAATATGATACATAATAATGATATTGTGTAGGGGGTGTGCATCCTCTGTAGTAGTGTGATAAGATGCTAGTGGTAGATGTGTCTGATATGTATAGTGAACACCTGTGAAGTGCTTCTTGCCTCATTAGTTGTATGTTTTGAAAATAGATCCAAAAATATTTTCAATGCCTTAGATTTTATTTTTGGAACTTTAGGTGCCTCTGTAGGTGCTCCCACATCAATGATGTTGGCCAATATCAAATCATGTATCTTATGTTTCAATTTGATGTATTTGTTTGTAGTGTGGTCTGGTGTTCTATGATATTTATAGAATGAATTAAAATCATAGTTATTTAGAAGAGGCCTTGTCATCTCAACCTCTTTCATGCAAAGGAGAAATATGAAATTACATTTGAAGAGATTTTATAAAACACATATTGGTGATTTTTTAAGATTTGTGAAAACTCTCCTTGGAGGAGCTAATAAAACCAAGTGAGGAAGTGGCTCTAAAGCTACATTAACTATTGCCTTTTGATCACTCTTGTTGTCAGTGTCCCTTACTTTGTATGAAGATTTATTAGGACTCTTATTAGCTAAATCTAATCCACTTATGTATTTTAATTTTCCCATAGAGACAAGTTTGACTTTCCTTTCCTTCATTATGTGGCATAAATATGTAAATGTTGGAAACTTCTTGAACAAGATAGATTCATACAATGCTGGTAGTAAACTTTGTTTGAATATGTCTTAGAGGAGCTCTCTATCTATCATGGGGATATTCATATTCTACAATATAGTTTTATATCACAAGATATATTCTATAATAGGCTCATTGGATTTTTGCTTAAGTTGTGCCACTTAAGCATATGATATTTTATCACAGATGTTGATTGAAAAGTGTGCCAAAAACATATCTGCCAATGGATTGAATGTGATGATGGACTAATTTGGAAGATAATAGAACCATTATAAGGCATAGTCCTTTAGAATACATTATAACAACTTAGTAATGATCTAATCATTGGACCCATAGTCTAAACATATTGCATGGAAAGCTCTTAGATAGTGCTCTAGGTCACCCTTACCATCATACAAATTAAGCTTAGGTTCCACAAATCTTGATGGCAAAGGAGTTACCATTATGTGTTGTGCTAAAGGTGTATGCAAAATAACATGAGAATCCAAAGCATGTGATGTCCTAGTATCACCCTACTCAAGATGTAACACCTTATTATGTAGAGAATGGATCTCATGCATAAAGGATTGTACATATGGAGAGGAGGAACTAGACATAGGAGCTATTACTATTATTTAAGGTTTTCAAGTTAAAATAGGTTATTTTACAAGCTAAGTTTCCCATAGAGTAGGTGTAATAATATTATTATTTGGGGGAGTAGAAGATTTACCATTATTTGATTTATTCTTTATTTCCATTACGGCTTACAGATTCTATGCATGATCATGGGGTTGTTCCCAAAGTTTGACTCTAAAAATCTATAAAATCTCATCCTTATTGACAATAATATTTTCATTGTTAAGTTGGGGTAGAGTGTCTCAATTCCCATCTTGTGTATTATTTTGATCTTGATTACTTTTTGAATCACTAGTTTTAGATGCACTTTTTGTGATTTATTGTTTTGATATATAACAGTGTTTGCCACAAATTTACTAGGTGAAGATGCATATACATGATTGACATTAGTGTGCCTTAGAGTATTTTTTATTTTAATCTAATTTTACAATGTTGTAATATTTTCAATTAATAGTTGATTATGAGTTTATAATTTTGAAATGAACCTACTGATTCTCATAGTTTCATCGCTTAGAGTCTCACAAGTGCAAACCCTAGTTTATTTTGATTGAACATGTAGGCATATACCATGTATAAAAGAGGTGGAGGCATGATAGGTTATGTATGGGCATTAGTAATAATAGTATAGATTACTTCATCTTGTGGAGGAGTGATAACATGGACCTAGTTAGAGGGAAATCAGCTATCACCCTCATGGAGATGAGGAGGACAAAGAGATTCTTTCATGTGCATAAGATATGACATTGAAACTTGAAACATGGTTGTTAGCTTATGTAATAGATCTTTTATGTATGTAAGTATTTATTTCTTAATTGAACTCCACATAAGAGAATAATAACATGCTATAGAGAATGAAATATGGCATACATTTTAAATGATATAAAGCATCATGTACATATTTGTTTATGTCATCTTTAAATTGATTCCAAATGAAAGGAAACAAGCATGCAAAGTAAGAAATAAAACTTTATATTAAAATATGATAAACTTCCTCTATCATTATTATTATGATTTTATGAAATAAGAATTAGAAAATATAGGAATCTAAAATTTGAATGTTGGTCTTAGAAGGATGGAAATATAAAACCTAGGGTTATTTAGGGTTAGGGTTTTTGCACTATTCAAAGTAAGTCAGGTTCACCAAATAATTTAACTTTTTAGGTCTTATGGATTGTAATACTTAGGTTGTTAAAGGATTTGAGTATATTAAATTAGGGTATAACTAAGAAATACATATAGTCAGTGATTGTAATAGAATTGACCTAGTTTGACCTTTCTAAAAATATCAATAAATGATGTAAATAATTACTTAGCTATAAATTGACTGAGACAAAAGATACAGAGGATGCAAATTGGGGAATGAGCTGATCTAAGTGTCATGAATAAGACCTAGGTGTCAAATCCCTTCTTGGATAATAGCAACCTAACTGGATAGTAGTGCTAATGGTTTTAGTGTCCTTCTTTTAGTGCTAGTTTCCTCTATGCATAACTATTCTAATATTTTTAGTGCACCTGTGTTTGAGTCTTCCAAGTCTGTTCCTGTGTGCATGAAATTTTATTCCTTGTTAGTGACCTATTTTGATTGATTTTATATTTAAAACCCTAGACTTACATGTTGTTAAAGCATCTGATTGACATAAGTATCAAAGTGTGATGTTAGTGGGGTAGGCTAGACATCTTCAATACATTGTTGTGATGAGAGTTGCCTACATACCAATACTTCAAGGAGGGATCAAATTTGATGTATTTATCCCCACCTAAGTGCTAGTGCAAGTGCAAGAGAAGCTAATATGAATGTTAGATTGAGTGTTTTTAAAGTGATTTAAAATGGAAATCTGAGTAATTTGAGTTTAGGAATGTTGTATATGGCTATATGTAGAAGTAGGGTAGAATAGGGATTGATAACCTTGATTGTGCACAACTTATTTTGAGTTAATTTGTGTTATTGTATCTCATTTCAATCTAGTGAATAATGCATTAAATATCATGTATATATATTATTCTAGTGATTGTGTGGTTCTTAAAAGAAGTTTGGGCTACCTCTTGGTGGTTGTTATTTTTAAAAGATATCTATTGGTGGCCAAAGGTGGTAAAAGGATAATAATGCCCAAATTCAGACACTAGTGCCATTGGTATTATTGTCCAAATAATGGTACTAGTCTTTAGGTGGTAGAACCTAAGGCATTAGGGGATAGGATGTTAAAGTGAGGGTCTAAGACTGCTTTAGGGATGCGTGTGGCCCACACAAAGGTTAGATAAGTGTCTAAATAGGTCATAAGATAGGTCTAGGGCTAATCTAGGGATGGGTGGTCTCAATTAACACTCTTATCACTCAAGTGTCATTTTTAGATGATTAAAATGTGTAAAAAATCTATTATCCATAGGTATATCAACACTTGGAGGGAAAATCCACTTCATCCCTACATTAATGTCCTAAAATTCCCTTTCAACCCCATCTACCTCATATTCCTCAACTTCCAACCATCCTTATCTATCTTATATGTCCTCCCACCATCCTTACCCATCCTAAGCATCATATGCCATCTTATTTCCATCCTATTGGGTCCATCCTTTATTTTGAATAGGACTTTTCATATCAACCTCTTTCTTTTTTAGGTGCCTCATAGGTGTGCCCAAATCAATGATGTTGGCCTCTATCAAATCCTGTATCTTATGTTTCAATTTGATGCATTTGTTTGTAGTATGGCCTGGTGTTCAGTGATAGTTTCAAAAAGCATTGAAATCATAGTTCTTTGGAAGAGGCCTTGTCATATCAAACTATTTCATGGGAGGGAGAAATATGACATTACATTTGAAGATATTTTATAAAATATGAACTGGTGATTTTGGAAGATTTGTGAAAACTCTCCATGGACGAGCTAATGAAACCAAGTGAGGAAGTGGCTCTGAAGCTCCATTAACTATTACCTTTTGATCACTCTTATTATTAGTGTATCTTTATTTGTATGGAGGATTATTAGGACTCTTATTAGTTAAAGATAATCTACTTGTGTATTTTAACTTGCCCATAGAGAGAAGTTTGAATTCCCTTTCCTTCATTGTGTGGCATAAATATGTGAATGTTAGAAACTTCTTGAACAAGATAGATTCATGCAATGCTAGTAGTAAACTTTGTTTGAATATGTCTTGGATCTCCCTATCTATCAAGGGACTGGTCATCTTTTCCAATATAGTTTTATATCGTAAGACATATTATGTAATAGGCTCATTGGATTTTTGCTTAAGTTGTGCCACTTGAGCATATGAGATTTCATCACTAATGTTGATTAAAAAGTGTGCCAAAAACATATCTACCAATGGATTGAATGTGGTGGATTGATTTGGAAAATAATATAACCATTATAAAGCATAGTCCTTTAGACTATATTGGAATAACCTAGTAATGATCCAATCATTGGACACGTAGTCTAAACATGTTGCATGGAAAGCTCTTATATGGTGCTTTATGTCACCCTTACCATCATATAAAGTAAGCTTAGGTTCAACAAATATTGATGGCAAAGGATTTTTTTTATGTGTTGTGCCAAAGGTGTATGTAAAATAACATGAGAATCCAAAGAATATGATGGCCTAGTATCATCATACTCAAGATGTAACACCTTATCCTGTAGAGAATGGATCTCATGCATAAGGGATTGTACATATAGAGAGGAGGAATTAGAAATAGGAGGTGTTACCATTGTTAAAAGTTTTCAAATTAAAACAAGGTATTGTACAAGCTAAGTTACCCCTAAAATAAGTGTAATAATATTATTATTTGGGGAAGTAGAAGATTTACCATTATTTTATTTGTTCTTTATTTCCATTATGGCTTGAAACATCTATGCATGATCATGGGGTTGTTCCCAAAGTCTGTCTTTGAAAATTTGTAAAATCTCATCATTATTAAGAATAATATTTTCATTGTTAAGTGGGGTTAGAGTGTCCAAATTCCCATCTTGTGTATTATTTTAATCTTGAGTACTTTTTCAATAACTAGTATATAACATTGTTTGCCACAAATTTACTAGGTGAAGATGCATATACATGATTGACGTTAGTGTGACCTGGAGGCCTTTGTCTTGTAATCTAATTTTCCAATTTTATAATATTTTCAATTAATAGTTGATTCTAAGTTTGTAATTTTGAAATGAAACTACTCATAATCATAATTTTATCCCATAGAGTCTCACAAATGCAAACCCTATTTTCTTCTAATTGAACATGTAGGCACATGCCATGTAGAGAAAAGGTGAAGGCATGAATAGGTTAAGTATAGGAATTAGAAACAATAGTATAGGCTCTTTCATCTTGTGAAGGATTGATAACATAGACTTAGTTAGAGGGAAAGTAGCTATCA
The DNA here is from genome assembly GCA_037957365.1 of Torreya grandis. Classification (NCBI taxonomy): domain Eukaryota; kingdom Viridiplantae; phylum Streptophyta; class Pinopsida; order Cupressales; family Taxaceae; genus Torreya; species Torreya grandis. The sequence continues at coordinate 1,129,118 of JARHVA010000816.1, forward strand.
CCCTCATAGAGATGAGGAGGATAAGGAGATTCTTTCATAAGATATGACATTGAAATTTGAAACATGATTTTTAGATAATGTAATAGATCCTTTATGTATTTAAGTATTTATTTCTTAATTGAACTCCACATAAGAGAATAATAGAATGCTAGAGAGAATGAAATATGGAATTCATTTTAATTTATATAAAGCATCATGTACATATGTATTTATGTCATATTTAAATTCATTCTAAATGAAAGGAAACAGGGATGAAAATTAAGAAAGAAAACTTTGTATTAAAACATGATAAACTTAATCTATCATTATTATCATGATTTTATGAAATAAAAATACAAAACTATAGGAATCTAAAATTTGAATGTTGGTCTTAGAAGGCTAGAAATATAAACCCTAGGGTTATTTAGGGCTAGGGTTTTTGCACTATTCGAAGTAAGTCAAGTTCACCAAATAATTTAAATTTTTAGGTCCTATGGAGTGTAATCCTTAGGTTGTTAAAAGATTTTAGTATATTAAATTAGGGTATAAATATGAAATAAATATAGCCAATGATTTATAACATAATTGACCTAGTTTGACCTTTATAAAAATAGAAATAAATGATGTAAAGAAGTACTTAGCTATAAATTGACTAAGATGAAAGATTTGGAAGTTTGAAAATTGGGACATGAGCTGATCTAAGTGTCATGGATAGGATTTAGGTGTCAAAGCCCTTCCTAGATAGTAGCACCCTAACTAGATAATAGTGTCAATGGTGATAGTGTCTGAATTTTGGTGCTAGTGTCTTCTATGTATAACTATTTTTAGCTTTTTGATGTACCTATATCTGAGTTTGCCAGCCTATTCTTATGTGCATGAAATTTGATTACCTATTGGTGACCTATGTTGACTGATTTTATATGTAAACCCCTAGACTTACATGTTGTTAAGGCATCCAATTGGCGCAAGTAGCAAAGTTTTATGTTAGTGGGGTAGGATAGATATATTCAATACCCTATTGTGATGAGAGTTACCTACATACCAATACTCCAAGGAGGGATCAAGTCTAATGTATTTATCCCCACCTAAGTGCTAGTGCAAGTGTAACAGAAGCTAATATGAATGTTGGCTTGAGTGCTATGAAAGTGCTTAAGATTGGAAATCTAACTAATTTGAGTTTAGGAATGTTGTATATGGATATATGTAGAATTAGGTTAAAATAGGGATTGATGACGTTGATTATGCACAACTTATTCTGAGTTAATTTGTGTCATTTTATCTCATTTCCATCTAGTGAATAATGGGTTAAATATCATGTATATATATTATTTTAGTGCTTTTGAGGTTCTTAAAAGAGGTTTGAACTACCCCTTGGTGGTCATTATTTTTAAAAGATATTTGTTAGTGTCCAAAGGTGGTAAACAGACAATAATGCCCAAATTAGGACACTAGCACCATTGGTGCTATTGTCCAAATTATGGTGTTAGTCTCTAGGTGGAAAAACCTAAGTCATTGGGGGCTAGGATGTTAAAGTGAGGGTTTGGGACTGCTTTAGTGATGTTTAAGGATGTGTGTGGCCCACACAAAGGTTGGATAAGTGTATCAATAGGTCATAAGATAGGTCTAGGGATAATCTAGGGATGGGTGGTCTCAATTAACACTCTTAGCACTCAATTATCATTTTTAGATGATTACAATGTGTAAAATATATATTGTCCATAGGTACCTAAAAACTTGGGGGTAAAATCCACTTCATCCCTATATTAATGTCCTAAAATCCCTTTTCAACCCCATCTACCTCATATTCCTCAAATTCCAACCATCTTTATCTATCTTATATGTCCTCCCACCATCATTACCCATCCTAAACATCATGTGCCATCCTATTTCCATCTTATTAGGTCCATCCTTTATTTTGAAGAGGCCTTTTCATATCAACCTCTTTCCTTTTTATATGCCTATATAGGTGTGCCCACATCAATTATGTTGTCCTCTATAAAATAATGTATCTTATGTTTCAATTTGATGCATTTATTTGTAGTATGGCCTAGTGCTCTGTGATAGTTTCAGAATGCATTGAAATCATAATTCTTTGGAAGAGGCATTGTCATATCAAACTATTTCATGGGAGGGAGAAATATGACATTACATTCAAAGAGATTTTATAAAATATGAATCGGTGATTTTGGAAGATTTGTGAAAACTCTCCATGGAGGAGCTAATAAAACCAAGTGAGGAAGTGGCTCTAAAGTTGCATTAACTATTGCCTTTAGATCACTTTTGTTATCAATGTAACTTATTTTGTATTGAGGGTTATTAGGACTCTTATTAGTCAAATCTAATCCACTTGTGTATTTTAATTTTCCCATAGAGAGAAGTTTGAATTCCCTTTCCTTCATTGTGTGGCATAAATATGTGAATGTTATAAACTTCTTGAACAATATAGATTTATGCAATGTTAGTAGTAAACTTTGTTTCAATATGTCTTGGAGCTCTCTATCCATCATGGGTATAGTCATCTTTTCCAATATAGTTTTATATTACAAGACATATTTTGATTGGACTTTTGCTTAAGTTGTGCCACTTGAGCATATAAGATTTTATTACTGATGTTGATTGAAAAGTGTGCCAAAAACATATTTGCCAATGGATTAAATGTGGTTATAGACTGATTTGAAATATAATAGAACAATTATAAGGCATAGTCCTTTATAATACATTAGAGCAAATTGGTAATGATCTAATCATTGGACACATAGTCTAAACATGTTGCATGAAAAGCTCTTAGATGGTGCTTTATGTCACCCTTACCATCATATAAAGTAAGCTTAGGTTCCACAAATATAGATGGCAAAGGAGTTATCATTATATGTTATTCCAAAGGTGTGTGTAAAATAACATGAGAATCCAAAGCATGTGATGGCCTAATATCACCCTACTCAAGATGTAACACCCTAGCCTATAGAGAATGGATCTCATGCATAAGGGATTGTACATATGAAGAGGAGGAACTAGAAATAGTTACCATTGTTGAAGTTTTGACTTAAAACATGTTATTGTACAAGCTGAGTTACCCCTAAAATAGGTGTAATAATATTATTATTTGGGGGAGTAGAATATTTATCATTATTTGATTTATTCTTTATTTCCATTATAGCTTGCAGAATCTATATATGATCATGGGGTTGTTCCCAAAGTCTGTCTCTTAAAATCTATAAAATCTCATCCTTATTGACAATAATATTTTCATTGTTATGTGGGGGTAGAGTGTCCCAATTCCCATCTTGTGTATTATTTTGATCTTGAGTAATTTTTGAATCACTAGTTGTAGATATACTTTTTGTGATTTATTGTTTTGATATATAACATTGTTTGCCACAAATTTACTAGGTGAATATGCATATACATGAGACATTAGTATGTCCTATAGGCTTTTGTTTTGTATTATAATTTTCCAATGTTATAATATTTTCAATTAATAGTTGATTATGAGTTTGTAATTTTGAAATGAACATACTCATACTCATAATTTGTTCCCTTAGAGTCTCACAAGTGCAAACCTTAGTTTATTCTAATTAAACATGTAGGCACATGCCATTTAGAGAAGAGGTGGAGGCATGGATAGGCTAATTATGGGTATTAATAATAATAGTATAGGATACTTCATCTCATGGAGGAGTGATAGCATGGACTTAGTTAAAATGAAATTAGATATCACCCTCATGGATATGAGGAGGATAATGACTTAGGGGGATGGATTGGTCATGAAAATAAGGTCTTGACTTAGCTAAGATCAAGTATAAAAGGCTATGGATGACTAGGAATTAGTGAAAACAAGCCTATGAGGGTCATGATAGCAAGCAAGAGGGACTTGTGGGTTAGGTGTCATTAGTCATGCTCAAGTTACCAATTTTTGTATTTTATATTACCACATTTATCCCCCCTTTATTCTAGTGATGCAACAAAGTGAAATACTAGGATAAAAGAAAAAAAGAAAGTGTACCTAAACTTACTTGCAAAGGTGAAGCTCATGAATTTTGTGTGATGTTGGGTGTGCATAGAGAGAGCATGCTGTGAAGTTTAAATATATAAGAGAAAATAAAGAGTAAATCAGTTCTTACTAGATATGTTATATCTAAAATAAGAATTTATAAATCTAGGTAAAAGAGAGGAAGAGAAAGGAATGAATACACCTCACTGAGTATGTAGACTAATACAAAAACTGTTGTGATGCTTAGTAATGTTGAGTAATGCTAGATGTGTGTTGTACCAAGAGTAATATCATGAATAAAGATAAGTGCTCAATTCCCTAGAAAAAGGCTCAAGAATGCAAAGGCTAGCCCATTGGATTCATCATCACCTACAGGGTGAATCTAGGTGGTCATACATGTGTTGATTGATGTTTGGACTATGTGTTTAATCCCTCTGAATAGGTGGCTCAAGAATACAAAGGCTAGCTAGACCTTTGACTCCATCATTGCCCACTGAGTAAAGTTATAAACTGATCCTAGTATGGAATGTGTGTCATATGAGATGTCTCTTAAAGCCCATAAATGTTCTATGATCTAAAAAATTTGGCATAGATAGTTGAATGTATGCTAAAAATTAGGCCACTCTTGGCCATTCCAAAAGATGGAGATTAGGCTTGTATGAAAGCCACTCCAAAACCAAGAATATAGCTTATGTGGAAGCCACTCAAGAACTTGAGAACTCAGAAGTTAGGATTATATGAAATCTAAACCAAAAATGATTCCAACCACCTGTAGATGGAGTAAGACATGCAACTGTTGAGAATGTCTAGACAATGTTGAACTAGAAAAGAAAGAAAATAAATGTGTCATACACATTGCCCTGAATCACTGGTGTCTAAAACATGGATTTTGATCTAGAATTTGTACCAACTACCCTATCTAAAACTATAAATTAGAGCCATCATGTCATGTATGATGCCCCCTATATTTGGATTATCTAAGAAAACTATATTGAAACTACTAATTTTGGTCTAAATTGTAGGTGATAAAACATAATTAAACTTACCTTTTTGTCCATTTCTATAAAATTTGGTTTTTCTACTATTTGGCTAAGAGCACTAGAAATGGATAGTAGCAGCATTAGTGCTATAGTCTAGTCTTGACACTATTATCTTGGGATAAATATGATGATTGTTCTAGATTCTTGATTATCTACCTGGTCTATTCTGACTAGTTTTTATTCTGAGTGTTCTAAAACTAGATTTTTCAATTGGTAGGAGTTTTGATCTCTATGACAAAACCCCTATTTATTTCCCCCTCTTTTGAGGGTAGGAATGGAGACCCTACAATGAATACCCTTATAATAAATAGCCCTACAAGTGTGTTATGTTGTATGGATACATGATATATCAATGATAATTGACAAGATATCTCAAGATATAACATGGTTTGTTGTGAGAGATTGTTAGATCAATAGGGGTATGCCTAGATAGATATAAAAATGTAATATCATGTGTAATTTATTGAACTATAATTTAAAGTCTAGATAGTTTTTAGTTATTAGTTATTAGTTGGAGGGATGGAACATGATGTCCATTATGGTATCCAAGAAAATATGAATAATGCATGATATGGATCATGGCATTGCATATAATCAAAATCAATCAAGAAATAAGCACACAAGGCAAGAAGAAAGAATCATACAAGAGTGGCCAAGGGGTCAAGAAAATAAGGGACATGGGCACATCTTACTCAAACTGTAAATTAATCATACAAGGCATGTTCAAATGCCACATACATATATAATTGAAAAAATCAAGTTAGCATGGAAGCCACAATCACATAGAGGAGTACAAGTAGGGACATTGGAAAATGTCCAAAGGCATGCAAAAGAAATAAAATCAAAGGACATTGGTAAATGTCCTAAGGCACATATAGGAGACAAATATGAACTAGAAATGCAAACACATCAAGCTATGCTAAGAAAGAAGATAAAGCATGTAAATATTAGAAAATAAAATCACATATAACTAATTGAAATAATAGTATGAAAGTATGCAAGACATGTGAGTACAAGATTAGGTATATGCAAATAAATACACAAGTGTTAAATACTAGTGAGTGTTGATAGAGTTATTTGTGTAAGCTAGTAAATACTGTACATCAACATGATAAATATAGTGTGTGGTGTAGGAATGACATAACCTGGATGGTGTAGTCATATAGAAGATGCCCCTAGTGGGTATGTATATCAATGTATGTCTCGATGTATAAGTAGGATACCCCCTCAATGGGTAGAGTGAATAAATAAATTACTTGGAATTCACTACACACATTCAAAGAAGATCAATTGAAGCATGGTAATGTAGATAAATTGACAAACAATATCATAATACAACATATGTAATTCTAGCATGATAGTAGAAATGTAAAGCATGGATGATGCATACAATCAAAATATTTTTGGTGTTTTGATATATTTGGATGTTTTTTTGTTTTTTATATGTTGTATTTTAGGTATAAGTTATGTATAATCAATCATTAGGAGACTATGTACAAGAAAAATAGAGAAAGTATGTACAATTAAGCAAAAAAAAACTATGTACAATCAATACTGAGAAGGGATGATACTAACCAATGAGTCTCATGGGAGACTCCATATCATGGTGTCCTGTATCAAACAAAGTAATTGTGCATGATTTTGAAGCATGAAGGAATGGCTGTGAACATGACTCTAAATATTTGGATTGGTAATTGGTATCTTGGAAATCATAATATCTTGTATTGTTCCACTCATTATTATCATCTTGAATTTAAACCAATGGAATGCTAGTGTTGAATTTTGGTATATCTAGATCTTTTCCTTTGATAAATTATGTCTATGAATAATTTTCCTTAAGATTTTCAATAAATTCCAAACCTTGGTGATAAGCATTATCAATTTCTAGAATAGGAGTAGTGAGGCCTTGAGCATGCTTGCCCAACCCTTAACCTTGAAAATCAAACTGTTGTAGATATTTTGACCAAACCCATAATAATTTAATTTTAATCCTCATTTTGGAGAGGTATATTTGCATATTTTTCATGCTTTACCTGTGCTTATGTTACTTTTTATTTCTCTAATTTTTCTTTTTGATCCTTTTTTTGTTTTGAGTTATGCTTTGGTAACCACTTTTATACTATTTCTAAATTTAACCCTTTGTGAATGTGTTCCTATGTCACTGTGTATTGCTTGATTGATTTACTTTGTAGAGGGTCCTCATTATCAATTATGTTGTATGTGTTTATTTAATGCCAAACATGAATCTGTGTGATGCCTATGCATTCTATGATATGCACAATAATATCTAGATTTTCTCACTAGATGTAGAAGAGGTAGTTTGATCAAATTAGATTTAATCATTTCCCTTAGTACCTCAATTAAAATCTTATTTGATCTTTGAATGTTTTTTGAATCAGTAGTTTTAAGTTTACTTTGTTGTGATTTATTGATTTGATATGTAACATTTCTTGCAACCAATTGACTAGGTGAAGGTACATATACATGATTGGCACTAAGATGCCTTTGAGGCTATTGTTTTAGAATATTATTTTCTAATGTTGTGATCTTTTCATGTAATAGTTGATTATATGTTCATAAATCTGAAATTAATTTGCTCATGTTGGTGATTTGATCCCTCAGAGTTTCATAAGTGCAAACCCTAGTTGCTTGCGATTGGACATGTAAGCATATATGTTGAAGAAGTTTTAAAGAATATATAGGCTGAATGTATACATTAGGAACAATAGTATGGGTTTCCTCACATTTTGGAGGAGTGATAGCATGGACCTAGTTAGAGAGAAAGTAGTTATCACCCTCTTAGGGGATAGGAGGAGAAGGAAATTGTTTCATATGCTTAAGATATGACATTGAAACTTGATAGGTGGTTATTAGCTTATGCAATGTATCCTCTAGGTAGAAACCATGTATGTGGGATACAAAACATGAAAGTGGAGTTATAATTTGTATAAAAATATGTTTATAAATAACATTCCATATGAGAGATAGCAAGTTTGGGATAGAAAGCATGAATTTGTGTGTGAATGCATAAGAAACTTTGGCATGTAACATAATATTTATAACATGTTTAGCAAAATAGGGTTGGAAATTATTTCACATGAGAGAGAGAGAGAGTATGCAAAATAAATACTGACATCTTGTGTATGTTTAGAAATAAATTTTGTAATATTATCCCTTATTATAAAACATAAGCATGAAATGCAAAGAATAAAGCCTTGTATTAACATATGATAAACTTCATCATTCATGTACATGATAGGACCAATGATGGTTTCCTTGTTTTGTGCAAGAAATAATTGTGTATAAATGAAACCCATTTTTGAAATGAAGCTAACAAACATGTAAGGTGATACCTCAAGAAGCGAATAGGAGCTAGTACATGCAACTAGGGTTTTGATAATGATATTATTGAAAACTACTATGGATTTTTTAAAATTAAATTGGATTTCTAATTTAAATATGCAATTAAAATTTTAAAAAATTATTGGAAAATGCTTGAGTGAATAGAACCAAATATGTGTAACTAGGGTTTTAAGAAATTTTTTTTTTTTGAAATTACTATTGAATTTTGAATTTTGAAGGGATTTTATAATTTTAATATGTTAGAAAAAATTTAGAAAATTGTTTAAAAATTACTGGCAAAAATACTGGGACCTATTATGGGCAACTAGGGTTTGAAAGGAAAACATTTTAAAATTTACTAATAAATTTAAAAATTTAAAATAAATTTCTAATTTAAATATTCAAGTAAAAATTCAAAAATTTATCATTATAAATTTTACCCTAGGGTTTCTAGGGTTTTTATGCACAAACAAAGCAAGTCGGGTTTACCAAATGATTTAATAATTTTAGGAATATTGGCATTTTATTCTTAATTTAGTTAATGGGTCTGGATTGATAAATCAGTAAATAATATGCAATAAATAATCTATTGATTTGTGAATTTTATTTATAATTATATCTTTCCTAAGAATAGAATTAAGAGGGATAAAATAAGACTTATCTTAAACTATGTTGATTCGATTAAGACAGGGTTTGATATTCACTATGAAGGCTTGAGACACTGTCATGAATAGGATTCTAGATCTCATTTTTTGATTGGATAGGAGTGCCAAAAGTGGATAAGAGTGGCACCGATGTTATAGTCCTTGTTCAATGTTATTATCCTAAGAGTCTAATATTTTTGGGTTTTGTTCAACAGGTCTATGTGACACTGTCTCTAAATTTTTGAAGCTTCACTATCAACAGTGCTCCCTATAGAGCTAATTTTCTTCATTTTTATGCTTCAATACATTTGAACAAAAATTTGGTGAATAGAGAAAAGGGGTTAGTGTGTGTAAGATACACTGGACATGTTTCACACCATGTGTGTGGGCACGCTACTTACATACCAATACTTTGAAGAGGGATCAAATCATATGTAGTTCTCCCTTTGAAAGTGCTTGGTACAATTGTGATATGATAATGCAAAGAAATACTAACTTGGGTATGCTTGAGATGACTAGCGACTAGTTCAAATATTTAAATGTGCTTAGGACTGTACTAGATGGCTATATATAGAGAATAGGGAAGATTACCTGAGTGGTTTCACTTGTATTCTTGCTTGCTTGATAATATTTGCCAACCCTTTCCAAATGATCTATGAATGGGATTTTATAGGGATCTATTGGTCATGGATTTAATTTTCTCCTATTAGGATGACAAGGATAAGGATGGGAAACTAGAAGGAATTGATCATTGGGGCTATAAATGAGCTTGGACAATAGTGTTGAAAATAGAACATAGTGGCACCGATGTTCCTATCCTAGTTAGGCATATTATCCTGGGTAGACGGGACCTGGGGGGATGGACTAGTCATGAAAAGAAGGTCTTGACTCAGCTAAGATCAAGTCTGAAAGGCTACAAATGACTAAAAATTAGTGAAAACAAGCCTATGAGGGACCTATGGGTTGGGTGTCATTAGTCATGCTCAAGTTACTATTTTTTGCATTTTATATGACTACATTAGCTTATGTAATAGATCCTTTATATATGTAAGTATTTATTTCTTAATTGAACTCCACATAAAAGAATAATAGCATGCTAGAGAGAATGAAATGTGGCATACATTTTAACTAATATAAATCATCATGTATATATGTGTTTATGTCATATTTAAATTCATTCCAAATGAAAGGAAACAAGCATGTAAAGTAAGCAAGAAAACTTTGTATTAAAACATGATAAAATGCATCTATCATTATTATCATGATATTATGAAATATAAAACAAAAAATATAAGAATATAAAATTTGAATGTTGGTCCTAGAAGGCTATAAATATAAACCCTAGGGTTATTTAGGGTTAGAGTTTTCACACTATTCAAAGTAAGTCAAGTTCACCAAATGATTTAAATTTTTAGGTCTTAAGGAGTGTAATCCATAGGTTGTTAAAGTATTTGAGTATATTAAACTAGGGTAGAAACATATAAATATAGCCAATTATTTATAACAAAATTAACCTAGTTTGACCTTTCTAAAAATAATAATAAATAATTTAAACAAGTACTTAGTTATATTAAGTTTGAGATATAATATTTGGAGGCTACAAACTAGGACATGATCTAATCTAAGTGTCATGGATAGGATCTAGGTATCAAATCCCTTCCTGGATAGTAGCACCTTATTTGGATAGTTGTGCCAATAGTGCTAGTGTCCTCCTTTTATTACTAGTGTCCTCTATGCATAACTATTATAAGCTTCCTGGTGCACCTATGTCTGAGTTTTCCAAACCTATTCCTATGTGCACAAAATCTAATTCCCTATTAGTGATCTATTTTGACTGATTTTATATGTAAACCCCTAAACATACATGTTGTTAAGGCATCAGATTGGCTCAAGTATAAAAGTGTGATGTTAGTGGGGTAGGCTATACATCTTCAATACCATATTGTGATGAGAGTTTCCTACATACCAATACTCTAAGGAGGGATCAAGTCTGATGTATTTTTTCCCACCTAAGTGTTGGTGTAAGTGTAAAAGAAGCTAATATGAATGTTGGCTTAAGTTCTTTAAGTGTGATTAAGATTGAAAATCTGAGTAATCTAAGCTTAGGAACATTGTATATGGCTATATGTAGAAGTAGGGTAGAATAGGTATTGATAACCTTGATTGTGCACAATGTATTATAAGTTAATTTGTGTTATTGTATCTCATTTCCATCTAGTGAATAATGGGATAAATGTCATGTATATATACTATTCTAGTGCTTGTGTGGTTCTTAAAAGAGCTCTCGGTTACCCCTTGGTGGTTTATATTTTTAAAAGATATCTATTAGTGGCCAAAGGTGGTAAAAGGATAATGACACCCAAATTAGGACTCTAGCACCAATGGCACTATTATCCAAATTATGGTGATAGTGTCTACGTGGTAGAACTTGAGGCATTAGGGGTTAAGATGCTAAAGTGAGGATTTAGTACTACTTTAGGGATGTTTAGAGACACACTTCACCCACATAAATGTTGGATAAGAGTATAAATAGGTCATTAGATAAGTCTATGTCTAATATAGGGATTGGTGGTCTCAATTAACACTCTTAGCACTCAGGTGTCATTTTTAGATGATTACAATGTGTAAAAATTATGTTGTCCATAGGTAACTCAACACTTGGGGGTAAAATCTACTTCATCCCTACATTAATGTCCTAAAACCCCCTTTTAACCTCATCTAACTCACATTCCTAAACTTCCAACCATCCTTATCTATCTTATATGTCCTCCCACCACCCTTACCCATCATAAGCATCATGTGCCATCCTATTTCCATCCTATTGGATCTATCCTTTCTTTTAAATAGGTCTTATCATATCATTATCTTTCCTCTTTAGGTGCCTATGTAGGTGTGCCCACATCAATGATGTTGGCCTCTATCAAATCCTATATCTTATGTTTCAATTTGATACATTTGTTTGTAGTATGGCTTGGTACTCTATGATAGTTGTATAATTTATTGAAATCTTAGTTATTTGGAAGAGGCCTTGTCATATCAACCTCTTTCATGGAGGAGATAAATATGACATTGCATTCTAAGAGATTTTATAAAACACGTATTAGTGATTTTGGAATAGTTTTGAAAACTCTCCATGGAAGAGCTAATAAAACCAAGTGAAGAAGTGGCTCTAAAGTTGCATTAACTATTTCCTTTTGATCACTCTTGTTGTTAGTGTCCCTTACTTTGTATGGAGGCATATTAGGACTCTTATTAGTTAAATATAATCTAATTATGTATTTTAATTTGGTCATAGAGATAAGTTTGACTTCCCTTTCCTTCATTATGTGGCATAAATATGTGAATGTTGGAGACTTCTTAAACAAGATAGCTTCATGCAATGTTGGTAGTAAACTTTGCTTGAATATGTCTTCAAGCTCTCTATCTATCATGGGGATAGTCATCTTTTCCAATATAGTTTTATATCACAAGATATATTCTAAAATAGGCTCATTATATTTTTGCTTAAGTTGTGCCACTTAAGCATATGAGATTTTATCATAGATGTTGATTGAAAAGTGTGCGAAGAACATATTTGCCAATAGATTAAATGTGGTGATGGACTAGTTTGGAAGATAATATAACCATTGTAAATCATAGTCCTTTATGCTTTATTGGAACAACTTAGTAATGATCCAATCATTGGACACATAGTCTAAACATGTTGCATGGAAAGCTCTTAGACGGTACTCTAGGTCACCCTTACCATCAAACAAAGTAAGCTTAGGTTAAATAAATTTGGATCACAAAGGAGTTGTAGTTATGTGTTGTGCCAAAGGTGTATGTAAAATAACATGATAATCCAAAGCATGTGATGGCCTAGTATCACCCTACTCAAGATGTAACACCTTAGCCTATAGAGAGTGGATATCATGCATAAGGGATTGTACATATGGAGAGGAGGAACTAGAAATAGGAGGTTTTACCATTTTTGAAGGTTTTCAAGTTAAAATAGGTTATTGTACAAGTTGAGTTACCCCCAAAATAGGTGTAATAATATTATTATTTGGGGGAGTAGAAGATTTACCATTATTTGATTTGTTCTTTAGTTCTATTATGGCTTGTAGAATCTATGCATGATCATGGGTTTATTCCCAAATTCCATCTCTAAAAATATGTAAAATTTCATCCTTATTGACAATAATATTTTCATTGTTAAGTCGGGGTAGAGTGTCCCAATTCCCATCTTGTGTATTATTTTGATCAAGTACTTTTTGAATCATTAGTTGTAGATGAACTTTTTATGATTTATTATTTTGATATATAACATTGTTTGCCACAGATTTATTAGGTGAAGATGCATATACATGATTGGCATTAGTGTGCCTTGGATGCTTTTGTCTTGAAATCTAATTTTACAATGTTGTAATATTTTCAAGTAATAGTTGATTTTGAGTTTGTAATTTTGAAATGAACATACTCATACTCATAATTTGATCCCTTAGAGTCTCACAAGTGTAAACCCTAGTTTATTCTAATTGAACATGTAGGAACATGCCATGTAGAGAAGAGGTGGATGAATGGATAGGCTAAGTATGGGCATTAGTAACAATAGTATAGGTTGTTTCATCTCATGGAAGAGTGATAGCATGAACCTGGTTAGAGGGAAAGTAGTTATCACCCTCATAGAGATGACCAAGATAAGGAGATTCTTTCATGTGCATAAAATATGACATTTAAAATTGAAACATGGTTGTTAGCTTATGTAATAGATCCTTTATCTATGTAATTGTTTATTTCTTAATTAAACTCCACATAAGAGAAAAATAACATGCTAGAGAGAATGAAATATTGCATACATTTTAACTAATATGAAGCATCATGTACATATGTGTTTATAATATCTTTAAATTCATTCCAAATGAAAGGAAACAAGCATGCAAAGTGAGAAAGAAAAATTTGTATTAAAACATGATAAACTTCATGTATCATGCTTTTATGAAATACAAATCAGAAAATATGGGAATCTAAAATTTGAATGTTGGTCCTAGAAGGCTAGAAATATAAACCCTAGGGTTATTTAGGGTTAGGGTTTTTGCACTATTCAAAGTAAGTCAGGTTCACCAAATGATTTAAATTTTTAGGTCTTATGGAGTGTAATCCCTAGGTTGTTAAAGGATTTGAGTATATTAAATTAGGGTAGAAATATGATATAAATATAGCAAGTGATTTATAATAGAATAGACCTAGTTTAACCTTTATAAAAATAGAAATAAATTATGTAAATAAGTACTTATCTATAAATTGATTGAGATATAAGATCTAGAGGATGTAAATATGACATGAGCTGATCTAAGTGTCATAGAAAAGATCTAGGTGTTAAAGCCCTTCCTAGATAGTAGCACCCTAATTAGATAATAGTGTCAATGGTGCTAGTGTCCTCTTTTTAGTGTTAGTGTCCTCTATGCATAACTATTATAAGCTTCTCGATATAATTTTGTCTAAGTCTACCAAACATGTTCTTGTGTGCACAAAATCTAATTCCCTATTAGTGACCTATTTTTACTGATTTTATATGTAAAACCCTAGACTTACATGTTATTAAAGCATCTAATTGGCATAAGTAGTAAAGTGTGATGATATTGGGGTAGGCTAGATGTATTCAATACCCTATTGTGATGAGAGTTACCTACATACCAATACTCTAAGGAGGGATCAAGTATGATGTACTTCTCCCCACCTAAGTGCTAGTGCAAGTGTAAGTGAAAGTGTAAGAGAAGCTAATATAAATGTTGGATTGGGTGATTAGAATGTGCTTAAGATTGTAAATTTGAGTAATCTAAGCTTAGGAATGTTTTAGATGGATATATGTAGAAGTAGGGTATAATAAGGATTGATAACCTTGATTGTGTACAACTTGTTCTAAGTTAATTTGTGTTATTATATCTCATTTCCATCTAGTGAATAATGGGATAAATGTCATGTATATATATTATTCTAGTGTTTGTGTGGTTATTAAAATAATTCTAGGCTTCCCCTTGGTGGTTGTTATTTTTAAAAGATATATGTTGGTGGCCAAAGGTGTTAAAAGGATAATAACACCCAAATTAGGACATTATCACCATTGACGTTATTGTCCAAATTATGGTGCTAGTGTCTAGGTGTTAGAACCTAAGGCATTAGGGGATAGGATGATAAAATGAGGGTCTAAGATGGCTTTATGGATGTTTAGGGATGCATATGGCCCATGAAAAGTTTGGATAAGTGTCTAAATAGGTCATAATATAGGTCTAGGGATATTCTAGGGATGGGTGGTCTCAGTTAACACTCTTAGCACTCAAGTGACATTTTTATATGATTACAATGTGTAAAAAATATATTGTCCATAGGTACCTCAACACTTGGGGGAAATCCACTTCATCCCTACATTAATGTCATAAAATCCCTTTTCAACCCCATCTACCTCACATTCCTCAACTTTAAACCATCATTATCTATCTTATATGTCCTCCCACCATCCTTACCAATCCTAAGCATCATGTGCCATCCTATTTCCATCCTATTGGGTCCATCCTTTATTTTTGTCTTTACCTTAGTAAGGTAGTGGAATATGTCTTGAGACGTGTTTTGGAAACATCTTGGCATATCATTTTAGTGAAATTTTGATGATGAGGCATCTAGTCCCCATGTGATGTAGTCCTTGGAAATCTATAGTCCATTCCTCATCATCCCTCATCCCATTTGAGCATCACCCAAATCTTTTTATTATTCCATTCACCATCATTCTCTCATCCTAGTTGTTAGGCTCAAGATTTCCCTTTACTAGTGACTCCTTTTGTACATACCTATTCATAACAATCCTAAAAATCAAAAAAATTCCAAAAAGCCAAAAAAATATAAATTTCTCAAAAATAACAAAAAATAGAAAATCCAAAAAATCATAGAATCTAAGACATCTCAATCTTCTTGTCCCATGTCCTAATTAAAATCCATATCTTTATCTGACATATATATTCTTATCCATAATCCACGTTATTATCCAAGCCCATATCATTATCCAATTCCACTTACTCATCTAATAAATCATTGAGACTATCATATCCACTCATCTATAGAATCTAACCTCATGTAATATATTATTTCTTAGGGGAAAAATCAAACCAGTCACATTTAATTGTCAATTGATCACCCATCCCACATACTTTCAATCGAAAAATGTACAAGAAAATGGTCACATAAATATCAATATATCCCATCATGATGATGTTTAACTTGTTGGAACTTATTTTATCATGTATATATCTTTTTATAATCATATATGTTTATCTACTTATTTGCACATGTTCATTTAAGTGTCTTTGGTTAAGCATTTTTTGAATATCTTTGTACATATTTTCTCTTATCATTTTATCTTTTATCATTTGTGTATTAGTATACAACAAACATGTCATCTTGGTTCCTTATACCAATGTTTCATGACACTAAATGTTACTTGTACAACTTTTGTTTGAAATATTTGTGTCCATTGTGTCATTCCAACATGCATTATGGTAAGAACATCATCATGGTTACACATATCATGGTGCATACTACCTAATGATTAATTCATCATGATTGCTTATACATATGGCTCAAGACCATGATATCACAAATCCCACATTATCATAACCCATCATATATCACATATCATATCATCTATCTAAACCAATCATCTTAGACCTCAATCTAATCATCCATCCAAATCATTAATAGCCTAATCTAATCATCTATCTCAAATCTAACCATCAATCCTTCATCTAACAAATACAATTCCAATAATCATTAATCTAACATTTATATTAACAATACAATCATATCATCCATCTTTGATCAAGTAAAATATCAATCTCAACTATCTCCTTGAGGCATCCTTGGGACACCAAATCATCTATCAAATAATTACTAACATCTCATCTAACATTTCCACTAACATCCATCATCCTCATCAATCCTAATCAATATCCATGGGGCATCCTTGGGAGATCAATATAATCTAATATGTCCTATCATTTTTCATCTCATACTCCCTTTTAGGGAGAACTAAATCAGCCTAAGGTCTACATGGAATATGCAGGAAGCACTCAATCATATGGGGTGTTTGATATTAGCTCAATCATAATCATGTCACTCGCACAATAATCCATCCTCTTTGTAATCATGTCATCACCCCAAGTTAATAAAATCCCTAACCTAAAATTGATAAATCAATAAAGAAAATTTATTTTAAATTAACCACCATCCATAATAATTTCTTGCACATGTCAATTAGGACCAATAAATCACAACATCCATCTTTTTTACATCTTTTCTCCATCAATAAATCATAAATTACTAGTCAATTAATCAATTCAATTGAAGCTCTCATCTCTCTTTGGCATATGTCCTTACCTAATATACAACCAAATCTTTTGAATTCACTCAGTCAACAATCCAATTCAATCTCATAGCTCTCCTTGGCATGTTTCCTTGCATGGGATACATCCAAAGCTCATGGAATTACTTATCCATATATCCAAAGTTTACAACTTCCCCCTTTCATATGTCATTGACTGGGGTGCATCCAAGGTTATAACTTTATCATATTTCACTACCTTACATATATATTTTCTAGGGACATCATTAATTCAAATATAAATCACATTTTAGCTCATGGATTGACAACATTGCATCACAACCATGACATATATCCCATCTATTGCATCCATCCCAACCCATCTTTTTTCTCTAAGAATCCCACCCCTCATTCTCTTTTGAGGGGCCATCTATCTCATTTCTCACCACATGACCCCTTAAGGTGGCTTCACCCATCCTAACTATCATCATTTTCTAACCCATATTATTGCTCATTTATTTGAAACACCTTTATTTATTCTAGTCACAATGCCCTTTCAAAGAGGGGGAAAATGTATACATATAAAATTCACCACTCCATCATTACTAATTTTATCATTATGAATCACTTTTATATTATTATCCATAATATCATTATCTTAACATTATCCATATCCCTTAACCCTCTTCTTACATCTCCCATGTCACAATAACCTTACAACATCCCTCACATCAATTAATCGCCCTCTTATCATGTCATTTACCCAGTAATCAAGCTTCCACAATTCTTAAGGAATTTAGAATTCCTCACCACTTATCCTCATCTACCCTGACTAACACTCCTAAAAATCACCTTATTAATCCTCTTATAATAATAATTTGTTAATCCTATTGGAATTTATAAATCTCTTAACTTCCTAAAACCACTTCCTAATTCTTTCTAGAGATTTAATAGAATTTTAAATTCCTAGGAAATCTCTCAACCATTGATATTTCATCCTCCATGGATGAAATCTAGACCTCCATTCTCTCATCAACATATTATAAATGAAGCTACACCCCCATATAAATCCAAGATCTTTTATGTAAAATATTACAATTTCATCATGCTATCATATTATCTAAACAATCATCCAAAACATATCAACATGGTGGCCAAGTCTTGATTCCCCAAAGCAATCAAACATACATTATCAATATTCAAACATGCCCAAGTCATTTTTAGCACATCCAACCTTGTCAAGGAGGAATAATTCATTTCATTTGAGATATAATTATTATTTACATTTCATTTTAAAACTTCATGTGAATCTCTTGTTGCATCAACTCAATTAGAGGTGATTGTGAGTGGGTTTAGATTAGGAATTCTTAGTTTATTTTAGTGTTCCTTTGTATTTTTCTATAACACTCATTTTCACATCAATAAAATTAAAATCATAAATGATGAAAAAATGAAATTATAAGTATTTTTTTGTTATATTATATGTTAAAATCTTGGATTTACTTTCAATTTTTTACTATTAATAACGATAACATATTTTTTGTTGTTAGAGTAAAACTTAATTTTCAAATTTTAAGTGATATGCTTTTAAAACATTACCTATCCAACTGTTACTTCCATATTATCTATATTCCTTATTTATTCCATGTTATTCAAACATCGTATCCCTATTTTAAAGTAAAAATAATCAATGGGTTTGTGCTTAGATACTTAAGAAACAATCATACTTGGTTTAACTCCTAAGGAATTTCACAATAATTTTATATTACATCACATGCTTGAGACTTTTCCACAAGATCACTACTATTATTAAAAAATTTATGCACCTCTCAAAAATTAATCTTTGAAAAATTACTCTTAAACTCTATCCTACCTTATGAATTAACACCATTATTTTTGTGGGGGGAAACTTGCATATTTAAATTTACACTTAGGATTTGAGTTTCATTTTTATTTTTATCACATCTCACACTTGATTTCTTATTATTGCAATTAGAGAAATTTAGCATTCTAAACTTTAAAATAAGGACATAATACATTAGCTTTTATGCCATATTTTTCATTTCAAAATAGTTGAGGTTTTTAACATTTTGTTGTTTGATACTCTTATTCATATATATTTTCATAATGAATAATAGGTGTTTGTGTTGTAATATCTTTGATATTTCTAATATTTTCAAATTTTAATACAATTTGTTGAGTCATGATATCAAAAATATGACAAAGTAATTTTATTGTGTTCTTAATTTCTAATTAAATGACATATTCAAACATTTTATAAATAGGGGATAATAATTATGTGAATAAATTCAATATGTAACCTATGTTCAATATAGTGGTTAATACTGAAAGCATAACACATTAACATTTTTTTCAAATAGATTCACTTTGGACATTTTGATAATCACAACAACAGTAAGCTAAGTGACCTTTGTACAATTTCAATTGAAATTATTCTATGTTGGAAAATGATAATTTTTTAGCACTTGTAAAAGTATTAACCCAAATTCCATGTGTCTTTTGGCCACTTTTTTATTATTCTAAATGCATTTGGTTAATATAAACTTTTAGTATTCATATAAATAATAGCTAAAGTGGTTGTTGGAGGTGTTTTCCCTATAATATAATTCATTTTAAAAATATTTTATAGTTAAAATGGAAAATTAAATGTTCATATCTCATTTTGTTATGATTGTATATTAAACATATTTTGAAATTTATATTTTGGCTCCCAACAAAGTTTAATTTCATAAAGGGTGTGTTGGTCCTTAATGGTAAGTGACTCCATTATATGTTTATGTAAATTCATATTCAATTTAGAGATAGCCACTCAAATTTAATCATTAAGTGCTTGATAATGTTTAATCTTGACATTCATGCTTTGTTTGGCATATTCACCATTCTATTATCTTGAAATCTCTGTGATATCCTTCACTATTCCATTTATTATCTTAAAATTATTAGAAACATCATTCATGCATGCCTATTATATTTCTAATTTCCTATCAACCAAGTTTCAATAGTCTCCAACCTTTTAGGATAAGACTACACTAGATCAAACAAGGTCATGACCTGGCCTTGTCCACTAGTGTGGCCTTGTCTCATGTGCTCCAATGGTAAATTTTCAAATTTAATATGTTTCAAATTGGCCCCCACAAACTTTTAGCAAGGTCATTTTACATAAATATTCCAAATATTCCTCCATATAAGCACATCAAGGCCTCTCAAATCATCATCCAATAATCACTTAGAAATCCTATTGCACACTAAGAAAAAGGGCACTAATCTTTCCAATTCTAATTCTGACTTATTGTAACAGTCATAGGTAAATTCTAAAGTCATTTTATTATGGTTTAAGGATATTCACTATCAAACATTCAATTCAATTTTTTAGTTCCATCCATATAATAAATATCAAGATTCACACACTCACTCTAGGAGGGAAAAATACATCGGTTGGAGGCCCTTTTTGGCTATGTAGGTAGCATTAAAATTACATGGGGTTTTCTTAAGATATTTAGGATATTCTTCTTTCCCAATATTCCCCTTTGTTTTTTATATTATATTTGGTTTATTTGTAGGAACTAGGTTTTTACTATGCAGGTATTCTGTGTATAAAATCATCTCTCGTAGATTATCAAAAAACCTTCTTAGATAACCCTGTGTATTCAAACATAAAAATCAATCATACAATCAATCAAGATGTAGTTATATTCAATATACAAGACTGAAATGTACCCCTATCCACTCTATTTCATCCTTATCCTAGTACATCATAGAACCTTTTTTTTAGTTATGATATACTTTGCAGATCTTTCTATCCAATTTTACATCCAAGATCTAGCTGCACAATCAACATAAATCAGATACAAGTTAGGTTTGTACATTTCATTTTTTATTACTATTTATAACTCATTTTAAATTTTGTATTTTTCTATATTTTACATTAAAGTTTTCATATTTTTAATCTAAATCATTTTTTCAATCGTTTAGTGTTTTTAACATTTCATTAGTAAATCAAAATAAACATATCTAAGCTTTCTTTTTTATTGACTCATTCATTCACTTGAGTTTCGGTGAACAATCTAGGTGGTAAAGCCCTAAAAAAAATTTCTAGAAATGTTGAAGGATTTCGAGTTTATTGGATTAGGCTCCATGTATGAAAATGAATCTTCCAGTCTAACTAAGAAAATGTAAAAGAAATAGTCTACAAATTTTACTATGCATGAATTTATTTTTATGGGTATGCTTCAAAATAAGTTATTTACTATTTGAAGCATTACTTTATGGGTATCTTCTTTTTAATACATAACACAATGGGTTTTTCTTAGTTGGTTTTCTTATTACAAAATTTATGAGAGATATAAATAAATCACTACCTACCTTTTTTTACTATTGTTTGAAGTATGATACATCAGTTTTAGCTATGTTTGAAAAAGATGAATTTTGTGTTATTAGGTATTGATAAAATGAGTTGGTTGAGTGTATACTTCTCTTCAAAACTCTAATGCCAAGACATTTATTATATAATAGAGAATGCTTTCATTTATTTTCAATCATGGCATGGAATCATTCCTAATGATAGTGAAGGGATTTCATTTTACTATTTTTCATATTTATATACTAAACTCTATAAATAGTATAGTGTTTTCAATTTTTAAGAAATATTTTGCAATTAAAGTTTAAGTTTATGGCATTTCATAATGGCTTGCATTTCTTATAAAAATAATGAGATTCAATCTTCAATCAATATATATAGTTATGTTGGTTTTATTTTTGGGTTTGGTTATATAATTTTTGATAATATTTCAAGTTTATTAGAAGGAATAAGAATGATATTTGAGTTGAACATTATATTTCAAGCCAAAATCATTTTATGCTTGTATTTATTAAATTACTAGATTCTATCTCTATTTAAACAAAATGGGTATTTTCATTATGCAATAATAATATGAAATTAAAGTTTAATAATGAGTGGGAAAGGGAGTGGAGGAGAAATTTCAATTCTAAGGATGATTAGGGAGAGTGAAAGGATGATGATGGTCACCTGGCACCTGATCTAGAAGGTTTTCAATCTATGGAAGTTTAGAAGAGATTGGGAGTTCCCTGGAATGATTTCCTAGTTGTTTCCTGTGATAGTTTATAGAAAAATGATGGGGATAGAGTTAAAATTTGGGGGAACATGAGGGAGACTAAGATGTTTAAGATGATGATCCAGACCTAATAAAGAGTTTGGATTTAATTTAGAAGCTATTTTTTTACACTTGAGAAGACATTTATTTAAGATTTGTGTGCCAATTGGAGGTTTTGGAGGCATACACAATTATCATTCATGGTTTTGCTTTGCCCATCCTCATATTTCCATGCTTCACATGGTTATGGGGACTAGTTTTCATCCTATAGTCTCCTTGGTCAGCCCCCTTGTTAGGGGTTCTATTATTTTTGGCTTTTACCCTATTTTGGATTCATGGGGCGTAGAGCCATAAACCTGTGGAGATTTAATATTAGCTCATATTTATCTTAGCCATCTTGGTGGTGTCTATTGGTTTCTCAAATTTATAGGGTCTTTTAGGTTAATTTTATAACTTTTTAGGATTGTTTATGTTTGGGTTTTGGCTCAAGAAGACCCTAAAGCTCACTTCATTTATTTAGGAGCTTTAAAACTCATTATGATAGCTTTTATCCTTATCTTGTTTATAGAATCTCTCTCCCATCCTATCTCCCTAATGGATTAGACCCAATATATTTTTCTTATCTATGTGATCTATGTGCCTTTGATCTAGGCTCACCATGAAAAGGTGTACCCCATACTTAAAATATGGTCCCTTTTTACTTTGTGGCATAGCCCCTTCAATGGATATACCCTATTGTAAGAATGGGGGCCTAGATCTAGTTATCTCTTATTAGATCATTATTGGAAAATAATTCAATTTATTTAGGATGGTGGCCTTGGTGGATTGGAATGTAGTAGTTTGATCATTATTTGGATGGAAGGACTGGGTGAGTAGTTTACCCTCTTCAATAAATTCTAAATTTTGGCTCTCTACAATAACAGGAACCAACTACAAGAAAGTAAGTTTCAATGTCATTCTAGTATGGGGATTAATTTTAAAACCCCAAACTCTTCAATCGAATGCGTAGATTCAAGCTTCAGCTAGAACAAAAGGAGGTTCTTCAAGTTTATGATTAGGTCTTGGAAGGAATAAATATTTTTTGTAAGGATTTTTCAAAAAGTAGGCCTAGTGGGAGTAAGCCATCATTATTTTATATTCATATAGAAGCAATTCTTGGTTCTCAATAGCGATCTAAATTAGTCATTTGAAAGAAAGTATATATCTATCTCTAGCCTCAAGGTCATTCTTAAGACCCCAAGATTTTCAAGTTTATTGAAGTTTCACCTTGTTAAGCACTATTAATTAGTTTTAGGATTCCTTTAAGAACCTAGATAGCTTGAAAGTGCTTCCTTTTATTTTTATCCTTGGTTGTAAGTGGGGGTCTATTAAACCGATGTAGTCTTTTATTTTCAATTGGTTTGGGGATCCATTCAAAATCCCTAATTGTAATATTGGATGTAACTATTGCACTCAACATACCCCCATTATTTTTTTGAGTAGGTACCCACTATATTCTAAAAGTTCTAGGTGTGCTTTGTAAATATTATTTCATAGATCATGTGAACTTAACTTCACAATTTGGTATAAATGTAAATGGGCATTCTCACATGCTTAGCTTATTTGGACTAACCTACTAATACTCTTCAAAAAATTTACATATACATAGGTTTTTTGAGCATGCACAATGATTGTAAAGTTTTGGGATTTGTGTATTTTTCCTTTCACCAAAAGTATTATTCATATAAATTAGGTCTTCAAAAATTTTGTTCAGAAATCAACTTTCAACATTTTTTGATCCTTTGTATTTATTTAACCTTCATGAAAAATGTTCTTTAGAACTTTTATTCATAGGTTTGATCATAGTTTTGTTCATAGGTTCTATTTGTAGGTTCTGTTCATAGGTTTTGGTCTTTAGCATTCATTTTGATCGTAGATTCCATTCAAAACTTTGGTCTTTGGAGAAAATGTTTAGAAAAAGTAGTCAGAGAAATTATCCATAAGTGGTCTTTGGAAATTTTGTTCGTAGGTCTTGGTCACATTTGGTCTTCATAAAAATGTTTAAAAATACATTTCAAAACTTGATACCAACCTTCACATTTTGTTCTTCAAAAGAAATGTTTGGAAATTATGTTGTATAACTTTTGGTTTGGAACTTTACCTTTGAAAAAGGCATCCTTTACATCCTTCACTAAATATGTTCACCACGGGCCTTTGAAATTTTTGTTCATAGGTTCTATGTTTGCATCACAATAATTTGGGCTAACCCTATTCCAATGTAATATCCCACACTTGACTCCTAAAATCCTCCATGGCATAACTAAATTAGAGTGAAAAGAGAGACAAGGTGACACTTGTCAAAATCAATGAAGTGGATTCCTACGAATGTCTATAAGGTCTATGTGACATACCCACCAAAAATAAAGTGGTAAAGTTCAAATTAAATGAGTAAAACATGTTTAGAGACATTGGGCATTAATGACACATAAACTAGAACTAAATAATAAAAGCTATTTTAGTGAATTAAAATCAAACATCATGCCCATTGATCACTAATGAGATTGAATGAATTTACATCCTTGAGAGAACTCAAAGACCTAACCACTTGCATTCAAACTATGAACTACTTTCAAAAGAGCCAAGACATTAAACTAAAGAACTAGAACTTTGTGAGCATGGAGAATTAATGATGGATTATTCATCTAAGACATTCAAGAGAGTCCATCCACCTTCTAGGTTTTCAATCAAAGACTCCATGAAATACATGAACACTATTTTTTATTTACCAGTATTCAATAATTACTATTCCAGCTATTTAGTTTTGTGGGATGTAATCCAAAAGGTAGATGACCATACATGTGAAGAAAATCTAACATCAACACAAAGGAAATTAGCTAAAAATTTATTCCCACTCAAGTTATAAATATGACAACTTACAACAACCAAGATCAAGGTGATGTTATGTATTGACCTATTGCAGGATTTATTTTTTGTGAGAAATGTAACTGGTGGCACTTTTATACATCACATGGAGCACAAAA
This sequence comes from Torreya grandis, assembly GCA_037957365.1. Classification (NCBI taxonomy): domain Eukaryota; kingdom Viridiplantae; phylum Streptophyta; class Pinopsida; order Cupressales; family Taxaceae; genus Torreya; species Torreya grandis. The sequence goes on from JARHVA010000816.1 coordinate 1,154,616, forward strand.
TCATCATCACCTTCATTTCAAGAAATTCCTTTTAAATGTACCTATCTTTGCCTATTATAAGTGATATATTTAACTTGCATAGATTTTTAATGTGGAAGAAGAACAATATAATTGGTAAAACACTAAGCAAATAGATTATTCCTAGGGAAACAATTATACTCAAATAAAAGTTATTAGTACATATGACCAAGTTTTAGATAGGAGTCTGCATTAGAATGGCCCTTTTGAACAAGTTATATGGCTACCCTAACATCCATTTTTTTTCACCTAGAGTGGGTTCCATTGCTAGATTTATTGATGACCTCAAATCTAACCTTTGCCTTGGGAGAGATAATTATCGTTAGGCTACAAGAGCAAGTATTACATAAAGATAAGAGGCTTTTAGAAGCCATTTATACATGAAATTTTACTTCTTAGATGTAATCATGGGAAAACTATACATGTATAATGGATCACTCTAGATCTTAGATCTAGATTACATCAAGAATTGAATATGAAACTCTGACTCATTCATGCACATCTATGCATACACAAGAAATATAGTCAGAATTGTAGAGGACATGTATCCTCAAGTATGGAGGGATATCTATCCATGAGTTAACCTTGCCTAAAATATCAAAAATCATCACTGATACGTTAATGGAAAGATGGGACTATTGTCTCTACCCTGATTATATGATGATCATGGTCATAGGTAACAAGGTTACCCTCTTGATTCTCCCAAAATATGTGCCAGATAAAGTAGCTAAATAGAATATAATATATCAGTTATGGTGGGGCATTGATGAATATTTAAATAATAAAAATAATATCACATTTCATGGCTTTCATTTGATGATTGGAATAATTTGTTATTTCAACCATAAGCATTTCATAGAGGTTGGCAAGTCTAGGGAATATTATTCATTATCCACCCTACCACATATAAATTGGGACCCTCATGGTCAGATTCAAAATCACATCCAAGGTCTTGGTATCCCATATCAACATGAACCTTATGACCATGAATTTTTATTTTTAATTCTACGATTGATGCCTCAATTCTAAAAAGGACTCAAATGGTTGGATTTACTAAAGAGATTTTGAAAATTATACAAGGAGAGCCCTCATTTTCAATTGCAGATGCACATGTTAGGATTCCACCTCTAAGTAGATGGGTTGTAATAGACTTTTAGAATAATAGACCTTCTCGGCCATCATTGGAAAAAGTGGAACCATCTAAAATGCCACCCACCATGATGATTATATAAATCTAGAGCCTAGGGTGGAATGGGTTCCTAGCATTGAAAGTTCCCTTGGGAAAGCATAAGAGCTAACTTATATCGAATCTTCCAATTCATAAGACTCTAGTCTTCCTACTGCTTCTTTAGTTCCTAAGATTTCAAGTATGTAAATCCCATCTTACCCCATTAAAATGGCTTCCTCCTCAACCTAAATTTTGTGGATCACCTATGAGAAAAATTATTGATACATCATCTACAGAAGAACTAAGGGGCATGAGAATCCATCCATAGGAATTGAGCCCATTGATGAAGATGAGAAAGAAGATTTGAAAATATATAAGGTCCTAAGCCTCCAAGGAGCAAAAGGAAAAGCACCACTAGAAGTGGATAAAGTAGGTGATGATATAAATCCAACTATATTTTTAGTTCCTCTTATTTCTAAAATTACAATTGTGTCATTCTCCCATGTTTATTAGTTCATTTTATCCTATCTCTCTCAGTCCTGGGGTCCTACCATCCCTAGTGGTTCCCAAAGTGGATATTTTTTCTTCTAGTCCTACTTTCTCCATAACCTCAACTATTTCTTCACTTCTATTTATTTCTTCAACATTAGTTGTCTCCACTTATATTATTGTTACCTCTATCATTCCCTCAGCTTACCCTGAGTCTAAAAGAGTTTATACAAAGAAGACTAGGGGAGCATTTTCAAGTGCATAACTACATGTGTCTTCCACTTAATAGGGATTGCTAATGCCTTCTTCTAGTCCTTCCAACCCACTATTATAGTATCATCTAATAAGATTGGGAAAAATAAGCATGTATACACAATCCACGGTGGTATTGACTGGTCTAAGATCATTTGACCATCACTACCAAATCCATTACATGTAGAAGCCTTTAGGAAATATTCATGGGACCTATTGGATGAGACTACTATCAAAGTCACTCAACAAATCAAACCCACTCAATTGGTGATCCCATAGTGGGCCACAAACTTGGAAGTTCAAACCTCCCAAAGGCTAAATCTCATAATAACTAAGTTTCCCACTATAATTTCAATCTTTGATAATAAATATATAGGGAGTATATAAAGAGTCAAGAAGGAGAATATTAAAGATGATTTTATTAGGAGCATAGTTTTTGAAGAAAGATAAAATGTCTTCTCTTTATACAAGAGAAAGAATAGGATACTGAGTCATTCTCCTTACAATGAAGATTTTAGATCTTATTTGGAAACACATAAGGAATATTTGCTCAAAATTCATGAGGGGACCAAATAAGTGAGAAGAGAGTTGCAACAAGAATTGGAACAAGTCTAGGATCAACAACAAACTATTCATGTTCCCAAAAAAATTGAGATAAATTTATAGAATGTAGCCTCAAGATTATATAATATCTTGGAAATTATTACTTCAATGATGGCTAAATGAGCCCGTCATATCATTAAAATAGAAAAATTATTTAATTCTTTAAAAGAGGATGAAAATAAATTGAAATTTATTATTTTATACACAATAAATAAGGCTTACAACCATTTAAACTTGATGACACCATTGGAGGCATCCAATGCCCTTAATTTGGTTGTCATCTGAACATAGGGGTCAAGAGAGTGGGTTGTAAATGTAGAGAAAATAATACAAAAATTTACAAAGCATGAGAACCTATTTTTTCAGATTTTGGATGAGTTAAAACTTTCCTAGACTAAAGACTCTACATGGAAATTAATAATTAGAGCCATTTTTTATCAACTCCTTCAGTAGGCTTCAACCAATTTCAAGAAAAATCTCCAAGGGTTGGCATTAGAATAAATTGAGGCTAAACTGAATTTTACAAGAAAAAAGGTTACAAAAGTTAAAATATTTCATGTCAATTTAAGAGCCACCAAGGTTAGACATGCACATTATAGTTTATTCATAATTCATGTATTATGTGGTAGTTAGCTTAAGAATTTTTTAATCATGCACATGTTGCATGGCATCATGCAATAAAATCTATTTTTTGATTCAATTGTGATCAATGGTTATTATACATGCAATTTTTAGCATCAAATTAGAACTAAGGTTTTGATTATTAACATGTAACTTACAGTTTTGCATGAACTTGGAGGATGAAGCAACCCCTCCCCAAGTCTATTGATACATGTAAATATCTCATTTCAAGGGGTTAGAAAATTATCAATACATGAAGAAGTCAATTTTTATTGTCATGCAATTATATAGATGCATTTCCATTCTAAGTATATGTAATTAAGTGTTTATTTCCTTGGTTGTTTTGATTCAGTAGTTCAAAGTGTACAATAGTTATGGTGAATTCTTTTTGTTATAATTAATATCTAGTGGTTCTATATGCACAATAGCTATTAAATAATTAGAAATTAGTATTGATTGTATGTAAATCACTTGACTATTTCAATTTTCAAAGTGTGCAAAAGTGTTTTCATTTGATATAGTCTTATAGGTGTGATCAGTAGCTAAACTAGATACCTTTTTGATCCAAGCTATAATCTCTTGAATAAGGGTGTGCAATAGCTACTCTAAAAAGAGTAACCTTTAGATGAGATCTATGAGTTTCCTATACTATATATTCTTAGATTGCATAATTATTTGTGTATGTGAGTGTGCAATAGTTACTATCAGCAAGCATTAGTTCCAAAACACTTGTCCACAAAGAAACTAACTTTAGAAGTAATACCTTAAGACCATAGAGCCTTATTTTTTGCTCTACCCTTCCCTCTTTTTTGGATTTTATTTAATTCATATCTACCCACTTTAAAATAAGGTCCATCCATCTAATTCAACTAGGTTTTAATTTCTTTATTAGGTTTCATTTTACCCACAATCACACCTAGTTAATAACCTGCATGCTTAGCCTATTATTCCACCACCTAGTTGTTTAACCCATACATACAACTCATGCCCTAGAGTGGAGTTTACCTCCATTGAGATCCAAAAATGTTAGAGACTACCTCATTAAATTTTGGGGTGTACACAAGACCCACATCAATAATAGCATTTGTTCTTTCAATGAGCTTTGTAGGGTTATGTTTCATTTTGGGACACCATTGGTTTCTCTATTTTTTAATTTGTTTGTCTTCTTTGGATCCTAATCTTGTTAAAATCAGTTGGGGGAGACATGGGCCTCTTTCTCCATGAGATAAAGATGGTTTTTAGTCTATCTAAAATTAGTTGGTTCCTACTCTAGTCTAAAGCAGTTGTGGTTCTTCTCATTTTTTTTGTTTCTTTGGGTTGGTCCTTTTTATTTTCCTAGAGAGCTTTTAATTATTTTCTCTTTTGTAAGCTAGGTGGATACCTAAACCTCCTATTGTTTTTGGGGATAGATTTTACATCAACTCTCAAATATGGGCTTATCTTTATCTGAACAAAATGGGTATTTTCCAAGTTTTAACAAAATGGTTTTTGGTTAAAGTCATAGTTTGAAATTTTTTGAGATAATTTGTGTTTAGAAATTTAGCTCTCAGGTGATATTTTTTGTTTTTTCTTGATGAGTATGCCAATTGATAATGAATAAATGGGGTTTAAGAATTTGTGTATATGTTAAAATATGGAGTTGATAAAATAACCTCATTGTGATATAAACCCTAATTCATGGATAAGTTATAAGCTTGAAAGATTAAGGATCATATATTGTAATAAATAATTCTATATTGAAAAGCTAAAAAATAAGTAACCTAGTTTAAGTTTCATATGTATTGAAACCTTTTTTGGTTTTGATTCACATATTATGAAGATGCATGAGCTAAACCACATATATATTCTCTCTTCGAATAAGGATAGTAGTTTATTTATTCATGTTTTTTCTTTAAAATTTTCATTATATTGAGTACACAACAGAGACAAATTGCTTATTTTTCTTCACATAGATGGTACTCATTTTATAATTGTTGATGAGTTTATAAGTGCAATTTAAGTTTATGAAGGTTATAATTCTTGTATATATGTTGTGTCAAATTCATTTTATTGAAAAACATGAAAGGCATTTTCTATTGATTATGTTTCTTATTGTAGAGTTATATTAAAACCATTGTCATTTTTATCTTTATGATACTTCATGAGCATCTTCATGTAAATATGCTCATTTATGCTCATTTTTAGTCAAGCAGTATAACTTGAAATTTTGGCTTATCTTATCAACATTTCTTTGATTATAGATAATTGTAAACATAATGGCATATGTGATATGGAAATATTCTTCATCCTGAGGAAGGATTGATAAGATAGTAATTTTTAAATGTTTTAGTTCATATTCAACATCATAAAAAGAATGTTTGAGAGTTATATGGGTAGCTCAATCATATTTTCTATACATAATATTTGCATTTAAAAAAAAAAATCAATTATTGTACATTTCATGTTGGCATTCCTTTGAAAAAAATATTTGGGTTTAAGAGGTTATGAAGATGAGTTTCAATGGCAGTGAATATATATATATTTGTTTCAAATGAATAAATGCATTAAAATTAGTTTCATGCATCAAGAAGTGTATTTTTATGAGTTTATTGTGTTTTGTACCTAATCATTTATGAATTATTAATTTTTTTACATAAATTTTAATCAATAACATGAAATGGTTTTGATTACCTCACAAGTTTAAGTTGAGTACCAGTATACTTTTTGTTATGGATTATACAATGAGTTCAAATATGTGTTGATTTAGTCAATGGATTAATTTTCAGTTTGTTTCTATTTTTAGTCTATTTAAGGAAATATGTCAAGTTGGAGGTAGTGTTCAATGAATTTATATTTTTAAATCCTACTGAAAAAGAATATTTTGTAAAAATATAGATATTTGAATGATTTTATTATAAATTTGCATGCAAAAAAATTAACTGCTAGTTTATTTTTAATCTTGTGTTTTTAGTTTTGAATTCATGATAAATTTCATTAAGTGAATAACTAGCTTTAAAGTTTTTTGTTACATGGACTCCCACCCATGAAATATTTTGTGTTATTGGTCAAATTATGAATAAATTAATAATCAAAGTCTCTTTTATATAATTCACTTTTAAAAGTGACTTATTATTTAAATCCTTCAATACTTAATATAAGTTTAGAAGTTAATTAATTAAAAATAAAGTTGAAATTAAATTAATTTAAATTAGTCTTAAGTAATAAAGCTCCATTATAACTTAAATTATAATCAAATCTTATTGGAAACCTTTAAAATACTTGAACAAGACATTATTTTAGAAGAAGTCATACATATACAATAGCTCTGAATAATTTTCATACTACATATCTCTTTTATGAAATGTATCTAAGATTAGACATATGATTTTATGAAGACTGAATAATAAATTCTCTGATGATGAAGTACTCCAGTTGTTACAGTTAGATATATCTAGTTTTATCAATTATCAAGAACCAATTATCTAAAAGTTATGCAAAATTTGATGATTGCAAAGCTATTTGAATCATATGCTTCTAGACTATTTCTATATTCTTCTTGAAATGAAATAATAATTATGTATACACATTACATGACAAATTATTTACAATCATTTTTGTATGCTTGCAATCTATTTTCTATCTTAGTACATATTTTTTAAATAGATAAAATACAATATTTTGACTTTTGAATAAAATCTTCATTTCTTCATATTCTATGAAATGACTATAGTCTTAAATTCTATTTTACTTTAATTTATTTATGTTCTTTTTGTTTTATCTTTTATTTCACTTTATTTATGTTCTTGTAATTTTTTAAAATATACAATCTGTCTTTTATTTATTTTTTGGAGGTTAGTAATTTAATTTTTTATTTTTCTCTTTAAATTATATTTTACTTAAATATTTTTATCCTTTAGGTAGGTTTTTAGCCTCTTTCATATCATTGTATTGTTAGCTTTCTTTTATAGTCTAGGGTTTCATAGATTCATACTAGATGTTGGTTGAATATTAACAAACATCCTTTGAAGCGTTATTATAATGTATGAAATAGATACATGATCAAAAGTGAAAAGAGAAGAAAGAAAAATAATTGATTGAGATTATAAAAAATCTCATAAAATTTAAGAGTATTATTTGACTCTTCAAGATGATACCTATTTCATAGGTACCACTTTTTCATTGATTCAATAACATTTTGAAAAATGAAAAGAGAGAAATGATATAAATTTGAGATTATGAAATATGATACGAGAAATAATGAAAAGTGAGTGTTTTGTTTTGATGATTAAATTTTTATTTGATAAAATAATAGATTATACTCTTTACTTTAAAGTAATATTTTGATAAATCTATTATTTTTAAAGTTGATTAAATATATAAATTGATTTAAATACCCATATCTTCTTGAGCATGTTTGATGTTTTCAAAATCTTTAAAAATAATATTTAAAATACCATTCCCCATGCCTAATAAATATTATTCTAGTGCATGGGTCCCTATGATTAAATTTGTTTGATTTCATTTTAACCTTTGTGATAGGTGAAAGGGTTGATTATTTGATTGCTGAAAAAGTTAGCTTTTATACACTTTTTCTGTTGTTAACTCTACATGAGCCCTCACATAAGCTAGTTCCTCTTATGCCCATGTATGTTTTGCATTCAAATAATCTATATTTACAATGAAAGGTGACAAAAAATAATCTAGTAGTGTACCCATGGGTTCTACCATAGGTACTACCACCTGTGGTCCATACATTTTCACTTACCTCAAATAAACATCCAAGTCATCAAATATTTGTTGTTCTAAAAAAATGATGGTACTTAATCTAGCCATAGTTACAAATAAATAATCATAAACAAAAAAAACATGTAAATCATCCTCAGAAGGACCCTTAACCTCTAGGGTTTCTCTCTTAAAATGTCACATGACCCCATCAATCAAGGCAATCCATATCATTGTCTCTACATAAACATATACATAAAAGTAATAATTAGAAATTAGTACCTCAAAAATAATATACAAAATTAATAAATGAAAAAATCATTTAATCCATATACTTAGCATCATCTATTATGGAAGCCTGCATGATGGGGCCTACTACCAACATGGCCCTTAATCTAATTACATCATCCCCTTCACTAACATTTTGTACCACATTGGGAACATTATTGTCACCACCAATGGATCCATGATCATCTACATCATAACCTAAAAATCCATGAACATCACCAACACTAACATCAATACCAACAACTCCACCACCCCTACCAACACCATCAACATCTACCATAGGGGAAACATAGGTATTATATGCACCCCTACCCACCATGATATGTACTAAGTAATTATACCAATGTATATATCCCTAGATCAATTATAGGTGGATCCACCTACCCATTAGGTGTGCACTCTCCCTATCTCATCATATTTGGGGGCACATACCTCCTCCTTTTAAATAAGGCATCTTAGATAATGCCTCCACACATGGCTGTATGGGGGTCAATATTTTTATATACCATACTGATGAGTAGCCCACTCAAAATTTAATTTATTAAGATGACCATGATGATAATGAATCCAAATTTTAACCCTAATTTGATGCATCATGTTTGCATCCTCAAGCCACCTGGGATGTGGTCTATAAGGTATCCATATAATTTTATCTTCTTGAAACCTATAATAAAATAAAATAGAATTAACATCTTGAGTACCTAGTCTCTAGGCCTAGTTATGAACCCACCCAACCATGTATAGATCTATGAATATCCAATCAATAATTGGTATCCCAAGTGTCTAAATCATAACTGTATGCTTATATACCTATACATGTATAAGATTCCAAAAAAATATTGGCACCCCTATCAACTATGAACCTGTATATTCCTTTTTCATATGGTCCAACATAAAACATCCATAGTTATACATGGTATCATGCTCCTTTATATCATGTATAATGTAACTAAATTCATATACCAATAAAAATCCATTGGTATTAGTGGTAACAAACATGAAAATCAATATGTATAAAAACTTTTTTAGATATAAATCTATGTCAGTGGTCCTAATGTCAAATATGACCAAGGCATCTCCCATTCTCTCTTAGCCCCCAAGGCCACCTCTATAATGACATATAGAGTTTCCTCTCTCAATAGGATTCAAAAATTCCACTTATATATCCAAACCTCTTATTACTATGCATAAAATATGTCAAACATCCTCTAATGTAATAGTCATCTTCTTGTCATGAAAATAAATATATAAGAGTCACATTTTCACCACTTGGCCAAAGATTTAAGTAGTTAAAAATTCATAATAATCATACCAATATGATTTACATGGCCTAAACCAAAAGCATCTGCATCATACTACTCATGTGTACTAATACCAAGCTCTATAATAAATCCTCATGATTTACTCAATGACCACTATCAATTGTGTATATAAATTCATAATCATAAATAAACATATGTATAAATCACTATCTTGATCAATAAAATGAAAGATAAACATGAAAAATTACATGAGAAACAACAAAAAAATATTGAAAATATCAAGGGTTAAAACTGGTGAGCAGAGTCAGAATCATCAGTATAGGGGGGAAAATCATTGGTCAAAGGGCAAAATCATTGGGAACCTAAAATAATTCAAAAAATATAAAATTTTAAATAAAACAACTTTCAAAAATATAAAAATTTAGTAAAATTAGACCAAAAATTATATAAATGGTACATGTCACCTCTACATCCTACCTGTCACTTAGGGTGAAACACAATCCAATTAATAGGGGACAACCTCATATCTCACACCCATAGCTCTAAAGTCAGAGCTCAAAATCACTAAAATCTGAAATTTCTCAAGTGTATATGATTTCCAAAATTGGAAAATAAATAGCTTTGTATACCCTACATACACATATTATATTTAACATACAACACATTATGTGAGTCAACTTTACTCAAGTTAGCCTATTTTCGGCCACCAAGAGGCCTATGAACATAATTTTGTGTGATCATTGAAATTTTTTAGATATTAAGAATATTTTTTTATAATTTTGAGGCATTTATTGCACATTTTTAGGGAATTTAATTCTTCTTACTCACACTTTGTTGAATCTATATCATATTATCACACATTTATTATTTTAATTACTATGACTTTTAATGCAACTTGTGATGGATATTAGCACTTGATATTTCCAAATCCCTCATTTTATGGGGTACATTTATTTACACACTCTAGAAAGGAGATTTATTTCATGGACTAGCTTACAATATATTTATCCTCTTACAAAAAATAGATCACCTATAGTGGTGTGATACTCACACAATAATTTCCATCACCCTATCATACATATTGTAAGGATACCATATTATCCCCCATTATATAGATATTTATCATTTTATGTTTGAGGCATCATACTCTTTGTACTCACATTGAGTATATATGACATGTACATTCGAGCATGATTGTTGCTTCCTATCACATTGATATGATGACGTACCTTAATTTACACTCACCTACCTCATCCTCATAAGAGGATGCACAATATTGAGATTTGCATATTTGACACCAATAAAACCTTGGCACTCCCTAGTGTTATTTTATTTCATATGACAGTGATAATCCCTATATTTATTTGACATTGATATCATACATCCTATGTGATGTAAATATTGATATCACACCGATTTATATCACTTTTAGTGGTAGGTCATAGCATTTTTACTCACTATCTCTCCTTAGAGTAATTCTATCTTATTATTGAGTGTACATGATGATATTTTGTGATTTTTACATACATGTGTTTTTTCAAAATTTTCTAGGATACTAATAGCTATAAAAATATTATTGTGCAAACATATGATTCATTTGACTCTTTATTTTGAATGAGTGATTTTAATAAAAATATTTACCAATCCCTCATCTCAAAAGTGGGGTATATATATCTAGATATATTGAGAAAAATGGACCAAAATTGAGTGATTGAGAAAAATTTAGACTAAGGTTGAAGAAATATTATCTAGTTCCTTGATCAAAAAGTAAAGTGTTGTCAAAAATTTTAAATAAATGTTAGTATGTCTATAACTTGTCAAAAAAAATTGGAATAATCTAAGAAATTTTTTTTTTAAAATTTATGATGGCATTTTGGTTTGCAAACAAATAGGTGTATTCATTCATATACTCATTTCTTGAAATATTCATTCTCTATACTCACATTGATTTGATATATCATTTATTACTTGTGTGTATATGGCCATTGCTCATAGGTATACTAGAATTTTCAAAATGATAAGGTGTGGATGGACACATGAAAAAAAATCATTCTCCCTCCCTAGGTAAGTGATGGTATATTATTCACTTATGTATCATTTTTATTGTAATGTATGCATGAATTTAATCATACACACACACACACACACCAAAGAAGGGGTTTTATGTAGACAACTCATTTTTAAGAATGCTTGTTATTAAAATAATTTTAGTATCATAATATGCATATGGTTCATTAGTTTTGTTTAGGTATTTATTGGCTTTTTTCCCATATGTTCTCTCTTTCTCTTATTCTATGTATGGCCTTGTCTTAATTTATTTTCTTATGTTTTCTCTCTTTTATGTTTTCTAGATTTGGGGATCCACTCCTCTCTCTTTATCTCTCTTTGCTCTTCTTCCTCTATTTTTATCCTAAAGTTTGTGTCTTCGTGACAAAATTGTTCATCTCATTGAATCTTCCTTGGATGGATTTGATGGGCCAAGTGATTATGTCTTTTATGTTTCTATATGCCCTTCACTCTCCTCTTATTTCCTTTACTCTTATAAGCCTTTTTTTTGGATTTTTTATTTTTCCTTATGATGTTTGTGTGCCAATATGTTCCTAATTTTAATTTTACAAGGATTTATAGACAACACTCATAGAGGCATTATAACAATAGGTTTCCTCAAAGTTTCAAAGAATTTTCTACGGATTATTTTTTCTATTTGAAAATAAAAATAGTTTAGGCACAACTAAATGATTTATATCTACTCATAAATATTTCATTAAAATTTTATTACATATTATACCAAAATATGGATAGGTGAATGTGCATGAAGTTGAATGTCCACTTAGGGAGCAAAGACTGAAGCTCTCACTCAAATTATCCTTTCATAATACAAAAAAACTACATAGTGTATGATTCTAATTTGCAAGATACATAGTTATAGCTCTCTTATGGTTTCAAAACCTAAATACTTATTCCCTTTCTATTTTAATTGTGTTTTGTGGAAAATTAGGTCGATGAAAAGAAGATAAAATTAGACAATTATATTTTCAAATTCTATAAATCACAAGTACAAGATTGCACAACATATAGAGGTGATCCTATAAAGAAAAGAGAATTCATAAAGGTGAAAATTACACATACAGTACTCAGAAACACAATCATCAATTATATGAGGTCAATGTCAATTCTCCCTAGGAAAAATCATTGATATAGATAAGGGCATTAATTTTGTTTTTATTGATCCAAACTTTCAAATTTCACATGAAACTACAGGCCTGCATAGTATGTTTAAATTCAAAATCAAAAAAAAAAATCCAAGATGTGATTATTTTATCACTTTTTTAATTTGTTTACATAGTTTAGCTTTTTTTCATTTTTTCATTGCTTTACTAGTTCATGTTGATGGCCATGAGGTAGATTAAGAATTATTTGGGACTGTTATATTACTTATCTTCTTTGTATAATAGTTTTACTATGTTATGTGTAGGTATTTATCCCTAATTCACATTTACCTAACACACATAAGTTAAAAAACATGTCAATAAATTCTTATATGGATAAATAATTGACAAGGATGCATGAATATTAAAATCATGTAATTTTACAACTAATAAATTCCACAGGGCCATTTTTAGGTATCTATAATTCTATATAAAATTAAAGTCTAGGATATAAATTTAAGTGTTAAAGATATTTTTGTATCTACCATATTTTAAGAGGAAAACATAAAGAAAAGTGGGGAAATTTTGATCAATATTAACAATAAGAGGATGAACCTTCAGAAGGAAAATATCAGAGACTCAAACTACATCTTAACTTTTCAAATCTTTTCTTTTAGTTTTTTATCACTTCTTTAGCAACACTTTATGTTATTAAGGTCCATATACTCTTTTATAATTATGGGAATTATTAAAAACATTATTAAAATATATATGTATATATATTTCCCTAAACAAAAAGTGATGAAAAAAATCACACAAGTGATGTATCCTATTAGCATACATCTAATGTGGCTTACTTGATAGAGACTTAGAATTTTGAGAAAATAAAATATTCTAATATTATATTATTATTTTCTATTTAATATTACTCATGTGTGTTTACTTAACATCTTGATATAACCTTCATGATTAGTTATTATAATAATTAAATTTTTAATTATATTGGTTAGCAGGCTTGGTCTACGATAACATATAAGGCCAATAGACCATGATCCTTATGTCAATGGGGATTATTCCATAATAGAATTGGCCCTCTTACTAAATTAATGATTGATTAGTTCTGGGTTGACTATTTTTTATTTCTTTCCCTTCCTCTTTCCTCATTTTTAGCTTCATAATCTAGAATAAATATCTCTTTCAAAACCCCCTTAATACACATTTTAGTACCTAAGTCAAATATGTTGTTTGAGTGTAAATTGGAAGTGATTCTACAAATATAAAATAATATTTCATGTAATTTTGGTAATTATAATAATTTAAGAGGACCCATTCAACACACAAGTACCAAATCATTGTTAGTATGACTCCAAAAAAGTTGTAAATGATAAAGAGTATTATAATGGAACAAAATCCTTGCTTATGCCAAATATGCCACTTTATTTTTAAACAATAACAATGAAAGACAATAAAAACATCAAAAGTGTCATCATGTATAAATTAATGAATGAATGAATGCTTTTAATAACATACATGAGACCAAAGTATAGTGACTAAGTTTCTTTGTGTATATATAATGCTTGTTAGGATAAAATAAAACACACATTTATCCCCAAATCACATACAAGAGAAAATATGAAATGAATCAATCAAACATATAAAAAATAATCATAAACTTGCACAAAATAAGAGACACAATATTTAATGTGGTTCACCCAAGATGGGCTACATCCACTAAACTTGTCCAATTTATTATTTCCAACAATACAAGGGAGAAATAAACCCTACAACAAAACCTATTACACCTCTCTACCTTATATGCCTCCTCTTTGTTTATAATCTATTTATTTTTTCATCTCATCCATGTATCAATATATTTTAAGTTAAAAAACACCTAAACATAACCTCTACCATTAGATATAGAAACCTTTAATCAATCACCTAGATTAACTATAAAAATTACAATTTTACAAGGCAATTTTAATAAAATTTTCCCCTTGCAACCCCCTACACCATCAAGGATACAAATAATGGGATCCGAAACCTGGCTGAAATAACATCAAAATTTTAACCTCTGATCTAGGAAGACAATCAAGCTCCATACCTAATAATTCTCTAAAACACAATGCTAGGCTATGTTTTTGTGTTATCCATTTCATTTTTTATATTGGGTCTTTTTATATGTATCTTGATCAAAAAAATATTTATTTTGTATAATGTCTCCTCTTAAAATAAAGTTTTTTGATAAATTATGGTATAAGGGTGTACAATCTAATAAAATAAGTGGCATTAGGTAAATCAATTAAAATATAGTAAATTATATTTTCCTATGACTAATAGTAGGGATGATAACTACCATGAATATAAATGACCAATAATAATGAAAAGGATAAATATAAATAACTAAAACTCACACACTTGGGTTCTTGAAGTGAATCTTAATGATTGAAAATGGACTCTAAGATTATACAAACTGAAATCCTAAAAAATGATTATGTTTTTAATGATGTTAAGAATCAATCATTATCAATTAAGATAGACAAAAATTGTATTATTGATTATGTAAATTTTATGGTGATTCTATAAAATTTCTATAATTATTTCATTTTTTTTTTAATTTCTAAAACTTTCTAGGATGCTTCAGTAGTAATAGAGGTTTGGGAACCTATCTTCACTCAGTGGAATTATTTTGTGCAACCCTTAAAATCACTCTTATATTTATATAAACATAATTTTCAACAATATTCTTGGGCTCCCTTGAGGGTTGTATGGATTTTTATGTGTCACTATAAGTATCAAAAAATGTGATTATGAGTTATATGGTAATCTTAGTCATCATCAGTAAGAGATTCATCACAGTGATGGCCTAGATGAACCACCTTAACCTCTTAAAATAATCCATGTGTATTAATTCAAATGTTTCATTATATATTTAAACTCTTTATATTTGTTTGAGCATGACCATTCTTAACAGGTTATGATAAGACTATCTTATGACTTGTATGAGTAGGTATTGTAACTCTATGTGGTGTAATTATAGGTATTTTAACTCTAGGAGTTATATGTGTAGTATTTTTACCTCTATATGTGATAATTATATGGATTTTAGGTTCTCATAGTGACACTTTTTATTTAGATCATTTTCAAACTATAAATTATGTCATTCCTTCACTATAAACTCTTAGATAGATAAGGTGACAAATGAAGGGGAAGATAGTCGCTAACAATGGTTTTAAACTTCTCATTTTAATTTATACACTACCTAAGGGATTACATTATAGTCATATAAAAATCAAATAATAATGATATACCAAACCCTTAGATATTTAGCTAACAAATGTAACCCAAGATATTTATCAGTCCCATTCATTATCACTAAAAAAATGAATACACATTGATCAAAGACTTTCTAGATTTGGAATATAATAATATAAGTATAAATATAACACATAATTCACCATAAATAACTCAAATATCCTCACAAACAAAAAATATGAGTAATTTTATATGCTAAAACAAGGTTCAAGTGAAAATACTAATGATATTTACATGTATTTGCAGCATATTTCCACAAATAGAATGGAAACAATTCAAATAATTTTGATTTAAATCCTTAGGCCACTATCTTTCTATTCCATTGGGCATCACACAATAGAATAAATCAATTTCAAAAACCATACACATATTATTTTATTATAATCTTACACAAATTACTAAATAACAACCATGTGATATATATAAATAATAAAACATCTTACATAGGAATTCCCATTGATCATTTAAACTAATCAAGTCAATATTTTCATGTTTTTTATCCTAATTTGGATTAGTGTGTTAGATTAAGTTTATTAAGATATAAATTTGAAATGTAATTTAGATCAATAGATATGGCATTTAGTCATACATCTAAATGTAAATACTAAGATCAATTCTTCTAGTTTAATAAAGGAATATGATAAATATATAAATTACTATAGAGATCATGGTATTTATATTTTGTGGTCGACTATCTAACTGCAACTATATTCCAAAAGTGAAAAATCAAGGGTAAGTCAGCCTATGATTTGTTCAATTTTGAAACTAATTTATTCTCTACATTGGGTCAATTCCACAAGATCGATTTAGTATCATTGGTCAATACTAACCTATTGGTTGGTATTGACCTACATGGAAGTACATCATAATAATTATATATTCACATGTGACTATCTTAGTTTGCACTATGTTTGTGATATAGAACCCTACTAAACTAAACAAAATTGGAAATCAACCTCCTTTGCCTTGAAACCTTAGATGTGCTTCTAAGGGCTATAAACCTAAAAAATGGGGGAAGTGTAATAGGTTGAGATAACCCAAATCACCCTCTCCTAATGATTGGTCACTACCTGTGTATCTAATAATCTAAGGATGTAAATCAAGCCCTAAATAGTTTTCCCACCTAATGTGATTATAAAATTATGCTCTTTTATTGTGTATATGCAACTAATGATTGCCTTTGGCACTTGAAAAAACTTGATTTGACTTTTATTTTGATTACTTCAAACTTGGATTGTGATGTCTCCTAGTGATAGGTATGTGAATTAGGAAGAATAGAGAAAATTAAATTATTTTTCAATAGTTTATAAATGTATATCAGATAAGTGTTAAGTCCCTTTTGAATGAGACCTTGCTTTGTTTATATATATATAATAATTATTCATTACACTAACACATCAAGTTTGTGGTCAATCAAAAAATATGGTTTTAATTTTATAAAATAGTAATTATTGGGAGTAGGTTAGTTTTGATTAGCTCATATTGTTATAGACTAGTAATAACAACTATAACTAGCATAATTGAGTTGTGTACAGGTAGACTGAACTAAGAGTCTAAAGATGCCTATGTATGATATTTAGTAGGTTTGAAATAGATAGTGGGGTTTTTATAGGTGTATGGTATTATAAAGGATGGATTGGCTCATAATATAACATGCAAGTGTGAGAGGATGGTGAATTAGGACCTTATTTGAGTGCTCAAGTCATGCATGGTAAATGTGTGTCAAGTTTATCATTTTCAAGTATCAAAGACAATATTTTAGCATCTAAATAAATTTCCCTTTTATTATATTAATGAAACTTCTATTAAAAGGATAAAATGTACCTAAGTATTTACAACACACTTTGTGTTTTGGGAGATGGATCCAAATGTATAGTTTTTCTCCATGCAAACCTATAATGAAAATGAAGTACTCAATATCCATATGTGAAATCTGAAATTTGAATTTGAAAATTGAAATAAAAAGGGTTAGATTACACTTGTGTTTTGGTGAATATCATGTTTATTTTATATCTTCTTGGAGATGATGCTTCCTCATTGAAATATTGGATATTTGGGGTGATTATGCCCTAAAATTATATAACTATGCAAGATCCTGAGTTAGGAAGGAAACATGCCCCAACCCTCATAAATTTGGGGAAAAGTACATAATTTAATAACCTAAAAAACTATGTATGAAAAAGAGAGATAAGTATCTATGCGGCTAGGTTCAATTTAAAAAAAATACTACATAGTTAAATAAGAGGACTGATAAAGCAAGGTTCACTCACAAATGAATCAACCACTATATATGGATTATATATTCAATTATAATGTTTCACTCTAGTATGATCAAGTTCAATCCATGTAAAACAAAAATGCATTATTGATATTAAATTAAAGGTGTTCATGACCTTGCCATGTACACAAATTTGATTATGTAGTTTTGCTCAATGAAAAATATATTGCATGATCAAAAGAGAATGAACCATGTCCATTCCCCCATTATGATCACAAATATGATAAGTGTGCAGTATAATAACAATAATTTTACATTAAATTTTAGTTATGTTGTTGTGTATATATGCATGAACTAGTATCATGACCTCTAATACATACCAACTGATATAGAATGATATGCCTCTATATGTTGAATTTGAGAACCTATATCTCAAATGTATATATGTGTGATAAATTGTAATCCTATAAAAAAAATGCACATGCCCATGCATATGCACCCAACTGTCTATGAATTTGTGCTCAATTGTATTTAAAGTGAGTGAATTTATGTAGAATATTCCCAGGTACTCTATATCAATATGCCAATATATGTCATTTATTTAAACCAATCTTATATCTAAACCATTTAAATCTCTTAAATTTTTACTCTTCTTTAATTTTATGCTCATGGGGGATTATGTATTTATGAGAATCCCATTATGATTCCTCCATTTTGAGATGAGGGATGTATCCTATAATTCATTCATCTCAAAAGAAGAGTTAATTGTATCAAGTCATGTGTAAATATAACATCATGTAATATCATTTGATTATGTGGATTATATGTCATCATATTAATGTTAATATTAATCAAGTCATGTATGTAAATTGTGGAATTTGGGGCATATAATCATCATGTATATATAAATGTATCAATTAACTATGTAACATAAGGATCTTTGAATAAAACTACATAGTAATAGTGTGATATAGATCGCTACACCCCTTAATGTCATCAAGTTCAAAAAGTGCACTTTTTAGTGTCATATATAGACTACAGGCCACATACAAGGGACATATCATGTTACAAAAAATAATGCAAGGGCCACACATAGTAACCTATCATGAAAAAGTGTAATAGCAACAATTTAGCATAGAACAAGGAACTAGTCTACACCATCTATATATATTAGTGTCACATCTCAGTCAAATGGCATAATATGCATCATTGTGTAATAAATCGGTAAACATCAAGGCATGTCAATTAATATAGGTGGATAAATATGGTACAAATATCATATAAATATATAACATGTAATAGTGAAACCTATGGAACAATATTCCCCTAGTATTGGCATGGCCACTGGGAAGAGGGATAACCAACATATGTTTGTCCATGTGTAACCTATATGTCTTGTATAAAACTTAGATATCATGAAATTAATGTGTATGTAAATAACATGAAATTTTTTTAACATGTAATAAATAACATGATAAATACTATAAAGTAGCAATCATGTCATGCTCATATCTTGAATTTATATTTTTTGAATATTTCATTTTTATATATTTTTATTATTTAATTTTTTTTTGTATTTTTTGAATATTTTATATTTATGTAGTATCGGTTAAAATCCATGATGTTCAAAGGGTTATTCATAGGTTTCCATTATATTTTATCTAGTCGATATGCTCTTGTACCTACCTTCTCCATAACCATAAATGGGCCCAACTAATTTGGCTTAAATTTGCCCTTGGTCTCTTTATTGGCATTGATTAACCTTTTGATTATATTTTAGTAATAACTCTCTAATTTTAAATTCATGGTTTTGAATTTTTTTTCATATGATCTCTTAATATGATCTTGGTATAATTTAATATTTTCAATAGATGTATGCATCAATCATCCAATGTTTCAAATTCATGTAATTGTTTCTCTTAATATTCATTATCTTTAATTATGTATTTCAAATAAAGTATCTCCAAATCTAAAGGTAATATTTATTTAATTCCATAAACAATAGAGTAAGGTGTATCCTTATCTATTGTGTGGACACTTTTATAATAGGCCCATAGTGCATAAATATTTGATTGTGCCAATGTACACCATTCTTGGTTACTATTTTGCTTAATATATTTGTTATGTTTTATTTTTCACTTTTGATTCTCCATTTCATTATGGATAAGGTGTTGTTTAAAATTTAACAAAAATATTATATTTGGCACAAAATATCTTAATTATTTTATTCTTAAATAAGGACCCATTATCTATGACAATGTTTGATGGGAATCTAAACTGTGAAATGATATTAATCATTAGGAATCGGCATATATCTTCCTTTATATTTGATGATAATGGTACAATTTCTACCCATTTTTTGAAATATTTTATATCTATAATAATTAATTTGTGACCCTATGATGTTTCTATATTTATCTTTTCAATCAAGTCGAAGGCCCAAGTGGATAATGGTCATGGTGAAATGATAGGTTGTAATTCTTGTGAAGGAGAATTATTTAGATTACTATGCTTTTGAAATTTTATACATAACTTAGCATGCTCTTGGTATTCTTGTTCCATTGTGATCCAATAGTACCCTTGTCGTGCGAGTTTCTAAGACATTTTTTTGGTAAAATGTCCCTCGCATTTACTATGATTTACTTCAAGTAAATCAGTTTTAGCTTAATCATGACTAAGGTACCAAAGTATCTATCCTTGAAAATATATTTTGAATAAATATCCTCCAATTAACATAAAATGTACTTTTTCCATTTGTATTTTATGTTTATCATTATATGTAGACTTTTGTAACATGAAGACTATATATAAAAAGTGATATATATCAATGTACCATTTTGAATTCACTGCACTATTAGTAACTACTAGAACCTCAAGAGCATCTACTTATACTAAAAATACAAATAGATGTCATAAGTATCATATAGTAAAAATTATGTAATCATAATTGATTTAGATCGTAATCAAAGTTGTGTTGGTCATGGCATCAGCATGTCGATTGTCTTTTTGAGGTATTTAAAAAGAATAGAAGTATTTTGTAATCTATGTATCATTTATCTATAAGTTATTAAAGTATTTTATCTTTGTTTGGTAGATTTCTAAGACTTGATTAACCACAAATTGATAATATCCATAAACCCATAGGAATTTTACAAATACCCAAGTATCAATGTCTCATATTTTTCTATGTTATTTGTATATAAAAATGTTAAATGATATGAAAATGGCATAGGTTTCCCCAAGGTGTAATTAATACTATACCAGTGCTAGAACCTATGGCATATTTGGATCTATCAAATTACATGGTCCAAATTTCATCATCTATGTGATATAAAGTAAATTTATCTCAAAAATCATCATTGATTGGAAATGTGTCTAGCATTGGAGTTATGGCTAGTTGGTCTACAATATTTTGTACTTTTACCTTTTTTTAGACACAAATTTTAGATCAAATTCCATGAGTAACATTACCAATTTAGTATGCATCATAATAAGATTGTCTTTGACATTAAGAATTTAAGTGAGTTGGTTTTTGTGATAACATGTGTTACATTGTTGAGCATGTGGTGTCATAATTTTTGTACAAAAAAAAAAGAGATAATAATAGCTTATTGATTTATCTTTTTTAGTATTATGGAAAGTAACCCTAGGTTGATAAAGAACTCAGTAATAAATCAAGAAATAAAATACTATAATATCAATATCCATTGATTTGCATAATAATTGATTTATTTGAATATTCTATAAATAGCAATGAATTAGAAAAGGTATACTTAGTAGGAAACTATGACTAAGACAGATAAGTGGTATGTTTGGAAGTGATTCAAGAGTAGGGTAGAATGTCATTAATGGGGAACATATGTCAAAAACCTATTTAGACAATAGTACAACTCTCTTTGTTAAGCATGTAATATACTAAGAGTGGGGGTGAATCAGTATATCATATATCTTATAAATCTTTTCCTTGACCAAATTCCACTTAATCAAACATTCAAGATATGAAATAAAACTCAAACAATAAACACCACACAAGATAGAGAGAGACACCAAATATAATGTGAAAATCCAATGTGGGAAAAACCACAGAGAACAATCTCAAGTATATGAATGAGAACCAACCCAAACAATATTCGCAAGCCAAGCTTGCAGGAGCACCAACCCCTTTGTTGAGCACCAACCTAGCAACTATTCATGAGCACCAACCTACAAGAGTACCACACCCCTTTGTTGAGCACCAACCTAGCTACTATTCATGAGCACCAACCCATAAGAGCACCAACCCCTTTGTCGAGCACCAACCCACAAGAGCACCAACCCCTTTGTGTATACCACACACCTATCTCTCAATGTTGCTATCTCAACAAATGATAGATCAATACAACATCTCTTTCCTCTCTCACACCTTTGCTCTTCTAAGCTAGATATAAAAAATACAAATCATATTCATCTCTCACAATTGCTCTTCTAAGCTAGATATTACAATATCAAATCAACCTCTATCTCTCCTATATCCAAATGGCTTCTCAAGCCTTTATTTATAGCTTTCCAAATGACCTTTGGTCTTCCCCCTTTTTGACCCTTCAATCCTCATGGAAAATGGCACCAAACTTGTATGACCCTTCATATTCTTGCCTTTGAAAAGTCATGTGGTGACCCTTCATGATCAAAAACATCCTTCCCTCTTTTGTCCTCATCTTGGTGACTTTTCATATTCCTTAAAGTGTCCCTTCATGAGAAATTGTGCCCTTCCTCTTTTGTCTTCACTTGGTGACTCTTAGAATTCCCCAAGATGACTCTTCATGGGAAAATGTGTCCCATCCTTCTTTTGTCTTTATCCTATGGCTCTCTGACTTCTCCATGGGCCCTTCTTTTGTCTCATATGCAACCAAAAATATATTCGTTAATATTAAATAAATATTAACTCATATTAGCAAATATATATTTATTACAAACAACATTAAATGCAATGGGGCCTTTATCACCAATAATGCTAAACCTTTGACATCAATGACAATATTTCCAACAATCTCCCCCTTTGTCATTGATGGCAACCTCAATCCTGAAACTGCCACATCTTGCCACCTGCACATACTATCATCTAAAAACATACAGTAACTCCCCCTTACTATAGCAACATGTACCTATTTTTTGCACCTATACCTGTACCTATTATTCTCCCCATTTCACATCAATGGCAAAGGGCCTACCTGGAGCTAACACTTAGCTCCCCCTCAACTGATGCTAAACATTAATGGCAGGAAGTAATATAAATTACTCCCAACTCCTCTTGTTGATCTTTGAATGTATCATTTGATTGTGTCTTTGAGAAGATATCTAACAAAACATATATATTGTTCCCTATCCTTTGAGCATCTACAATCACCTCATTTGAATCTTTTCTTCTAATCTCACAACCTTCTTTATGAAACTTTAATGTGTATCCTTGATCACATATTTGACTAACACTCAATAGATTATGCTTAAGACCTTTTACATATAAAACATTATTAGTCTTAGTTCTACCATAATCCAAACTCAAAGTACCTTTTCTGGCTATCCTAGTAGTGGTTTTATCTCTGAATCTCACTGTACCACCATTGATCTTCTTTAGAGTTGTGAACTTACTTTTATCACCTATCATATGCCTTGAACATCCGCTATCAATTAACCATGGTTGATCTTTACCTCTTACATGCAGAGCTGTCTGAACCATCATAGAATTTTTAGGTTGTTTCTTCTGCCATGAACATGTCTGAGCCTTCTTCTTGATGAACGGAGCTTTGAAACTCTGATCCTTCTTGACTGACTCAAACACACTTCTACAATACTGAGCTATGTATCTGAAGTTGTTACACTTGTAGCATACTATGGTCTCTTCATCAAAGCTTGATAGAGGAGCAAAAGAGTTGTGGCTTCTACTTGACTCTCCTTGACTTTCCTTCTCCTTATTTCTGAAATTGTTACCTCTTTTTCTACATTCTAATTTCTTGTGACCATATCCATTACAATAAAAACAATAGCCATAAAAATAAGACCTATTTGTATATCTCTGACCTGATTGTCTTTTGTAGCTTTGTTCTCTCTAGCCTTCTCTATTTGAAATGTCCTCTATATTTTTCACTTCTCCCCTTTTTGTTTCCTCTTTGTAAGAGCTTCAGCATAGCTCTTTTTCTTTTCAAATTTGACCCATGTCTTATCTAAATTTACTTTTTGACTTTCCAATACCTTATTCAGCATGTTAGTGCTATCTTCAAATTTTGAATCACTAACTACTTTATCACTG
Organism: Torreya grandis; assembly: GCA_037957365.1. Lineage (NCBI taxonomy): Eukaryota > Viridiplantae > Streptophyta > Pinopsida > Cupressales > Taxaceae > Torreya > Torreya grandis. The sequence goes on from JARHVA010000816.1 coordinate 1,178,980, forward strand.
ACTGCTTTCTTAATATCTTCTTTTAAAGAGGCAATTTCAATAACATACCTTTGACATTCTTTTCTTGTTATTTCCAACTGTGTTATGAGGTCTTCTTCATTCTTCTTGGCTTCTTCAAAGTGTGCTTGTAAATCTTCAATCATTTCCTTTGACTCTTGCTCATTTTTCTTGATCTGGCGCTTTAATCTTTGATTCTTATTATAAATAGCTTCTAACTCTTCTAAGGCACAAATGAGCTCTCCTTCCATATTCACTTCAGCTTCATCCTCTTCTTCTTCTTGATCATCTTCATGTATGGACATGAATAGAATCTCTTCTTCTTCTAAATTGTTGACTCCACTATCTTTTCCTGAGCTAGGATCCTTAGAATATAGGCTCTTCTTCTCGAATCCCTTCTTAGATTTGCCTTTTAAATTCTTCTTGTATGTAGGCTTTTCTTCTTCATCATCATTAACCTTATCTAGGCATCTAGCTGAAAATGTTCAATATTTCCACAATTAAAACATTTAAAAGGTAATTTTCCTTGATATTTACTTGTTCCTCTTTTCATCTTGTGAATGAAAAGTGCTCCATTGTCATCTTCATCATCACTGGAACTATCACTTGATTCTTGAATCTTAGCTTTCTCCTTCTTTGATGTCTTGAAATCCACTTCTCTCTTGAAGGGTTTATCTTGTTCAGTCTACATCTCATATGCTATGAGAATTCCATGAAGCTCATCCATCTTTAGCTTGACTAAATTCTTCATCTCCTCGATTGCCAAAACCTTTGCATCATATCTCATTGGTAGAGATCTCAAAACCTTTTACACCACCATTGACTCTTCCAACATTTCTCCAAGACCTTGAATCTGATTTACAATCTGATCAACTCGCAAGAGATAACTTGTTATATCTTCTTCTTCTTCCATCTTCAAACTTTCAAACTACCTTCTAAAAGTTTGTAGCTTAGCTTGCTGAACCTTTCCATCACCTTTGTAAATATTCTCAAGTTTTACCCAAGTTTCATGAGTAGATTTACATTGCATAACTTTAACAAATTCAGATTCACATAAATCACATAAAATAGCATTTAAAGTTTTAGCATTACATTCACTTGCCTACTTTTTTGATGGAGTAATTGCAAATGTCTGTGGCTCTTCATATTCCTCTATCACTTCTTTCCATATATCAAATCCAAGGGCCATCAAATAAACCTTCATTCTCATGCTCCAAAAAGCATAATTCATCCCATTAAACAAAGGTGCCTTATTTATAGAAAATCCTTCCTGTGACCCAGCCATCATGCTTTCCCGATCTACCTTCAAGCTGAAAAACTTTTTTAAAAAGGAACCTGCTCTGATACCAATTGTTAATCACGAGGTATACTGAGAGGGGAGGTGAATCAGTATATCATATATCTTATAAATATTTTCCTTAACCAAATTCCACTTAATCAAACATTCAAGATATGTAATAAAACTCAAACAATAAACACCACACAAGATAGAGAGAGACACCAAATATAACGTGGAAACCCAATGTGGGAAAAACCATGGAGAACAATCTCAAGTATATGAATGAGAACTAACCCAAACAATATTTGCAAGCCAATCTTGTAAGAGCACCAACCCCTTTGTTGAGCACCAACCTAGAAACTATTTGTGAGCACCAACCCACAGGACCACCACACCCCTTTGCCGAGCACCAACCCAGCTACTAGTCATGAGCACCAACCCATAAGAGCACCAACCCCTTTTTCGAGCACCAACCTAGCAATAATTCATGAGCACTAACCCACAAGAGCACCAACCCCTTTGTGTATACCACACACCTATCTCTCAATGTTGCTATCTCAAAAAATGATAGATCAATACAACATCTCTTTCCTCTCTCTCACCTTTGCTCTTCTAAGCTAGATATAACAAATACAAATCATATTCATCTCTCACAATTTCTCTTTTAAGCTAGATATTACAATATCAAATCAACCTCTATCTCTCCTATATCCAAATGGCTTCTCAAGCCTTTATTTATAGCTCTCCAAATGACCTTTGGTCTTCCCCCTTTGTGACCCTTCAATCCTCATGGAAAATGGCACCAAAATTGTATGACCCTTCATATTCTTGCCTTTGAAAAGTCATGTGGTGACCCTTCATGATCAAAAACGTCCTTCCCTCTTTTGTCCTCATCTTGGTGACTTTTCGTATTCCTTAAAGTGTCTCTTCATGAGAAATTACACCCTTCCTCTTTTGTCTTCACTTGGTGACTCTTAGAATTCCCCAAGATGACTCTTCATGCGAAAATGTGTCCCATCCTTCTTTTGTCTTTATCTCGTGGCTCTTTGACTTCTCCATGGGCCCTTTTTTTGTCTCATATGCAACCAAAAATATATTCGTTAATATTAAATAAATATTAACTCATTTAGCCAAGATATATTTATTACAAACAACATTAAATGCAATGGGGCCTTTATCACCAATAATGCTAAACCTTTTACATCAATGACAATATTTCCAACACTCTTTTCTAGTAGTGTATTGTCTTATAGACCTTTTATGTAGTAATAATGACCCTGTGTAGGTAAAGTAGTGAAATTATGGACAAACCTTTGCTCAATTCTAAGAAGCCTATGCTTGTATGACCAAGACTTGGACTTTCATTTTTTATGTTCTTTGACTAATTTCACTATGAAACCCTAATCCTCTATATTTTTTAGGGTTTCGATGAACACAAGTGAAAAGAGAGTGATGTTATTAGGGTAGGTTGGGCATGACCTCAATGTAGACACTAGAAAACCATACTAGGTGTCAAAATGCCTTGGGATACCTTAAGGACCACTTAACTCTTTTTGACCCACTAACTAACTCATAAAACCTTGAGTCTAGTTAACTACTTAGTTAATTAAACTCACTAACTTCCTAATCTAACCCTTAACCCACTTTGACCTCTTTTCCTTCAAACACTCAATTATCGATGGTCAGCTTGACTGTTGATGGTTAGGATAATCGTCAATGATCAAGTCCTCCTCATTCTTACATAATATTGATTATGCAAGCTAACAAGGTAGAATTAAATATGTTTACCTTATGCAGTGCTCACAAACTCTTCAAGCATTGAAATCAATAGGCCAACCTACTAGGGAACCTTCTATCCTCCATCTCTCTTTGCCTATAAAAAGAGGGGAGTAAGAGGTGAAGGAGGATCATCACAAGCATTCTTGCACATAGGTATTCAAGCTTTTCAGCCACCTAGTATTCTTCTAGCAATTTAGAAATAATAATAGATATCTAAACCTTTACTAAATTTTCTCTTGAGGTAAAGTACCGTTACTCTACCAAAATTTCTCCAACCATCAATCACTTAGCAAGCAATAGGTATATTTGTATTTCAACATTGTTATTTTGGTTTTTGACCTTTCTACCCCCTTAGATCTTTATGCACCTATATTTTAACTTCCCATTTTTGACTAGATCCTTAACAGATTCTTATCAGACCTTTAACCTAGCTTGTAACCTCTTTTCTGAATACTTTCATAAATTCCACATGTAACCACTAATGTTCAGTCTAACCACTAATAGTCATCCTAACCGCCAATGGTCAGCCTAACTTTCGATAGTCACTATAGCATGAATTAATAAAAATTTATTTCTAATCCCTTGCCCCCAACCAAATCTAACCTTCTATGTCCCTGCCTATTCACAGACCCCTGCCTAATTTTCTAAACCTAACCTGATCTATTTTAGCACTAGTATTTACCCACTTTTTTTATATTTAGTCATTTTCACTATCAAGAATTCATCTAATTATTGTATTTCATTTTAGTACTTTTTGTATTTAATACAAATATCTTTTTTTATCATTTCCAACTTAATTGTTATCAAAAAGTGGATTGACAGCCTCCTAGCAAGCTCACACTTCTTGGATCTAGCTCACACTAGGCAGTCCACCTAACTATCTTGCTAACAACCTCTTTTGTTAGTGATTTATTATCTACAGGTTATTCCTTCTAAGACAAATAGGATCTCTCCATACTTATCTAGATTACACATGCATCAATAACCAAGTATTTCTACCACACCCTTATTACTAGTTTATTATCTTCTTCCAAAATTAAGAAATGAGAAAAAATTAAGAGAAACATTTTGGCACGCCTGGTGGGACCCTAGCATCATCTAGGTGCCCATTTTCTTCCTTTATTCTATACTCATACAACAAAATTTGAAATTTATTTTGGGCTTAAAATAAACCTTGCATACATTGATTACTTTCTTGTTTTAGTTCATTTAATAACTTAAAAACAAAGTAATTAATCATATTTTCACTCTTGTTATCACACACTTTACCAAATTACATAATTAATCAACACATCAAAACAAACTTGAGACAAGGCCCAACTAGGATTTCATCACCTAGCGATAACCTTACCCTTTCTCGATAATCCTACTTAGAGGTCATTACCAAGGGGAGAACCAACTTAGCTCTTTGGTTGAGTATAAACTCTAAAATTTAGTATATCTTAGCTAAGAACCTAAAACCCTTATCTTAATTTTGGAAATCCTACTTGGAGGTCATTACCAAGGGGAGAACCAACTTAGTGCTCTGGTTGAGTATAAACTCTGAAATTTAGTATATCTTAGCCATCAACAACACTTAAGATCATTTCACCATTTTTTATATTTGATTGCATATGATGATGCTCTTCTCCTTCATACCTTTCCCATGTCTTTATCAGGACCAACCCTAGATTGGTATAGTGCTCTCACCAAACACTCCATCTTTTCCTTTTCTCAACTTGCCCAAGTCTTTTTAGATCATTTCTTAGTCAATATATCTAAAAATGTCTCTATTATCGACCTCTACTCTATTAGGCAATTTGATGATGAATCAATTACCGATTTCATAGCTATCAACCAAATTTATTTCTCCTTACCCCAACCTGAATTGATTGAAATTTTCTCTCAAGGTCATGCCAAGCATATTTCTCCTACTTTTCAAGTTCAAACTTTTAGGAATGTTGATGAGGCTTTCACCATGGCATGTAAAGTGAAAATCAGAGTCATTGATGCAGAGAAATTGAAACTTAGAAACAAAAATTCTAGATTTAAATCTAATAACCCTTCCTCAACCAAAACCAACAATCAACCTAATCATCCCAATACCAAACCAAAGGCATCCATGAACTTGATTGTCCTTAAAACCACTCCACCTCCAATTTTCAACCAACCCAACCCAATTAATTCCTTTATTTATTTTAACCAACAAAACTAAAACCAAATTGAGTTGCCCTAAAATAATATACTTTGATAGGGGAGTCTTATGCTTCAGTTTTGGATAAACTACTCAAAGAAAACATCATACAACTTCCTCCCATAAAACCTTCCCAATAATTTTATGCTTCTCACCCTACACCTGGTTGGTACAATGAAAATGATCTATGTGCTTTCCACCGCATCATTGGACATGATGTTAGTAGGTGTAACACCTTTAAGAATATTATCCAAAACATGATTGATAAGGGAGAACTTGTATTTGATAATCCCAATGCACCCCCAAATCACCCTTGACATCTTTTGTAAACCTTTTCCCAACCATGCCCCTTCCACCAACTATGATGATAATAAATGGGGATCATCTAACACTCATGAGGTCCATATGGTTAATGTCATTATTAGTGAACCTATCATTGAGGAGACCATTACCTTAAGTACATCTTCCTCCATTCCACTCTTTGAATTGATGGACTCACCTTATATTCCTTTGGACATCCAAATAGAGGAATCAACCACCCCTCTTTTTTTATTTAATGAGACCATGTACCAATCCACATCTCCTTCGATAAAAATACTGAAGGGGGAAACCATTGCTTCAACCACCTATTCACCCAATCCATCTATTGAAATGGTTGAATTAACCTCCATTACTTTGGAAACCCAAACCAAGGAAACAACCATTCTCATTCCTTCACTTGAGGTTATCAAACCTTACTCCCCTATCCTAGAACCATCCATACTCTCCTTGGAAACTATCCCAAAATAAGAGATCACCTTACCTACACCTTCCATTGAGGAGACATCCTCCCAAACCTTAGAACCCTCCATCAAAAACAAAGGTGAATAAATCATTCCCCCACCTCAACCTATGGGCTTAATCTTTGAAACCAATACCAAGGAATCAAACCCATTTACAAGCCTTTTTATAGATTGGTCCAAAGTCTAGAGTTTACTTCCCAACCCAACCTAGATAGAGCCGCCTTTTGGCATCATCTTGGGATCCCTTACCAAAACAAACCTAAAACTTCAACCTCACTTGCATCCACCATCAAACCTATCATTACCTCAACCCCATCTTCAAACACTTCTTTATCCAAAACCATAGGGAAACCATCCAACCCACCTCCATCTAAAATTGTCAAAACACCTTATGCCTCTCTAACCAAACCCATAAAGAATCTAGGAATACTTCCTACACCTAGACTTGGTCACCCGTCTTTGAATTTGGACTTAACCCCATCTAGTCTACCAAAGAAAACCCCAACCAAACCAACAATAAAGGTGGAACCAACCAAAATCCCACCTCAAACTAGAGTTGTACCACCTCCTTCCCTCTTACCATCTATCTTAAGACCCCATCTTTCTACCATCCCACAAGCTCATCCTTCTACCAAGAAGGTGAACCCTCCCATAATTACCTATTCTTCATCTAGTAAACCTTCTCCTTTTACTCTACCTATGCCTACCTTCACCAAATCATCAAACTCTCCATCATTTCTAACTAAACTATCTACCTCTACCTTCCCACCTATCACCAAACCCTCATCATCAACCTCTAAATATTCCACCTCTAAACCAACCATAAAATCCCAACCAAAACCACTTACCAAAACCATTCCACCACCTAAAAGATCTGTAGTGAATCCTACTCCTAAGAAGGCTCCCACTTCTAAAACCATAAACCCAATACCCTCAACACCTTTGATCTAAACTTATTCAACCATTCTACAAAGGTTATTGTAAACATATTCCTTAGCCCTACCACCCATCAAACCTTTAGAACCTTCACATATTAAACCATCATGGTTCAGTGATAATTTAATTTTTTTATACCATAGGACACCTAGACATGACATGAAGAATTTTAAATCTCTCTAAACACTTGTTCATAGCTTATGGGATGAGGATGATCTATTATTATATGAACCTTCCTTTAGCCCATTATCAACCTAAACACCAAATCAAACCATCCAACACTTACCTACTCCTCCCCTCTCATTTCAAAGTGAGGATAAATTGAAGAAACCATCTAACCTAACATCTCCCTTAATCCACACTATCTATATGGTTACCTGATTTTGGGCCCAATAAAAAGATAAGGGAAAAGTAAAAGTGTCCATACCATAGACATACCCTTCTACCCCTCAACCTTCCAACCAAAACCAAGTACCCTCACCTTATTTTTCACCTTCTACAAAACCCAAAATATCCATTTTGGGTACCTCTCCCTCGAACCCTTCTGAGTCCATCCAGTGAGTGGTTCTAAAAAAACTTCACTAAACACCGATGAAGATGAGACTTTATGAACTAATCAACACCTCGCCCCATAACTATCAAGAATTAATAGAGGTTCTACAATCAATATAAGTTTAACTAGAATATCATCAACCTCTTGCATCCTTTGTCAGAGCCCTTCAACTTTCTACCTTCATCACCTTTCAAGATTCAAAAACACCTTATGTTCATTCAGAAGATCTTGATCTTCCCCTCTTTATCACTATATACATCAATCAAACCCACATCAAAAGGGTGATGATTGGAGTAACTAACATTAACATTATCTCCTATCATGCTTATGACCAACTTCAATTTCCTATGAATATCATGTCAAAAATTACAATGGTCCTCCACTCCTTTAATGACACTATGGCCACTACCTTGGGGATAGTCATCCTCCACATATGCTTGGGACCTTGCACAATTCCAAAACTCTTTTACATTTTAAAATGTGATTTCCAATAAAATGTCTTACTTAGATGTCCTTATATCTATGCCATGAGTTGTGTCCCATCTACCTTACACCTATGTGTCAAATTCAAACATGAAGGTCAAGTTGTTACCATAAGAGCTAACCCTAGTCCTTTTTCATCATGTAACATGACATATTGACCTAATAATGTTCTTATTCCTCCTTCATCCACCTCACCAACAACCAAAAACCAATCCACCCCTACCAATGATGAAGATTCAACTAGCTCATCTATCCCTTCTTATCAGATCCCCGCACAAGACCCCTTGGAGACCACATTCCAAAGTTTCTCACTTGGGGAATATCATATTTTAGCCTTAGATGTTTTCCCTGCTCCTCAAGAGTATGCGAACCTCACCCATGATCCTAGTTATGACCCTAACATCAGAACCATCATCCCTTTTGGGCCTCACAACCATCAAACCAACTTAATCTATGGGGGACTCAATCATCCACTTCTTACTTCCACCACTACCTCTACCATCCGACCATTTACCTCTAACTTCTCCTATATTGAAAAACTAGAATTTTTCAAATTATACCTTTATAGGTGTGTTTGGAATGGTTTTTCCCTAGCCATTATGAATATGGACCTCACGAGTTACCTTCCATCAAAACCCAAAAACCTTGTGAGTTATTAGGCCTTGGGTTCTTACCACCAGAAGAACCAACTGATTCACCAAAACCCATCTCCACTATTGATGAGGATATTTCATCCTCACCAACACATACTCCTTCAAAGTCTAAGGATTTTGATATCATCCCTTATAATATTTTTTTTTATCAATACCATTAGTTTGGACCCCTTAACCTATCAAAAAGATGGCTGAACTAAAACCCTTCCTCTCATTCATCCTAAAATGGTAGAAAATAATTATCCTACCATAAACACCATCCAAGATTAGGACAATAACTCCATTCTTATCTACCTCAGTATGGGGGATTATTCTATGCACAAATCCCTTCCCCTTGAGAACCAAACCATGTTAAATAAATCCACTATCGATGTCAACTTGGGTACATAGGATAACCCTCATATTGTCAAGATTGGTCAATCCTTAAATTCCATAGATAAATAAGATTACCTTTCTTTCCTTTTTTACCAAAGCATAGAATTTTCTTGGTTCTATTAGGATATGCCTAGAATTGACCCTTCCATATCCCTCCACAACATTATCACCCATCTTGATGCTAAACTTGTTCGACAAAAGCTTTGTCAGATGCACCCTCACATCACCCTTTTAGTCAAAGAAGAGATTCAACATCTCTTGTATGTTGATTTCATACAACCCATTGACTATCCTCAATGGGTTTCTAACATCATTCTCATCACCAAGCCCACAAGGGGAATTTTCCTTTGTATTAACTTATGTGACCTCAACCTCACTTGCTCAAAGGATGACTTTCCTTTACCTAGAATTGATCAACTTATTGATCTTATAGCTGGCCACAAAATGTTATCTCTCATGGATAGTTTCTTGGGATATAATCAAATCTTAATTTCCCCCAAGGATCAGCATAAAACTTCTTTCATCACCCTGTGGGGAACTTTTTACTACAGGGTCATGCCATTTGTCTAAAAAATGCTAGAGTAACTTACCAATATGCGATGACCTACATCTTCCATGATATCATTCATAAAATCATAGAGGACTATGTAGATGATCTCCTTGGGAAATCCAAACATCACAAGGATCACCTATCCATTCTCATAATCATCTTTGAATGCCTAATCCATTTCCATATTTGACTCAACCCCAATAAATGTATTTTTGGGATCCTATCTGGAAAGCTTCTTGGCTTTATCATCTCTCTTCGAGGAATCAAAGTAGACCCTACCAAAGTCAGAGAAATTTTGGATATGCCACCTCCAACCCACCTTAACTAACTCTATAGCTTGAAATGGAATTTCTAATCCATATGTCACTTCATCTCTCACTTATTGAATCAATGTCAACCTTTTCATCATTTCCTCAAGAAAGATACATCTTTTAAGTGGACCAAGGACTGTCAATAAGCCTTTGATTCACTTAAATAATACCTTCTTTCTCCACCCATTATTACCCCTCCTAAAGAAGACCAACCCTTCTACCTTTATATTTCCATCACTGACCATTCTTTAGGGGCAATGCTCACTCACCATGATGAACAAAATAAAGAGCAAGATGTATACTACATAAGTTAAACACTTATAAAGTATGAAATTTGGTACACCCACTTTGAGAAATTTTTCCTTAGCCTCATCTTTGTGGCTTACAAACTTCATCATTACTTTCTCAATCAAAAAACCTATGTCATCACTAACACTAACCCCCTCAAGTACATGCAATATAAACCATACCAAAACTAGTATATGGCTAAGTGGCTCATGCTCCTAGATGAGTTTGACCCTGATTTCCTATAGAAAAAGTTAATTAAAGGGAAATTTATTATTGATCAATTGGATGAATCTCCTCTACTAGACAACTAACTTCTTCTTCTTACATTTCTATATGAGTCCATTATGACTCTTTCTTAAGAAGACCCCACCTATCAAATGACCATGTTCTTTGATAGCTCCAAATTCTAGTGATATGGGGGTGCTAAAGTTATTCTCATTTCCCTTAATGGTGAACCTCTTCCCCTTTCCTTTAAACTTGATTTTGAGTGCACCAACAATATGGTTGAGTATGAAGCCCTAGTAATAGGTATCTAAACCATTTTAGCCTTGGGAATTAAGACCATTTTATCTTTATTGATTCCCAACTTATGGTTAACCAGGTCAATGGATCCTACCAATTTAAGAATGATGTCTTGTAAAAGCACAAGTAGCTAATAGATGTACTCTTAGCATAATTTGATCATTACCTTATCTAGTTTGTTCCATGATCTACAAATAAGTTCATGGATATAATAACTTCCCTTGCTTCCTAAATACCATCTCAACCTATCAATTCTAAACTCTTTGTTACCATCCACCACTTTATCACAACCTCTTATGTTCATTCTGACCTTCTTACCATTTGTAGTGTGGAAGCATCTCCATCAAACATATGGTACGAACAAACCTTTAACTTAACCTCAACATCATTCCTCTCAACCTCTCTAAGAATACCTAAAGAGCCTTTGTTCAGAGTACCTCTTGTTATACCATACTAGGGGGAATCCTCTACAAGCATGGATTTGATGGCCTCCTTCTCCATTATTTACATAGTCATGAAGCTTCTTATGCTATCAGGGAAATACATGGAAAATTTTTTTGGGGACACTTTAGTGGTTTAGTTATCACTAAATGTATCCTTTGCCTTAGCTACTATTGGCCTACCCTCAAAAACTATGACTATGATTATGTAAATAAATGTGTTAAATGTCAAAAACATGCCAATTTACATAACACACCTACCCATGGCCTACAAGTATCCAAAGACTATTGGCCCTTCTCACAATAGGGACTCAATGTCATTGGGGAAATTAATCCTCATTATTCACAATAGCACTAATCCATCATCACCACCACTAAGTATTTCACCAAGTAGGTGGAATTTATTCCTCTTATCTTAACCAAATCCAATAAGATAGTTGACTTCATCAACCATCATATCATCTATCATTTTGGTATTCCTCATAAGATCATCATCAATAATGGAAAATCTTTCAAAAATAAGCAAGTCCAAGGTCTTTGTGATGCATTTGACATCAAGTTAATATTTTCCTCACCTTATCATTCACAAGTAAAAGGACAAGCAAAAACCTCTAACAAAACCCTTAACAAAATGTTAACCAAAGTAGTCAGTGCTTTAGGTCAAGATTGGCACTTGCACATCCCTTTCACTTCATGGGCCTATCACACTAGCATTTGAGCCTCTATGGGTCTACCCCTTTCTCTCTAATGTTCAAAGCAGAGGTAGTCTCACCTCTCAAAGTTTATATTCCTTCTCTTCACATATCCTTAAAATACATCATTTTTTAGAGAGACTATCATCAAGAATGTCTAGCACACCTTGAGATACTTGACAAACATCACCTTGTAGTGCTTAGACATCTTCACATCTATCAAGATCAAATCAAGTGTTCCTATAAGAAACACCTAAAATAATGATAATTCAATATTAGAGACCTCATCCTAAAGGAAAACTAACATGTAACAAATATGGAGAAAAGAAAAAGAGGCAAGTTTGCTTTCAATTGGCTTGGATCCTACATCATAACCCATAAGTATGGATCAAGACCTTACCATTTGTCCTATCTCAAAGGCAAACCAGAACCTGAGCCTCTTAACGCTTCGTATCTACATCTTTTCTTTTATTAAATAAGGATCAAACTCATCTTTGTGTCTAACTTAAGCTCATCCCTTGATTTATGAGATTTTCACCTTCACTTACCTATCACTATCCCTTTGAGGATAACTGATTACAACATAGAACCATGTGATTAACAATCATAGTTATAGCTTAATCCTAAATATGGGTACCTTAGCTCTACCCATAGCGTGGTTTTCATGGATACTTTTTGTATCTAAAAAAGATGGAATCCCATGGTCATTATTATCGAAGTTGTTTCCAGAATATGGATAATGTGAGTGCAATGGAGACGTGATCACACAAGTTGAAGCAAGTGCACACCACATAGATGCTAAAGCAATTTGCAATTAACACAATAAGATAAATTACACAATACAAAATGGATAAAACCAAAATATGATTAGCATGAGATGGCCAAAGTGAGGAATATAAATAGGAGAGTACGTAACTCCTCCACAAAAGGTGAACAAGGCACCCCAAGAATAGAATGTAACTCCTCCATGAAAGGTGGTTACAAGGTGATAAGAATAGAGAAGTAACTCCCATCAAGGGAGTTACTTATGACACCTATTACACATCTATGACACACACCTCCACATAAGCTAGCCTATCCCACAAATGTAGGAAAACTCAATGTATGCACAAGAAATATAATTTCCCTAATTAATAAATAGGGAAAAATAAAAAACTACACTAATACCCCCCATAAGTGCAGCTTAGGTGGGCAGTGTGGAAATATAAAATGGGTCCCGACAACTAGGCCTGATGAGGTACCCATGTACAAATGCAATCTCCCATAAGATAGAGAAAAGGAGAAAACCCATAGGAAAAAACTCCCCCCAAAAGAGAGACATAAAAGAAAGAAGAGGCTAGAAGGCCCCCCTGAAGATGATGTTGTTGCAGATGTGGACCACACCCCAAGAAGAGCTTGTAGATGAATGAACTTGCTCTCGGTGAAAGGTTTGGTGAAGATGTCTGCAACCTGCTCTAAAGACTGGCAAAATATCAAGTCAATGACCTGACTATGAATAGGCTCTCAAATGAAATGCATGTGAATCTCTATGTGTTTGGTCTGCTGGTGCTGAACTAGATTCTTGTAAATCTAAATGGTACTTTGGTTGTCATAATAAATGATGGTGGGCTGCCTGATAGGAATGTCAAACTCAAAAAGAATCCCCTGAAGCCAAATAGCCTCAGTAGCTGCATTAATAGCTCCCCTATACTTTGCCTCTATGGATGATATAGCAATAGCATTCTACTTCTTGCTAGACCAACTAATAGGACTAGAAACTAGAGAGAAACCGTAACCAAAAGTGGACTTACGAGTCTATGAATCACTAGCCCAGTCTGAATCTATATATCCAACCAAGTCAACCTCTGTGCCAAATCTATAATGAATCTCATATCTATGTGAACCCTGTATGTAATGCAAGATTCTCTTAGCTGCTTTCCAATGTAGCTCATGAGGTTCCTGCATGAATCTGGAGACAAGTCCCACTGCATATGATATGTCAGGCCTGGTGTGAGTCAAGTAGATGAGACTACCAACAAGTTGTTGATACCGAGCCGCATCAACCAATGGTGAAGAACAATCAACCTCAAGTTTGACTCCTAATAGAAAGGGAGTCAGAGATGGCTTGCAATCAGCCATGTGAAACCAAACCAATAAGTCAAGAGCATACTTAGGCTATGCAAGAGAAATCCTTGAATCTGACTGTGAGATATTGATGCCAAGGAAGTAGTGCAACAAACCCAAGTTTGTCATGTCAAATCTATCCTAAAGAGAAGCCTTCACCGCTGCAATGGTGGATGAAGAACTCCCGGTGATTAAAAGTTCATCAACATATAGAACCAAAATCAAGAGCGAATCATCCTACCGTAAGAAGTAGACATTGGGATCAGAATGGCACTTAGTGAAACCCGCTATGAGAAGGAAGGAATCCATCTTGGCATACCAAGCCCAAGGGGCCTATTTAAGGCCATAGATAGATTTCCTAAGTCTACATACTAAGGAAGAATCCTAACCAAATCCTAGCAGCTGTTCCATGTAGATCTCCTCCTCTAGGTCTCTATGAAGAAAGGCACTCTTCACATCCATATGATGTACATCCCAACCATGTGCTACAGCAATAGCCAAGGTGAGTCGAATAGAAGTCATCTTGGCAATGGGTGCAAAGGTCTCTGAGTAGTCAATGCCTGCCACCTGTGAGAAACCCTTGGCGACCAATATATCCACTTACATCGAACCATCTTTCTTCCCTTAGGAAGTGAAGTCAAATCCCAAGTGTGATTTTTGATTAAGGAAGAATATTCTTCCTCCATAGCACTATCCCACTCAGGTACCCCTGATGCCTCTCGAAAGGTCTGTGGATCTGAAATTGAAATAAAGAAGGCATGTGGATCTCTCTAAAAGTCCCCGTAGTACATATGTCATCTATGAGATCTCCTGCCCAAGTGCCAACACTCTCAAGTGTTTGTCTGGCCCAAAGTGGTCTGAAAGTGGGCGATTTAGGTGCTAACTCCTTATCCTCTAAATGACTAGAGGTGGATGACTCTACATCACTATCCTCACTGTTTGAACTTGAAGAAGAAGAAGATGACTCTGGCTCAAGAACCTGCTGTGGTTGATCTGAATCTGATGAGGAATCATCATGAAGAAGTAGATCTAATGAGGGAGAAGAAGTGTCAAGTGTTGAGTCTCTAGGACTCTCCTAAAAATGAACACTTCTCTCAATGAACAACTCATGAGTGACTAGATCTAGAAGGCGATATCCCTTAATACCATCTGAATATCCTAAAAAGATGCAAGGCTTGGACTGATGTTCGATAGCTTTACATTTCTTCTTCAGAATTTTGGCCATGGCTGGGGATCCAAAAACTCTAAGGTGCTCAACATCAAGTTTCCTTTTATGCCAAGCTTCAAAGGGTGTTATCCCTTTCAAAGCTTTGTGAGGAACCCTATTTTGAATGTAACAAGTACAATTGATGGCTTTGGCCTAGTACTATAGTGCTAAGGATCTGGAGTGAATCATACAACTACCCATCTCTTTTAAGAACCTATTCTTGCATTCTGCAACCCCATTTTGTGAAGGACTGTAAGTGACTATGCGCTACAAATCAATCCCCTATATGGTGTAAAATTTCTCAAACCTGATGCTGACATACTCCCCTCCATTATCAGTTCAAAGAACCTTGATGGATTTCTCACTCTATTTCTCAACAAGAGCCTTGAAGTCTAGAAAATTTTCAAACACTTCAGACTTTTATTTGAGAAAATATATCCAAGTGTACCTAGAGAAATCATCAGTGAAAGTGAGGATGTACTTGGCCCTTGTGAAATATGGTTTGGGAAAGGGTCCTGATACATCACTGTGGACTAACTCCAAAGGTTTTGAAGCCCTCCAAGCTTTACCTTTGCCGAATTTTTCTTCAAGATGTTTCCCAAGGGAGCACCCCTCGCAAAGTCCTTTTGAGAATTGGACACAAGGCAAGCTAATGACCATGTCATTTTTACAAAGTTGTTCAAGGTAGCGGTAGTTAAGGTGGCCAAACCGCTCATGCCATAATTTTCTAACTCCATTTGAATGAGTTAGCAATGCTATTGGAGAAGAATTTGATGCAAAATGTGAGAAGGTGTACAACCTAGCTTGGTGATCTGCCCTACCCACTGCCACTGTAGTATCACTATGTAACTCCCTGATAACCACTGAATCTAGTGAAAACTCAACTCTCATGCCTCGACCAATGTGAGTGATTTGGTACACTGATAAGATATTGGTTGAAAGAGAAGGAACACTTAGAATATTATTGAATTTTCCTCCTTCCATTTCAACTGACCCTCACCCTGCAACAAAAATTGATGTGTCATCACCCAAACTAATTAAAGTCATGCTACAAGGCTCTAAAGATGAAAACTCAACTAGGGAAGAGCCCATGTGGTGAGAAGCACCCAATTCAATGACCCATGAAGATGTAGAAGCTATAGTTGCTACAAGGGCCTTGCCCTTTTCTTTCTCCTTACCCTTGCCTTTTGCCTTAGTAGAATCTTGGGTAGATGAATTCTGCTTGATGGACTCAGGAACACCTATGTTGTTCTTCTCTAGAAGATGAGTTAGGTGATCTATTTGTTTCTTCATGCACTTGTGTTCATCATGCCCTATCTTTTTACAATAGGCACACTTAACCTTCTCCTTCTTAGGTTTAGCATTGGAAGAGGAAGTCTCAGTGTTGTTTTTGGCAGGATTAGTGTTTTCTTTCTTCTTCTCCTAGTCCTTGTTATTTTTTTTCTTCTCCTTTGTTGAAGTCTTATCTTTACCATTTCTAGCTATCAAGGCTTGGGGTTGAGTAGACTTCATTTTTCCCATCTGAATTAGCTTATCTTGCTCCCTAGTCAAGTTGGCAATGAATCAATCCAAAGGAGGCATTTTCCATGTAGTGCCAAGGGCACTTTTTATGGCATAGAAAGTGGAGACAAAGACTGAATAGCTTGGACCTAACTTTGAAAGAATAGAAAGAATGAGTTGATCATATTTCTTCTCTATCCCACATTCTTTTAATTGTAATCTAAGGGCCTTAAACATAGTGAAGAAGTCCTGTAGGGTGTCAAAGTTGCTAGGACTTAGACTTATGAGTTCATTTTCGAGCTCATGACCTCTCATATCATCAAGATTCTCAAAACAATTTTCTAAGGTGTCCCATATGTCATTAGGAGTCTAGGAGGATTCTAAATGGAAGAGAAGTTCTGGAGACACAGACAAACTCAATAATCTAAAAGCTTCATCACTATGGTTGTACCACTTGACCTTTTCAGCATCTGTGTTGGGTTCTACTTTTGTACCCATGGTGATCCTATACAACCCTTTACTTCTAAGAATTATTGACATTTTAAATTTCCATTCATGATAGTTGAAGGGTGTTAGGGGTTTAAGTTGAAAAAAATCTATTTTTTAGCTGAATTTAGGTGAAGTTGTGTTGATTGCAAGTTGTGAATGTATGCAAAAAGGAAAATGAAAGCAAGTTGTGAAAAGCAATCACATCCCCTTAAAATATTGATCCCCCCCCCAAATATGCAAGTGCACACTCAAAAGACGTCAGAGTCGGCTGAAAATGCGTCTTAGAGCAATCAGTGCAAGACTAAAACAAATAGGATGTCGGACTCAGTCGAAAATGCGTCCCAGGAGACCCAAATTTTTGGCACTTTATAAACTAGTGATTTTTTGAAAAATAACAAGTCTACACAGTGGAAAATTTAATTACAAGCACTTTTTCAAAAAATGGCACCCAAAACTGAGCTACCATTTGCAAGATATTAAAGTTACAATTTTCCCATAAACTAGTGTTTTTGTAAAAAAAGCACTAAAACATTAAAAAAATACTTGTTATGGGGAGAGAAAGTGGTCTTCCAACCACTCATTAGATTCAGCACAGAATGAGGAATCCAAAGGAGGCTTTTTTGAGGGGGAATTGGCCTCCCACCAACTCGGGTCTCACCCTTCGTCTTTGTAGGTCAAAGATACAAGTTTTAATTAAAAATCCCCAAAATACAAAACTATCTAAAAACTTTAATACTCAATCAAATTGACTAGTTTTTGTTTTAACAAATCAATTTTTCACTAAAAAAATAAATCAAAGATAGTTTGGATAGAATGGCAAGTGTCCTAGGGTGCCACATGGGAAGGATGCGCCTTTTTCAAGAGAAAATAGCAGGCAAAATTTATCTTGAAAAAAGGACAAAACAAATGCAGACCTGTTGAAACCATACAGCCTAATGTGGCACTGCAAACAAGAAAACACTGAAGGCATTGTAGAAAGGAAGGCACCTTGCTGGAGAAGACTGCTAGAACTTGGCGTGGCCGTGTAGACTACTGCGCTTGGACTGGGTAGCACCTTAAACATCATGGCAGCGCCAAGAAAAGTGCACCTAAAACATCATGGCAGCCTTACCTCTTTTCTCAGGTAGAAGAGCACACTGTACAGCTTGCATAACTGAAATAATGTAGCTGTTGAAGCTTGGCATGGCAGAAATGAAGGCTAAAGGCTAGGCGTTGCAAAAAAAAGGAACTTGCAAAACAGAAACTAGTCAAAAAAGGATGTCGTACGGCCTGTTGAAGTGGCAGAAGGACAGAAGCTAGGCACTTTGCTGGAAGGATAACAATATAAAATATGCTCTACCAGATGGGTTTCTAGCACCCTCACCAAAAAAGGAACTCAGTAGGTAGCTCCACACAACAAAGGACACCCAAAGGCCAAGGATTTTCAAGGAAATATACCAAAAATGATATAGACAGATTTTTTTATTTATTTTAGACAAAATCTAGAATAAAAATATAAAGAGAACTCCATTCCTCTTGATTTAAAAATAATCTAAAATCATAATCACAACAAGATTAATGGGTTAGCTCTGATACCATATCGGAGTTGTTGCCATAATCCAGATAATGCGAGTGTAATAGAGACGTGATCACACAAGTTGAGGCAAGTGCACACCACATAGATGTTAAAGCAATTTGCAATTAACACAATAAGATAAATTGCACAAGACAAAATGGAGAAAACCAAAATTTGATTAGCATGAGATGGCCAAAGTGAGAAATACAAATAGGAGAGTACATAAATAACTCCTCCACAAAAGGTGAACAAGGCACCCCAAGAATGGAATGTAACTCCTCCATGAAAGGTGGTGACAAGGTGCTAAGAATAGAGAAGTAACTCTCATCAAGGGAGTTATTTATGACATTCTTATGACACCTATGACACATCTATGACACACACCTCCACATAAACTAGCCTATCTCACAAATGTAGGAAAACTCCATGTATGCACAAGAAATACAATTTCCCTAATTAATAAATATGGAAAAATAAAAACCTACACTAATAATTATCTCTCAAAACCACCCCTTTCACCTATCATTAACCTTTTTGTGCTAAATTTTTTCCCTCATAAAGGTAAACCTCTAAGCCTATATAGACTTGTCCATGTCTAAACCTAACATCACAACAATTTGGGATACCAAAATATCACTTGGGTCACATGTCTCTAGCATAATAGATTGCTCCCTTGAAGGACAACTGCGTAAAACTAAATTTCTTAAAAGATAGACTACTCCCTTGAAAGATAGATACCAAATAAACAAATCTAAACTTATAACACTCAATTGAAGGATGGCTAAGTTAAATGGGTCAAAAACAATCATTTAAAGCTTCCCACATCAATCAGCTTCACAAACCTATCAAAACCATAGCAATAACAAAAGACCCTATATTAAAATTAGAAGAAGTTATCCCAAGAAAGTTGTAATTAACTGTCATATCTAACATTAGTAGACTTCCTACATCGATCAATCTACACCTTGTATGAATACATAGACTTGTCTAATATGGTTCTTGGATCACCTATAAAAGGGGGAAACTAACTCACATAAGGTTACCTTACCTATCAACCCATTTACCTTTCACGTATCACCTACCTTCCCCCTTATGCCATCTAAAAATCAAGGGATTATGAGCTTACTTGACACAATGTGATCAAGACACCTTTTTATCAACCAAAGCATGCTAATGTGAAGTATTCAAAAGGCTTAGGTTCCCTAAGCCCATCTAACTTCAGTGTTTTGTTTTATCCTTACCAATGAAAAGGCATCATGTTTTCTCCTTAGCTTCTTATCATTGGTTCATGTAGGCATATGTCTCATCATTCTCATCTCTTTTCTCACATTTAGTTGGTTATCTAACTTACTTTATGTGTTCACATCATAACCATAATCAAATCATCCATAACCATACACATCATATAAACATCATATTATGAATCCCATTAATAACCATAATCAAACCATCCATAAATCATAAACATCATATCCATGAATAAAACATAACATCATCCATAATCATCACATGCCTAAGCTACTGAGTCCACATCTCATACGCATAAATCATAAAACATCAAAACAATTAAACCATGAACCATAAATCATGAAACATAAACCACGTTATACATCATCATATACATCATTTCATCCAAAAAAAATACATGTAATAATGTATAATCTCTCCCTCAAAACATGTACATCTCACTATATCGTCACGTAGGCTAGTCTCAAAATCATGTACATATATACCTATACATCATATTATATTATATATCATGCCCCTGGGGCACCATTCCCATTGTCCCCTCTTGTACCTACACTACCACTATCATATGGTGTTAGTCCTCCTAATATGCCTACCTATCCACTCATCAATTTGGCCCACTAACCTGGAGTCACCATAGTTACCCCACCTACTAAATTAGATCTATACTCAACCCATCAAAGCTACTCAAGACACTATTCCATAACTATGGCCTCTTAATACCTCAACTCCTCCACTGTGGCCAAGTACCACACCATCAAGATGGTACTTAATGGTCATGATGGTGTTGTTATTTCTCTTACCCTTTGTCTCAAGGTATCTCTCTCATGGGTCACCAAAACTAAGGAGGTCTTGGCCTGATCTCTCTCACCTATAATGGTGGTAATTTGACCCTATAAAGTCATAATTTTTCCCTAAAATGTGGGCACCTATCCCTATAACCCTATAATCTATGCTTATTTAGTAGTCAATCTTACTCCTACCTATCCACCCTATACATATACCTATACTTATGGACCTCCACTAGCTGGATCCACATCCATGGCTTATCAGCCTCCATCATCCCACCCAAAATTAGCCATTACATAAATGGCCTGGTACCATGATACATAACTACCAACAAAATTACCATCATTAACCCCTACTCTAAATGGTAACTCCTCATGATCTAGGACCACCTCCTCAAGTTGTGGCTCGAGTAACAAAAAGTTAGCATGCTCCTTCTTATTTCTTGAAAATGGACCTAGAATCCCTTGCACTAATCCAAACTGGCTCTAAACTCTATCAAATGGGATAATCTCAATCTCACCCTCTTTCCTCCTAAGATCCATCTCTAGCTCAGTCAAGATATTGTATGATGGCTATAAAGGGCCCACCTTAAAAATCCAATCTATGGCCTCCACACCACATCACCCACAACCAAACCATCCAATGCATCTCTGAACAAGTCAATATCTCTTACCCCTCCTTAATCTTATATCAAAGCATAATATCCCCTCCATCACATGAAACCCACTCTATAGTCCATCTAGGCATAGCCCTCCCATACTAGCCCCAATAGTCTCAAAACCCTAATGTGCTTCTATGCCCAATAATGGAGCATAAACCCCACACTGATCTCATACCTCTTGTGAACTCAAAATTCCCAAAGGTCCCTATATATTTGGACAAGCAAAACTGGTGCCCACCTAAACACTATCCTCCCAAGTAACATCTCCACCAACACTCCTAGTAACAAATAAGGAATTTGACCACTACTTGAATCTAAAAATGTAAAATAGAACACTGCCATCATCATCATAGTCATCGAATGCCTATTTTTGAATTCTTTGGTATAATGATCCATAACCAAAACCACCAACATACCACCTAGCAAAGGCTCGATCCTCACCATATACGATCTCCATCTGCTCATCCCTCTCCTCACTCTCTATATGGTAAATAGGTTCCCCTTAAATATGCATCTGAGTAATCCTATGAACATCCTATAATAGGATGGTCATCTCTCCTATTGGTATCAGGAAGGTGTTTATGGCTAGGTCCCATCTCTTGACGAGGGCCATGATCATCACCATATCTCATGACAAGCACTGATAATATCTCATAGCCCTAAGGTTGATTTCCCCCATGTGTGTCCAATCATCCTTAATCATTCCTCTATTGCCCTCCACAAAGATATTAGGAACTTGATACCTCATCTAGATCTAATCTCATGCATACAAAATCAAGTTAGCATGCATACTTAATTTTCCATTACCATTGCTCATTTTCATTCATTCTACCTACATCAAAATTTTCCAACCATTACCTTTACAACATTACCTCTAGCATTTGAAAGTGACCCTCACCCATAAATATTTTAACATATACCCTAACCTATCACACCAACACCTAATGTTTCTATCAAACAACATCTAACTCTAAACCCATAAAATTTTCAACAACCTTCCCTTAACCTATCCAACCAACACCTAAATTTATCTAACAATGATCTCAGCTACCCTAACTTATCACTCCTACTTGAATATCACATATCCTAAATTACATTTGACCTTTTAACTACCCCATACCCCCTTACAACATTTTAAAACAATTCTTCCTATATCTATGTATTAAATCATTCCTTCCCCAAACACTCAACCACTGATAGTCTTTATGACTACTGACAATCTGATGAGCTTCTTCCTTTGGTGATCAACCATTGATGGTCAAGTATTACTATTGATGGTCAGGTCAAATCACTGATGGTCATTGTATGTGACTACTGGTGGAAAAACACCTAACCTACCTTACTAAAAACCCATCAAAATAACCAAAATGAATAGCAAAACTACCTAATTCTATTTTAGATCCTATACCCAACCTAAATCTTCCCTTAATTTTGAATTTCACTAGCTCAATTTCCAAATCATGAGAAAAACCTAAATCTAGGTAAAACCCCCAAAACCCTACCAAAACAAATGACAACTACACAAATTCAACTTTACAACAAAAAAATCAACTAAACTAACAATTTTAAAACACCCCTACCTCATTCCTTGACCATTATCAAGGATGAGTCTCATGTTTAACTACTTGACCACATCCTCATCCACCCTGTATCTCAGTCTAAGTTAGATCACCTCAAACACACACTCAACCAATCAATAATCACCACCTTAACCAAATGCTCAGTCAACCCTCTCACATTCAAATTCCAAATCATCAAAATGCATGGAAAGGTCAAAGGTCAATTTGTAAAAAGTGAAAATGAAATTTTAACTTTTTATGCTCTAACCTTTTAGGGTTTCCTCTGACCATCGATGGTCAGGATGACCATCGATGGTTAGGGTGACCATCGATGGTTGACCTTAGAACCTTTTACGATCAACAGTCAAGAGAGCCCACATTTTAAAAAATTTAAGGCACCCATATTTGGTGCCAAATTTTTGGAGATTACCCTTCTACCCTAAACCAAAACCCAAACTTTTAGATATTACCCTTCTCCAACCAACCATTAGACCATGTCTACCTTGATGTTGGCTATTTTTTACCCAAATAATCATATATTCTATAATGACCTTGCCTGGTCTTTTTTATTGCACCAACTAACCTTATCATGTTGACCATTTGCATTTGCACCACCTAGTGCACAACCTAACCATTTGTGTTTTTCAAAGGAGCACTTCCTACCTTGGATACTTAAAAAAACACCGACCCTATCTATAATACTTATAGAGTAACTAATCAACTATGACTAACACTGTGGATTGATTACCCTATCACTTATCCTTCTAGAACTGACCTTATTTTTACTAATACTGGAAACCTTAGTCTGTGTGTATCTTGGCTATCACACTTAGTCACATTTTTTGTGCATGTTTTCATTTCAAATGCCTAACCTCCCTTTTATCACCAAACTTGTGACTCACCATAAACCACTTATCAAAACTTGACTCAATTTTGGTTTCACCTCATCGACTCTCGATTTGAGGGGGAACACCTCCTCCTATACTTAAGTCAAATAGACCTTCGACCAAGTAATCCATTTTTATTTTAAAACTTATTAATTCAAAGATACATAACAAAAAGGGGTAAAATATAGACACTAAAAAATCATACTAGGTGTCAAAATACTTCAGGATACCTTAAGAACCACCTAACTCTTCTTAACCCACTAACTAACTCATTAAACCCTGAGTCTAGTTAGCTTCTTAATTAACTCAACTCACTAACTTGATAACCTAACCCTTAACCCAACCTCTTTTAACCCACCTTGACCTCTTTTCCTTTAGACACTCGACTGTTGATGGTCTGCTTGATCACTAATTGTTAGGCTAACCATCGATGGTCAGGTCCTCCTCATTCTTACATAATATAAGTTGTATAAGATAATGAGGCAAAATTAAATATGTCCACCTTATGTGGTGATAATGAACTCCCAATCATCAAAATTAGTAAGCCAACCTACTAGGGAACCTTCTATCATCCATCTATCTTTGCCTATAAAAGGAGGGGAGTAAGAGATGAAGGAGGATCATCACAAGCATTCTTACACATAGGTATTCAAGCTCTCCAGCCACCTAGTCTTTTTCTAGAAATTAAGCAATAGAAATAGAGATTATAACCTCTATAAAAAAAAATTCAAGGCAAAGTACCATTACTTTACCAAAATTTCTCTAGTCATCAACCATCAACCACTTAGAAATTAATAGGTATATTTGTACTTCAGCATTGTTATTTTGATTTCTCACCTTTCTACCCCCTTAGACCTTTTTTCACCTATCTTTTAACCTCCCATTTCTAACTAGATCCTTAACAGATCCTTATCAGACCTTTAACCTAGCTTATAACCTCTTTTTTCTAAATATTTTTAGAAATTTTATAGATAACTACTGATGATCAACCCAACCATCAATGGTCACCCCAACCATTGATGGTTACCCAACCATCAATAATAAGCTTAATCGTCGATGGTTAGTTTAACCACTAATGGTCACTATGGCATGAAATAATAGCAAGTTATTTCTAATCCCTTACCCCTAATCAAATCTGACTTTATATGTCCCTACATATTCATAGATCCCTACCTAATTTTTTGAACTTGACTTGATCTATTTTTAAACTAGTATTGACCCATTTTTTCTATATTTAGTCATTTCATCTATCAAGAATTCATCTACTTCTTTTATTTCATTTTAGTATTTTTTGTTATTTAATGCAAGTATCTTTATTTTATCATTTCTAACTTAATTGTTATAAAAAACTGGATTGACAGCCTTCTAGCAAGCTCACGCTTCTTAGATCTAGCTCACGCTAGGTAGTCCACCTAACTATCTTGCTAACAACCCCTTTTGCTAGTGTTTTCTTATCTACAGGTTATTCCTTCTAAGACAAAGAGTATCTCTCTATACTCATCTAGATTACACATGTATCAACAACCAAGTATTTTTATCATACCCTTGTTACTGGTTTCTTATCTTCTTCTAAAATGAATAAATGAGTAAAAATTAAGAGAAACACTCAACACCCCATGTGTTGAGTGTTGCCTACATACCAATAACTCGAAAGGTGATTAATCTCGATGTAGTTCTCCCAATCTAAGTGCTAGTGCAAATGAGAGTGATACTAGTATGTCTAAGTATGAATACTAATTTGAATGCTTTGAGCATGAATTGAGAATGTAAACCTAGGTAAAACGAAGATATAGGTTTATGTAGATGTATGTATTTAGAAATAGGGATAAATAGGGATCAATAACCTTAATTTTCATAACTATTTCTGAGTGTTTTCATGATAATTTCCATTTATCTCATAAATTAATGAGAGTGGGATTTATATAGTGTTATGATTCTTTTCAAGACATGAAATGAGTCTAGGCTAACCATAAGATGCTTAAAAAAGTGGAAATATATCTCTTAAGGGAAAGGTATGTTGTCATGTTGTTTTCATTTATGTCAAGGTTGATGTCATTAATGTCAAGGTGCATCTAGTGAAGGTGCATGGTGAGTGGTCATTGATGTATGTTCATGATATGACAAGGTGAGATTGTTTAACATTGTCTTTTTTGTTGATTGATGTCAAGGTTAATGTCAAGGTTCAGATCAACTTGAAGTTATTAGTGTTGTCATTGAAGGTTCTTGTGAAGGTATGATGATAGGTATGTCTACAAGAGAATTTTTGTGACTGTATGTTGTAAAAACATTATGATCATTGAAGGTATCTAGTGTTTCCATGAGAGAGAATAGTATGGTCATGGAAGAGTGTTTGAATATAACCAATGTATGCATAGGAAGCATAGTGTATGAAGAGGTTTGTACAAGTCATGGATGTCATGATATGCAGAGTTTTAGGATGAGCCATGTGATAGGATGCATTTAAAGGCAAGAGAGACTTTAAAGGTAAGAGAGACCTTGAAGGAAAATAATGTATTATGGTTGCATGAAAGTCAAGATTGATGTCAAGGATGAAGTCAAATGTGTGCAGGTGTATGGAAGATATATGTCAAGTCATATGATGTTTGGTCATGTGGTTTTAGGTATGTATGAGGTTATGAGAGATTATTGTCATCAAAACTAATGGTGAAATGATATGTGTGTGTTGGGATCACTTCTGAATATTTTTTTGTTATGTTTTTGAGGTCATGACATGGAAGGAATAGGTCAAGGTGTCAAGTACATTGGAAGCTTGAGCCTAGTCATAACATGGTGAAGGTATGAGTTGGTGGCATAATGAGGTGAGTGATCTCAGGAATGTGAGAGATTATGAAGGTTGCATGATCATGAGTATGATGTATGGATGCACTCATAAGTGTTTCATAGTGAGCCTACAGGGGTAGTACCTTCAATCTAGGTCTCCATCTAGACCTCTCTTAAACCTTGCCTGGCTTAATGAGGCATGAAAAGACATTGTGAGAAGGTATGAGCATGGTGGCTTGGTGATATGATTTAATATAGGCATGAGTAGTTTTATGAGGTTGTTTTAGTATGTGAGTGAGGTGTAGAGTGCATGGAAAGAGGCATGAAGCTTAGTTTTAAGGCCTAATGTGGTTTGTAGGTCAAGGTCTAGAGAGAAAAGAGAGAGTGTGTGTGGCCTAATGAGGGGTCATGATAATATTTAAAGGTATTTGAGATCATGTAAGAATTTTTATAGGTGAGGTATGTTTTTTTAAATTTATTCATACAGTTTAGGGTCATAATGTGAAGGAAAAAGCATAGAAAGTTGTTTGGAGGTCTCTTGAGTACTCAGAATGAAGGGTTCTTGACCCAAAAAGGATTTTATTGTGCTCGTTATCTTGTAAAAACTTTGAATGGGAGCCTAATAATTTCATGGTAGATGGGTAAAGGTCTTATCTCAAATTCTAGGCATTATTTTTTGGATTGAGGGTCTATGCTTTATGAATAATCATTAAGAGTGGAAATTGGTTTAAACCCTCTTAATGGACCCAATGTTGAAGATGTTTCTCAAAGTGATAAATATGGATTGAATTGACTAGGTAATCTATTGTATATTTCATTTTACACTCCCAGGTACCTCTAGATGGTATTGTCTAGAGAGAGGAGAGAGAAAATGTAAGTTATAAGCTTATTTCTAAAGAAGTTAGTGTAGAATTCAAAAGTTACATTAAACATAGTAAGAAAATGGATGGAAGAAGAAGATATATACTAATATTTCATGTCCATGAAGGTTTATAGATAGGTTCTATTCCTAAAATATGCTAACTGGTCATCCATGTTATCTAGTCGCTAACAGGCCTAATGGTGTAAACAGTACAAAACCCAGGCAGTTTGAGAAGTTGGCTTTCAGTGTGTTTT
This sequence comes from Torreya grandis, assembly GCA_037957365.1. NCBI lineage: Eukaryota > Viridiplantae > Streptophyta > Pinopsida > Cupressales > Taxaceae > Torreya > Torreya grandis. The sequence goes on from JARHVA010000816.1 coordinate 1,206,688, forward strand.
CAGGGTAGAATGATGGATAAAAGTGCATGAAGATGTTTTTTGGTAATTTTATTTATTATTCATGATTTTTATATATATTTAAATTTATGTATAGTGGTGAAAACATTGAAGCCAAAAAGGCTTGTATGGCTTAGTGAGGTCTATGTGTAGCGAGGTTAAGAAATTGGTCTGTAAGACCAATAATTGACCACTAGACCATATGATGTTTATATTTAAATATGGTATAGATATTTCATAGGATAATTTTCATGAATTTTAATTCTTTTAAAGTTCTTATACAAGTGTTATAATGTCAATGTTTTTATGTTTTTGACAATCTCGGCAGTTCTGAGTAAGTAAGTTGCAGTGATGAAAAGTTAGATTTGAGTGTAATTTCATAAAAGAGTGATGTAATTTAATTCATGGTATTTTTTTTTGTGAATTTTAAGTCATGTTCATTCTTTTTAAAATATTTTAATTTGGTGTAAGAGGTTGAAAAGTTGAATCCAAAATGGCTTGTCTGGTTCAAGCAAGACTATGTGAGATAAGGTCAAGAGATTGGTCTATACAACCAATGTTTGATATTAGAGCTTATGGTTTTTGAGATTATTTTTAATATGTTATAAAATATTTTTATTGTATTTATAATCATTTAAAGTGTCATTTTAGGTGTTTGATGTCAAGTAGTTTCATTACTAGTTTTTTATAGTTCTAGAAGTTTTGAGTGAGCATACTGAAGAGATGAGTTTAAGCCTTCTTGACCTAAGTTGAAGTGTTTAAAGTATATGGTGATGACCTTGAGGTCATTTAGGTTATTTATAAGTTATTTATTTTCATTTTTTTATGGCTAAATGATGTGTTATCTTTAGTTTTTCAATACAAGTTTTTTTGTTTGTTCAAAGGCCTAATGTGAATAGTGCTAATGGAGTGTGTTAAGTGGTGGTTGGACCTAAAAGGTGTTATGGTGATCAGAGGATGTTGTCTAAGGCCTATTTTATTTTTTTATGAATTTTTTTTTTTATTCATATATGTCTATATTTTTCTAAGGGGTCATAAGGTAATGTGTCCTAAAGTAGGCCTAATGGAATTAGGTCTCTATGAGACCTAAAGAAGGATTTGGTCTATTTGAGTTATGGCCAACCTAATATAATGATTTATTATTAATTATAACATGTCCTAAGGCCTATTTTGTTTCAAATATAAGTTTTCAAGTGTGTTTTTCCTACCAATATGTGTTTGAGCAAGAGGCTTGTATAAGAATAAGGCTTTTTAGGCCTAATTTGCAAGAAAGTGAATTGGATTGACGAGAAAATGAGATAGAATATCCTTGAGTGGAAGAAGGCATTATAGACCATAATAATATATTAAAATTAATTTCATTAATATCTAAGAGAAGGTTTTATTATTAATTTCAAGGTCATATGACCTAATCAGTCTTGAAGAGACCTAGTTGAATGAAGAAGACTAGAACACAGTTTGAGAGGTATAAGGTGTGAAGAGATGAAGAGGTGGTAATAACATGTTGGTTGAGAAAAAAGGTATTATAAATTTTATCAAATCAATTAGGTGGATTATTTGGTGTTGAGTCATCTAGGGGATTGGTGCCTCATTATAAGCAGGTGCTTTTTAAAGCCTAGCCAAGTGGGTGCTTGGCTAGTTGGGGTTGGTGCTCTATGTGGAGTTGGTGTCTCACTAAATTTGGTTTTTGTCTTATAGTAATATATTAAATTTTCATATATTAGTGGATTTTCTTCCCATTGATGGTTTTCCACATATGTGATGTGTTCTTGTGTTTCATGTTTTTGTGGATAGTTGTTTATGCTTGCTAGATCTATATGTTTGTTTGAATGGCTCATGAGTCTTAAGTGGAATTGAATGAATGTTTTGAAGACTGATTCACCCCTCCCCTCTCAATAATTGTGATTCCAAAAATTTGTATCAAATAAATTCCTTTTAAGTAATCCCAACATCCTAAAGGAGATCCTAGAATTGCAAGCATGGATTGTGATGATAATAGTGTTTATCATGATAGCAATAAAAGATCAATTCATTTCACAAGATAAGTATGTAAGAGAGATGTTGAATAATTCATCTGAGGTAAGTGATAATAATGTTTCTAATGATGATGATGATGATGATGATGATGATGATGATGATGATGACGACGATTGTGTTGATCAAGTTGGTAACGGAGTTATATTCTTAGCTAAAGAATTAGGTTTCTCTAATGAAGAATAAAACATGTATGATAAAGAAGTCTACTATGACAATGAAGAAGGAGAAGCTGAAGTAGATCTTGAAGTTGAGCTCATAAGTTCCCTAGATGATTTGAAGCACAAAAATAAAAGGAATCATGAGTTTAAATCTATAGTCAAAATTCTTAAGGAACATATATGTATCGTGAAGAGTGACTAGGTCAAAAAATCCAAAAGGGATGAGAAGATCATCAAGGACCTCAAGAATTAGTTATAAGGTGTTAATAAAAAATTTAGATCAAAATAATTTGAGTATGATCATTTGATGATAGATCTAGATTCTTTGAAGGTTGAGCATGAGAAACTCATAGACAATATGAGAAAGTTTGAAAAATATCATGAGAATCCAAAACAAGTTAAGAGAAACAACATTAAGAGACCAATCAGGTATCCCAATGCAATGAGTTATTCCAATTATTTCAATGGTTTTTATTTTTCTTTTCATATCTTTGGTCATAGAGCGAGTGATTATAGAATGGTCTCAAGTGATGAGTTTTCATGGGACCATGGGATAAAGAGTGATTAGTCAAGATGTAAGAACAATAACTTTGTTTGATACAGTTATCATAATGTGGGACACATTGCAATATTATTTTCTAATAGAAGTAGAAGGCCCTCAAGACATAACAAGGTATATAGAGTGCATGAGAAGGGTCAAACATGTGTATGGAAACCAAAGACAGTCAAGGTGAGTCATGATCAGTCTAATAGTCAAAATGGAATATTTACTAATGTAGATCAAGGATCAAATGTGAAATAATGTCAATAGCATGTTTTATCTACTTGGATTCTAAAGAGGGACTATCAGTCTCATGATTACAAGATGGCTGAGAAGAGTGGATTGGATATTGTTGAGCATAGCCATTGATGTTTGGTTGTCATTCATGTCAAAAAGAGCATGTGATTCTAGTGCATGAATCATAAAGAAGTTGTGTTTGATAACTTGGACAGATATGGCACATATGCAAGTCTATAAGGATAAATAAGTTATGAGGCATCCATATATGTCTTGGTGAAGTTCTTGTGTGTAGTTTGATCATTTAGAAAGAGGAACATGCTTTTGTAGCTTAAAATAAGCTAGATCATCACTGAAAATCATTGAACATCATGCAAACATGAATAAACTAGTAAGTTTTTGCATTCATTATAGGTAATCAAAAAGTCAATAGTGGTCAAAGGTTTTCATGGAGATGTTGTCTATAGTGCCAAGAAGGTACCCTAAAGATTTGGAGTATTTAAGTGTTTTATAGCTCAAGTTATAAACCTTAAAATTTTCTCATGTAGACTATTTTAAACTAGAGACCATCAAGTTTAACTACATTAAAGTCTGAGGTCAAATTGTCTAGATAAATCCAATGGTGAGAGTTTAATCAGATTAAGATATAACAATGAGAATTTCATCAAACCAGATAATGATCTAATGGTGAACATGATATTTTTAGAATTGATCCAATGGTGTTTATTTAATAAATATGTAAAATTATTCTTAGAAGTCATGTGGAGCTACCAAGTGGCATAAACACATTGACTAAATGGTACAAGGTGTGTAGAAGGCATGTAGAACTACCAAGTGACATGATCATGGAAGCATAGATCAATGATCAATGGTGAGTCTTGAAAGATAAATATAGGGATAATCTAAGGAGGTAAATGAAGTGAATTTGTTCAAATTTTCTATGGAACATGAGATGAGGCCAATGTATTTGATGTTTAACATTTGCTCAGTGACCATTGGAATTTGAATTTTCAAATTAATGAAGTAAAACCACTACTTAATTTTTTAGCTATATCTTTTGTACCAGGATGAATTTCACGGTGATGTAAAAATAAAAGTTGTAGAGGACTCAAATTTACATCCAGATAAATTGGTTATAATTTTTTAATGTTTGTACAGTCAAATATATTAAGCTTCAAAGTTGATTGTGTATTTGACTATGTTTTGTAAGTGACTCAAAAAGGGTAATTGAAGTGTTCCTAATAGTATCTTGATGTTTCAAGATGAAATAACCATTTTATAATGTTGTAAACTCCATGAGGACCATATGTGTGTATTTTTGAGGTTTAACCAATCTATCTTTAGTGTGAACAATTGCTTAGAAGTTGATTGTGTTTGATGAATACACTAGTAGATTGAGTGACCATGTTTCAGATTTGAGTTGAAGGTGTTATGAGCAATATTAAATAATAAAATTAACATGGAGATATTCTATAATTATCTAAGGCTTATGATAAGGCATTTATTGTCATATTTTTCCCAAGTTCAATTATAGAGAGTCAAAATAGCTTGATTATATTTTGATTGTATATGACCAGTCTGAGTGGTCATTTTGAGAGAGTTGATTTAAGTGATTAGAGCCTAGGTGAAGGTATAAAATGGACATGTAGATATTTCAGATGTAATTTATGATATTTTTATGCATTTTTTGAGTGGATTATTTTAGAAAAGTGTTTGTATGCTTCAATTTTATATGACAAAATTGGTAGGTTCAAGGTGTGAGTTAGTGTTCCAAGTGGCATGCACCCATATGGAATTAATTAAGGGGATATTAGAAATAGTTTTGATGTCTTCTAATCATTGGTAAAATATGAATGTTGTCCAAGTAGTCTCACATGTAACATGTGAGTATGAAGGTCTAATTGTTTTAGATATCACCAAGACCTAATGATGGTTTGGGGCTAATGAGGTAATAGCCAACCTATGAGGAGTGTTGTTATCACATGTAACATGTGTATGGACCTATGTTAAAGGTGGTTAAAATATTTAAAGCATATTATCTTATCAATATGGGTTAAATAAAGATAGCGGTATAAATACAAGGCATAATTGGACTAATTGTGCTAGTTGAGTGAGGGAGGATTCAAGAGAAGGAGAGAACATTTAAAAGAGAAGGTATAGCTCAGTAAGGACCATTAGAGAGAAAAGACAATAATTAATTCTTGTCTAATTAAGTTGATGAAGGTGAAAACATAGGTCATTTTACCTAATGATCCTAGAAGAAGAAATTTGAGCAAGTTATCCATAAAGGCAACTTGAGAGACATTGGAGGTGAAGAGTGTAGACAAAGGTGATCATCATCAGTTGAAGAGTAGAAATAGGTGTTCAAGGTGATCTATTCAAGTAGCTAAGTGGGTGATTGGTTTCTTAGGGGTTTGGTTCCTCCTTTCAAGGTAAAGCTTACTAAAGGTCTAGTTATTATGGGTGCTCAACCAGATTGGGGCAGTAGCTCCTTATGGGATTGGTGTCTCACTAAACTAAGGGATGGGTATTCCTTGATCAATTAGTGTTGGTCTAAATGTTGGATCTTATTTTAAAAGACTGTAGTCTATATTTAAAATTTTAGTGGGTTTTATCCCCCATAAGGGTTTCCCACATATATGATGTGTTCATATGATGTATGCTTTAGATGTATATGCTTTCATAGTTATTTTGCTTGATCAAGTTGATGTATGTTGAATGTTTAAAGAGTTGGTAATTGAATTGGATTATCTTAGATCACTAATTCACCTCACTCTCAGTGATTTTACCTCTAATAATTGGTATTATATTAGGACCTTCTTTTCAAATTTAACCACTTGAAGGTGATCTAAGGTACAAAGATGGCTAAGCAGTTGAGGAAAGAAAATATTGAGTTGAGTTCAATGGTCAGAAGTCTTGAATAATAGATTAGTCATATTGATACTAGGAAGATTAATTCTAATTCCAAGGATGATGAACATGAGATAATGCTTGAGGAGCTTAACAAAAATTTCATGAAACATAGTAAAAAGATAAGTTGTCTTCAAACCAAGTTTGAGAGATTAAGTGAAATAGTCAAAGAAGACAAGATGACCATACAAGATCTTGAGGATTAATTAAGGGTTACAAAGACTATTATAAATTCAAAAGAGGAATAAATTAGACATCTCAAATATTAGTTAGAAGAGACAAATGCCAAGTTGAGTTTCAAAGCAAGGTGAGCATGATCAGTTGAAGTTCAATCTTGATTCCATAAAGATTATTGAAAATAAAGCATGTAGATTGAAGGATAACATGGATAAAGAAGCTAATAGGGATAAGGATACTATCCAAGCTCTTATAATTTATTTAGAGGATGCAAGTTCAAGTATGAAAGCTAAGGGGGATGTGAGCATTCAACTAAAGACCAAGATAGATTCATTGAAGGATGAGCATGAATAATTTGTTATCAAGGTAAACAATACTAAGAAAGAGAAAGAGAGGTCATCTCAAGATAAGAAAGATGCAAGCACCAAGATCAATAAGAAAAGATCCATTAGGTATCCAAGTTCCATGAGGTATGAAATATATTTTTATGTTTGTTGTTATGCTTGTCACAAGTTTGGTCATAAGGAAATAAAATGTATAAGGAAGAGAAGTTGGTTAGCTAGAGGTATGGATAATGTAGTCTACTATAATTGTCATGACATCAGACATATTTTTAGATTCTACCTTAGAATGCATGGGAAAATTTTAACCCTAGTATGGAGACCAAAGATAGTTAAACTTGAGCATAATTAACCTAAGAGACAAGATGGTATGTTTTTTGAGATTCATAATATTTATCAAGTAGAAGGAATCAATGATGTTATATGATTCTATTGTCATCAAATTAGTCATATTGCAAGATATTGTGAAATTAAGCTCTCAAATCATAAGAAGGTGCATGATCATCCTAGAGTGCTCAATAAAGTTCAATCCTTGGTATGGAAACCTAAGAAAGTAAAGACCAAGAAAATTAATTCAGTTGAGTAGAAATATCAAGTTGAGCTTCTTACTAAAGTAAAAGAGGAATCAGATATGAATAAGGTTTAAGAATTCCAAGAGGTTATGTCATCTATCTAGATAGAAAAGGAGAATCAAAATTCAATTCAAGTCAAGCTCAAGAAAAAGACCAAAGTACTAATTGAGGATAGTTTTGAGGTATTTTTGGATATAAGAGAACATCATGTTGTTGTTGAGCATGTTTTATGAAAATAACATCATTTTTCAATTCCTAGTAATGATGTTCTTTCTTCAATTGAAAAAGCATGTCATGAATTCTTATTATCTCCATATGTTGTCAATCTAATCTTAGAAGAAAAGGAAAATATTGTAGTGGTTGAGAATGTTTATTCTCTTAAGCCTAAGAAGAAGAAGAATAAATATCAGTACCAAATGACCAAGGAGGAGAAGGAATATGAGGAGTTGTGGGTAACTCCTGGTTTCACATTATTCTAGGACATTGTGGGTTAGGGTGTCTCTATTTAGGCTTTAAGGAGACACTTGATATAAAAATTAATCATGGTTGATGCCAATTAAGATTTGATTGATGTTTTAGGATAATAAAGATCATAAGAAGATTTTTTTGTTTACTATGGAAGGACATGATAAGATATTTTTAGAAACAGTGATCCTAAAGTCAAAATTTTGATCAAATTTAAAGGATATTCTAAGTTGGTTCTAAATGTATACATATAAATAATGGAGGTTTACAAGTATCTGATCAGGGATGGTGAGTTATCAAGATATTCTATTGCATATAAATGTATGTTGATCTTGATCAAATGTGCTCAAGGTGTGTTTAGGGTTTTTGGTTCTAAAGGTAAGATCTTCTCAATTACTTAAATTGATTGATAAAATAATGAAGACTAAAGACAAGTTTGATATGGAGTATGAGGAAAATGTGTTGTCATATATTTGATATCATGAATAAGTTCTCAGAGTTCTATAGATTAAAAGTTGTGTATACCATGAACTAAGGGGGAGTTAACTTAATTAGCTTAAGTGGCTTGAACAAGATATACATGATGTAAAGGGGAGCATATGTGAAGATGCTTCAGTCATGATATAAATGTGAAGATATATACTATAGTTGTGAATTAAATAATATTGATATGATGACTTGATCAAACCAAGCCATGTGTTTTGACAAGGTATTAAATCTTCATGCATGAGCAAAGAGAGCTTGTGAGTTTTATAGGTAGATAGGTCTAAGGATTAGAAAAGCCCAAGTTTAGATTGGTGTTTGTCAAAGAATAGATGACATAACATGTATCATGATGTTATGGGAGCTTTCTAACCTTTATGATTTTTTTTTTAGGTTTAAGGATCAGAGAAATCCAAGTTCAGGTTCGTGCATGTTAAAGGAGTAGTAATTGATTCATATGCTTGAAATCATGTAAGTATAATGAGCATCTTAATAGTATTTGAATGCATACATGATGTTGATAAATTTTTGTCTTCATGTTGAGGAAGAGACCCTTTGTCATTAATGTCAAAGAAGGAGAAAGATTAGAATGAAGGAGTTAAAATGAAGTCATTTTGAGGGTATTTTTCCATCAATGACAAAGGGGGATATTGTTAAGCATATTCATTGATGTTTGGTTATCATTTATGTTAAATAGATCATGTGATTCTAGTGCATGATTGGCAAATAAGTTGTGTTTGATAACTTGGAGAGATATGGCACATCTACATGTCTGTAAGGATAAAGAAGAATTTGTGAGGCATCCATAGATGTCTTGGTGAAGTTTTGGTGTGTCATTTAATCATTTGGAAAGAGGAACATGATTTTATAGCTTAAAATAAGCTAGACCATCAGTGACCATCACTACATATCATGCAGACATGAATGAACTAGTAAGTTTGTGCATTTATTATAGTTACTTAGAAAGTCAACAATGGTCAAAGGTTTTCATGGAGATGTTGTCTATAGTACCAAGAAGGCAACCTAAATATTTGGAGTCTTGAAGTGTTTTATATCTTAATTTATAAACCTTAAAATTTACTCTTGTAGATTATGTTAAACCAGAGACTGTCAAGTTTAACTATGTTAAATTCTGAGGTCAAATTGTCTAGATAGATCCAACGGTGAGTGTTTAATAGGATAAAGATCTAATAGAAAAAATTTCATTAGACTGGATAATGATCCAATGGTGTGCATGATATTTTCATATTATTCAATATGTCAAAAGATTTTTAGAAGGCATATGGAGCTACCAAGTGGTGCAAGCACATTGACTGAATGGTACAGGGTTCACAAAAGGCATGCAAAGCTACCAAGTGGCATGATCATAGATCAATATTAAATGGTGATAATTTACATATAAATATTAGGCTAATATTAGGAGAGAAATTAGGCATGGTTTTTCAAATTTTTTGAGCATGAGATGAGTTTAACATGTCTGATGTTTAACATTTACTCAGTGACCATTGGAATTTGAATTTTTAAATTAATGAATGAAAATAGTGCTCATTTTTTTAGTTATATATTTTGATCCAAGATGAATTTCATGGTGATGTAAAAACAAAATTTTCATAAGACTCTAATATTCATCCATAAACATTAGTTATAAGTTTGTAATTTTTATACGATCAAAGATATTAATCTTCAAAGTTGACTATATGTTTGATTGTGTTCTGTAAGTGACCTGAGAAGGGTAACTAAAGTGTTCCTAATAGTATTTTGATATTTCAAGATGAAATAACCATTATATAATTTTTTATACTATATGAGGACAATCTATGTGGATTTTATAGGTTTTACCCATCTATCTTCAGTGTGAAAAATTGCTTATAAGTTGACTGTGTTTGATGAATGCACTAGCAGATTGAGTGACCATGTTTCAAGAGTGAGTTGAAGGTGTTCTGGGCAAAATTGAAGAATAAAATGAGCATGGAGATATTTTATAAGTCTCTAAGGCTTATTATAAGTCATTTTTTATCATATTTTTCCATTTTTTAGTTATAGAGAGGCAAAATAGCTTGATTATATTTAGACTATATATGACTAGTCTGAGTGGTCATTTTGAGAGAGTTGTTTTGAATGTTTAGAGCCAAAGTGAAGGTGTCCAATGGACATGAGATGTTTTATAGGTTATGTATGATCTTTTAATGAATTTTTTTTAGTGGAGTTTTTGAGAAAAGTAATTATATGATTTAGTTTTATATGATAGAGTTTTCTGTGTATGAAGGCCTAAAGAGCAAGGTGATCTAATTAGTAATTTCAAGGTGTGAGTTGGTGTTCCAGGTGGAATGGACCCATATGTAAGTAAAAAATGGGATATTGGAAATATGTTTGATGTGTTCTAAGCATTGGTAAAATATGAAGGTGGTCCAAGTAGTCTCACATGTAACATGTGAGTATGAAGGCTTAATTGTTGTAGGTCTCACCAAGACCTAATGGTGGTTTGGGGCTAATGAGGTAATGATCGACCTATGAAGAGTCTTTTTCTCACATGTAACATGTGTATGGACCTATGTTAAATTTGATTAAAATATGTAAAGCATATTTTCTGACCAAGATGGGTTAAAGGAAGAGAGTGGTATAAATGCAAGGCATAATTGGACTAATTGTGTTAGTTGAGTGAGTGAGGATTCAAGTGAAGGAGAGAACCTTTGAAAGAAGGTACAGGTCAATAAATACCATTAGAGAGAAAATAAGATTAGTAATTATTGTATGATTAAGTTGATGAAGGTGAACACATAGGTCATTGGACCTAATGAGCCTAGAAGAGGTAGTTTGAGCAAGTTAGCCATAGAGGTAGCTTGAGAGAAATTCGAGGTGAAGAGTGCAGACAAAGGTGATCATCATCATTTAAAGATCATAAATATGTTCTCAATGTGATATATTTAGGTGGATGAGTGTGTGCTTGGTTTCCTATGGGGTTGGTTCCTCCTTGCAAGGTAAATCTTGCTAAAGGTCTAGTTATTGTGGGTACTCAGCTAGACAGGGGCACTAGCTCCTTGTGGGATTGGTATCTCACTAAACTAAGGGATGGGTGTTCATTGATTAGTTTATGTTAGTATAAATTTTGGATCTTATTTTATAGTACTATAGTCCATATTACATGGTTTATTGGGTTTTATCCCCCAAGAGGGTTTCCCACATATATGGTGTATTCATGTGATGTATACTTTGGATGTATATAGTTCCATATTTATGTTACTTGATTAAGTTGATGTATGTTTAATGTTTAAAGAATTGGGAATTGGATTGGATTATATTGAATCAATAATTCACCCTCTCTCTCAATGACTGTACCTCTTATAGAGATATGGGAATCTCTTGATTTCATGGTGTTCTAGTTCCCTATGATAAAGGGTGACTCCATTAGGCTTCATGGATACACTCATCAATTAGTGGAAGCTTAGTATATATCATGAAGACATGTTCATAGAGATATAAATGTTATTGGTATATGAGAGGTAAGCAAAAATTTGTTCCTTGTTTCTAATAATTGGTAGTTGAGCTTGATCTGTGTTGAGAAGTGGTATTGGTATCAAGATGTTTGAAGTAAAATGAGTATGGTATGAGATTCCTAATGACTCATGTCGTGATTTCAAGATATGAAGACAAAGGGGGAGTCCCTAATTTTTTAGTTGATGTCAAGAATATGGTGGCCTAGTGTGTGATCAAAGGTGTGATTCATATCAGTCATGTTAAGGACAAGGTGAGTGGTCTTGTGATCTAAGTTCATTTGAAGGAGGTATGCATGGAGTAAGGGGGAACATATTATTGTAATGTTTCATATTTTGTGTGTTGATATTTTTACAAGAATATGTGATTTTAGATGTTACAAGTGTGATAATGTTTATTTGAGAAAAGAGCTAGTTCTGGGAGAATGAATACCAAAGGGAGATGTATCTTTTTGAAAGAATGATTAGTTTCTAAGAGTGGTTGTCATCTTGCGTATGTGAGGAGAAGCATCAACTCAGGGGAATATTTTATCTCTATGTTTTGAAGTGTCAATATAGTAAGGTAGAAGTCATAAGAATCATGGTTTCAAGGGGTCCAAGGCTCATATGGTAATTTATGGAAGACCCTTTGTCATTAATGTCAAATGGGGAGAAAGATCAGGATAAGGAAATGAGAATGATCAAGTTTTAGTGTGTTTTCCATCAATGACAAAGGGGAAATTTGTTGGCATGTTATTTTCAATGATGTCAAGGTTAATGTCACTAATGTCAAAATTGATTTCATTGATGTCAAGGTATGTGCATGATATGACAAGGTGAGATTGTTGAGCATTATATTTTCTATTGATTAATGTCCAGGTTAAAGTTAGTTTGAAGTTGTCATTAAATGTTATTATGAAGGTATGATGATAAGTAGGTTTGAAAGAGCATTGTTGTGAGTAACACCAATTGGCAATGTGTGTTGTAACAAGCTTATAAGCATTAAGGGTATGTAGTGTTGTCATGAAAGAGAAGAGTATGGTCACGGAAGAGTGTTTAAATACAACTAATGTTTTCATATGAAGCATAGTGTATGAAGAGATTTGTAAAAGTCATTGATGTCATGACATGAAGAGTTTCAAGATAAGCAATGTGATAAGATGCATTTAAATGTAAGAGAGAATTTGAAGTCAAGAGACACCTTGAAGGAAAATAATGTATCATGGTTGCATGAAATTCAAGGTTTATGTCAAGGATGATGTTAAAGGTGTTTAGGTGTATGAAGAGAGATGTCAAGTCATATGATGCTTAGTTATATGGTTTTAGATCTGTATGAGGCTATGAGAGATTATTGTCATAAAAAAGAATGGTGTAGTGATATGTGTGTGCTAGGATGACTTATGATTTTTTGTTAGTCATTTTTTTGAGGTCATGACATGGAAGGAATATTTCAAGGTGTCAAGTACATTGGAATCTTGAGCCTAGTCATAGCATGGTGAAGGTATGAGCTAATGGCATAATGAGGTGAGTGATCTCAAGCATGTGAGATATTTAAAAGGTTGTATGAGTATGAGTATGAGGTATGGATGCACTCATAAGTTTTTTCAAAGTGAGCCTATAGGGGTAGGACCTTCAATCTAGGTCTACATCTAGACCTCTATTAAACCTTGCTTGACCTAATGAGGCATGAAGAGACCTTATGAGAAGGTATGAGCATGGTGGCTTGGTGAGGAGTGTAAATAGGCATGAGTGGTTTTATGAGGTTTATTTATTATGTGAGTGAGGTGGAGAGTGCATGGAAAGAGGCATGAAGTTTAGTTTTAAGGAATAATGTGGTTTTTAAGTCAAGGCCTAGAGAGAAAAGGGAGAGTATGGCCTAATGAGGGGTCATGATTAGATTTAAAGGTGTTTGAGCTCATTTAATAATTTTCAAATGTGATTTATGTTGTTTCAAGTTTTTTTTTGTATTTTGAGGTCATAGTGTAAATTAAAAGGCATGAAAATTCGTTTGGAGGTCTCTCAAGTACTCAGAATGAAGGATTCTCAACTCGAGAAGGATTTGATTATGCTCATTAGCTTGTAAAACATTTTCATGGGAACCTAATCAGTTAATTTTACATGGTGAAGGGTCATATCTCAAATTCCTAATCATTATTTTTTGGATTGAGGGGTTATGCTTTATGAATGATCGTTAAGAGTGAAAATTGGTTTAAACCCTCTTAGAACCCTAATGAAGACCCAATGTTGAAGATGTTGCTCAAAGTGATCAAGATGGATTTAATTTCTCAAGTAAGATATTTTATATTATATTGGACTCTCCAAGGTACCTCTAGGTGTTATTGGTTAGAGAGAGGAGAGAGAAAATGTTGAGTTACATGCTTATTTTTGAAGAAGTTATTGTAGAAGTCAAAAGTTGCATTGAACATAGTAAGAAAATGGATGGAGGAAGAAGGTAGAGACTCATGTTTCATGTAATTGAATATTTATGGATATTTTATATTCCTCAAATATGTTGAACTGGTCATCCAAGTTTGTTAGTCTCTAACAGGCCTAATGGTACAAATAGTGGAAAACCTAGGCAGTGTGAGAAGTTTGTTTTTGGTGTGTTTTTAGGGTATAATGATGGATTAAAATAAATGAATATGTAAATTTGGAATGGTATTTCCTATTAATTCTTGGTATATGTCTTTTTAGTTAGGAACAGTGCTAAAAACATTGAAGCCAAAATGGCTTGTCTGGCTTAGTGAGGTTTGTGTGTAGTGAGGTCAACAAATTGGTCTGGAAGACCAATATTTTCCACTAGACCATATGATGTTTATATTTAAATATGGTTTTTGAGATTTTATATAATAATTTTAATGAATTTTATTTCTTTTAAATTCCCTATACAAGTTTTAGAAGGTTAATATTTCATGACTATGTTTTCTACAATCTTGGCAGTTTTGAGTAAGCAAGTTTCAGTGATGAAAAGTTGGATTTGAGTATAATTTCATGAAAGAGAGATGAAATTTAGTGTATGGTATTTTTTTTTTGTGAATTTAAATTATATTTAATTATTTTTAAAATCTTTTAAGTCCATGTAAGAGGCTAAAAATTTGAAGTCAAAATGGCTTGTCTGGTTCAAGCAAGACTGTGTGAGATAAGGTCAGGAGATTGGTATGCAAGACCAATGTTTGATATTATAGATTATGGTTATATGATTGAGTTTTTTATTAATATATTATATAATATTTTTAAATTATTTATAATCATTTAAATTTTCCTTTTATGTGTTGGATGTAAAGTAGTTTCATGACTAGTTTTTGACAGTTCTGGCAGTTCAGAGTGAGCATGTTGAAGAGATGAGTTTAAGATTTATTGCCCTAAGTTGAAGTGTTTAAATAATATGGTGATGAACCTAAGGTAATTTTTATTATGAATAATTAATTTATTATCATTTTTATGTGTATAAATGATGTGGTATCTTTAGTTGTTCAGGATAGACTTTTTTATGTGTTAAAAGGCCTAATGTGAACAGTGCTAATGGAGTGTTTCAAGTGGTGGTTGGACCTAAAAAGTGTCATGGTGATCAAAGGATATTGGATAAGACATATTTTATTTTTTTATTAAAATATTTTTTCATGTATATATGTGTATATTTTTTCAAGGATTCATAAGGTAACATGTCCTAAAGTAGGCCTAATGGAATTAGGTCTCCACGAGACCTAAAGAAGGATTTGGTCTATTTGAGTTATGGCCAACATAATATAATGATTTATTATTAATTATAAAATGTAATAATGGATATATGTGTCCAACATAAGTGGGTAATTGTGCGTGTCTGACAAATAGGTGTATGATTATGAGGCTTGTATAAGAACAAGACTTTTTAGGCCTAATTTACAAGAAAGTGAATTGGATTGAGGAGCGAATGAGATAGAAGATCCTTGAGTGGAAAAAGGTATTATATACCATCATAATATATTATATGTAATATCATTAATATCTAATATGAGGTATAAATATGATGATCAAGGTCATATGACCTAATCAATCTTGAAGAGACCTAATTGAGCGAAGAAGCCTAGAAGGCAATTTGATAGGGATAAGAGTGTGAAGAGATAAAGAGGTGGTCATAATCTATTGTTTGAGTAACAAGGTGTTATAAATGTTATAAAATTAATAAGGTGGTTGAGTTTGTGTTAAGTCATCTAGGGGGTTGGTTCCTTATTGCAAGTGGGTACTTGTTAAAGCTTAGTCAAGTGGGTGCTTGGCTAGTCGGGGTTGGTGCTCCATGTGGATTTGGTGCTTCACTAATTTTGGTTTTTGTATTATAGGACTATAGTCCATTTGAAGAGATCAGTGGTTTTTCTTCCCCTTGAGGGTTTCCCACATATGTGATTTGTTCTTGTGTTTCATGCTTATGTGGATAGTTGTTTATGTCTGTTAGATCTATATGTTTATTTGAATGGCTCATGAATGTTAAGTGGAATTGAATGAATGTTTTGAATACTGATTCACCCCCCCCCCCTCTTAGTCATTGTGTTTACAACAAGGTAAGCTAAGTTTCAATATCATTTCCCCATTTTTTAATATCACATTGTGTTATAAATGAATGGGGCCATGTTATTGTCTAGGTGGTTGACACATGTAAAAAGGATCGAGGATGCCTAGGTGATGGCTCAGTGTGGCTCTTGATATATCTGGACATAGGATAGAAGCACATAAAAGCTAAAAAGGGATAAAAATAGGCCCTAATATAGGTCTATTTATATGCTAAGGATAGGGTGGTCTCAAGTGACACTCATTGTATTAAAATGACATTTTATATCTTTCCCCCCTTTATTCTATAAATATGGCATAGTGAAATGACCAAGGTAAAGGAAATAGAAACCTACCTAGACTTACGTATGAGGTGAATCTCATGAATGTGTGTCTGAGTCTATGAACTATGATCCATTGTGTGTCTTATAAATGAAACAAATATGAATTAATCCTTAATAAATATAAAAAGTAAAGATAAAACTTAGTAAATAAATGTGAGAGAGGAGAAAGGAATGAATACATCTCATTGGGTACACAAACCAATGTAAAAACCTAGTGAAATCTTTTGTGTGTGTGTAAATGGTGATCAAATAGTGATTATATTGGACTGAGTTAATGTCTTGTCCAATCCCCATATGTGGGTGGCTCAAGAACTCAAGTTGGTCTTGACTTCATCACTGCCCACTCTTGTTCAGTGGATCATAATCTATGAATAATTTGGATTGGATTGATGACTTTTTTAACCTTCTTATGTAGGTGGATCAATAACTCAAGTAGATCATGACTCCATAATTTTCAAACCATGTGTATTATAAGAAGATGAAACTAAAATTGTGTGGTGTCATGAAGCTATAAAAGATGGCTATGGGTCACTTAGGAACTTTGAAATGTAAAATGGCTTAGGGGCCACTTGGGAACTCAAGAATGCCAATTATTGTAGACAGAATGAGGCATAAATTTGGTGTAATCTTGGTATAT
Organism: Torreya grandis; assembly: GCA_037957365.1. NCBI lineage: Eukaryota > Viridiplantae > Streptophyta > Pinopsida > Cupressales > Taxaceae > Torreya > Torreya grandis. The sequence continues at coordinate 1,223,578 of JARHVA010000816.1, forward strand.
ATGGTGTTTGAATTATACAACATGGATAATTACATGGATTTATCATTCCATCTGAGATAACTCGTGCAAAACTAAGCATATATAAATAATGTGTTGCACACATGCCCCCAATTTGATATCTATGCATATGGATTCTAGATTAATTTATATTAATATGTGTTTGTACATATCTTAAACTAAAATTGGAGTGATCATTCCATGTATAATTCCCTTAATCTAAGCAAACATGTGTAATTCTATGTAAAAACTAAATATATACTAAGCATATCTGATAATCTATGATTGAGACTGTGCAAATTTGAACTATACCTTCTATACCTTTCTGACAATTCTAAAATTTTATATTTTTGAGGCTACTAGAAAATATCATAGTATGTGGACTATAGCATACTACACTCCCAATAGTATATTACGCTATTGTCCAAAAGTATTATTTTTTAGAAAAAAATGAGATTGATTTATGTATGCCTATATTTCACTATATTTTCCTGAGTCATAGCTCTATAATCTGTGTCTATATGCTAAAAACTATGTTTTCGTGTGCTCACTAGGATGGCCTGATCTTTGTGATAACCCGTAATGAATTACCCATTTTTTATTGGAGTTTTTGAACCTCTACAATAACTATCCTCAAATGAAAATTTGTGCATCATGTGTGTTAGACTGAAACTATATGATATCTACGTGATAAACCAATATAATGCAGAGACATGACATCAAAATGTAAAAGAGATTGAGCATAAGTTGGCAATATATGATGTATGTTATATATAGCATTCACAAGGTTTTAAAAATAGATACAACAATGTAAACATGTATATAAACAATAAATTTGAATAAAATCTTAGTAAACCACTTGGGGGGATGGGGCATGATGTTCATCAAGGCACCCAATGAGGAAGTGGAAATGCATGAGGTCCCTCATAGCATCACAAAATGGATGTGAAATCAACAATCAAGAGATAAGTGTCATGGCCATGAAACATACATGAAAGCATACATACAAACACATGAGGCACACAAAGAGGCCAAGGGGCAACAATACAAGGGACATGGGCACATGTCAATAAGTTTGAGAAAAGGAACACATATAAAGACATTCTCAAATATCCACATACACAAAAGATCATGTAAGTTTGGCTTAGATCTAAATGTAATGACATGTTCAAATATCCACATACATAATCCAGAAGCATACACAAGGAAATTGGCACATGTCCAAAGCATAAAAGAAATAAAATTACAATGGCATATTCAAATTCCCTCAAGTATATGTAGAATCAAAGAGACACAATCAAAAATAGACTAGTACAGTTATAAATGAAAGTATGCATAATCATGTGGTAAAAATCCATATAAGATAAAATATTTACATAAGTTGAGTCTATAGTAGTAGTTAGTAAAAAATTAGTGTAGTATAGGATGATCAATATCAAGATATAATCGATGCTAAATTTGTGATATGGAGTATAGAGAGATATAACCTAGAAAATCATAAGTTGTGTGTATGATGTCCTTAGTGGGCTAATATATCAATGTTGAATTGATTTATATGTGTATGTGTCCCTGATGGGTGGATAGTAGCAAATCTAGATCTATGTAAAATCATAAGTTGTGTGTATGATGTCCTTAGTGGGCTAATATATCAATGTTGAATTGATTTATATGTGTATGTGTCCTTGATGGGTGGATAGTAGCAAATGTATATCTATGTAGAGGACCAAAGTCCTATAATAATCCTTGAACACTCGAAGGGAACAAGTGAAGCATGTATGTATGATAAAACTGATTACACTAACATAGATAGCATATGTAGAATCTATAAAATATAAGAAATATAAACATGGAAATGTACATAATCTAAAATTTGTATTTTAAAGCAATATTTGAATATTTTTGTATTTTTTGAGAAAGATGGAGGAAAATATGTATAATTAAATTGAAATAATGAATCTATGTATAAGTAGGATGGAAATGAATGAAATTATGTACAAGGAGGGTATTATGGATAATAATCTATGTGTTGGTAAGGAATGGTTCTAGAAACCTAACATGTCATCGATGGGATGCCTCTGTGTAACATAAGTGGCATATTTTCTTTCTAAATGGTATGTACCATAATAATTTGTGTTGTTCCAATCATCTTCTTCATCTTAATTATCATTGTTTGGTTTATTGATTGTGATCTTGCCATCTAAAACTATATCCACTGTAGGTGTAGCTTTATTTTTTATAGTTTATTGGGAATAAATTGTATTCTTTATAGAAACTATAATCATTGCACTCTCATGTGAAAAGGATATGCAACCTCTTTTTTTCAAGTGTTTCTCTTATTGTTGTTAACCATGAACTTCCAAGGATAATATTATAAGCATCTGATTGTGAAATAACTTGAAATGGGGGATAACATTCCTTTGAAGCAAAGGAAACTTTTAATTGAATTGACCCCAAGCACGAGAGAGAAGAATTTTTTGTATTGAGATGTTTAGAGTCCTTTCCAAGATAGATAAGAAATGATAGTGAACAAAAATTGAGTAGTTTATAATCCATGATCTTAACATTTGTGCATTGCTTTCCATATATATAAGCTATGATATTGAAATGTTTTGGATATGATATATGGCTTGTAATTTCCCCCTTTACATTGACCTTTGATGATGTATATTTTATAGGTATTTCTTGCTTTGAAGGCTCTTTTGTTAGAAACCCTTTTTTGAGAATGGTTATTTGCTTAAATTTATTATAAATGTGCAACTTAAGTTCTTATTCTTTTTATAACATTACTTGTGTATTTGGATCTTTTTCCTTGATAAACTATATCTATGAATGATTTTCCTTAATATGTTCCATAAATCCCAAACCTTGTTGACCAACATTATCAACTACTAGAATAGGAGTAGTGATGTCTTGGGCATGTTTTCCCAACCCTTGACCTTGATAATCAAACTATTATAGATATTTTTGCCCAAACCTATACTAATTTGAAATTGGGACCTCATTTTGGAGAGGTACTTTTGTATCCTTCACTTGATTTAGATCTGCTTGATCTAATTTTGCTTTGTGAACCTTTTGTTGTTCTGAGTTATGCTTTGGTAACCACTTTTGTATTATTTATAAATTTGACCCTTTTTAATATGTTCATATATCATTTTGGATTTATTAACTAATTTATCTTGTATAGGGTCCTAATTTTTAATTATTTGTTGTATATGTATTTTTAATGCCAAACATGAATCTGTGTGATGACCATGCATTCTATGGTATGCACAATAGTACCTAGATCTCCTTATTAGATGTAGAGGAGGTAGTTTGATCAACTTATTCTTAATAATTTCCATTAGTAATTCATTTTAACTCTTATTACACCCTTTTAATATTTTTGAATCACTTATAATAGATGCATTATGTTTTACTTTAATATTTGGATATGAAATAGTGTTAGGCACAATTTTCCTAGGTGTAGATGCATATACATGATGAAAACTATCATATTCTAAAGACTTTTTACATGTAATTTGATTTTCCAATAATGTGACCTTTTAAATTAATAACTGATTTTGATTATATAGTTTTTAAATTAGATTTATCATACTAATAATTTCATCCCTTAGAGTCTCACAAGTGCAAATCCTAGTTACTTCCAATTGAACATGAAAGCACACATCTTGAATGGGATATGTGGGAAAGAAATGCTTTGAAGGATGGATATGCTAAGTATAGACATTTGGAATAGTAATATATGTTTCCTCACCTCTTGTATGAGTGGTAGCATAAACCTAATTAGAGGTAAAGTAGTTATCCTCCTCTTGGAGATGAGGAAGAAAATAATCTTCTATATCTATGAAATTTGGCAATGCAAATTGGAGGAGGGATGCTAGGGTATAACATATTAGGTCTAAAAACCCTAACATAGCCACTATAAATAGGGGAAAAAAAGATAAAAACCCTAATAGCATCTAGGGTTTTTACACTATCCAAAGTAAGTTGGGATCACCAAATGTTTTATCTTTTTTAGGATTATGAAATGTAACCCTAGGTTGATAAAAATTGAGTAATAAATTGAGGAATAAAATAATACAATATCAATAGCCATTGATTTGCATAATAATTAAGTTATTTGAATATTAGATAAATATAAATGAATTATAAAAGGTGTACTTAGTTGGAAAATGACTAAGATAGATAAGTGGTAAACTAGGAAATGATGTAGGAGTAGGGCAAAGTGTCATAGCATTGAACAAGTGTCATAACCCTCTTCAAACAATATCATGGCCCTCTTTTTTAATATCACATTGCTTTATAGACATTTTATTCTATGCTAATGACCCTATGTAGGTAAAGTAGTGAAATTATGGGTAGACCTTCACTCTATTATGGGAAGATTGTGTTTGTATGCCTAAGACTTAGAAAATCGTCTATTGTATGCTTTGAATGATTTCACTATCAAACCCTAATCCTCCATGCTTACTAGGGTTTTTATGAACATAAGTGGAATGATATGGTATCATTAGGGTAGGGTAGGTATGACCTCAACACCCCATGTGTTGAGTGTTGCCTACATACCAATACATTGAAAGGGGATCAAACCTAATGTAGTTCTCCCAATCTAAGTGTTGGTGAAATTGAGAGTGATACTAGTATGCCTGAGTATGAATGGTAATTTGAATGATTTTATTGTGAATTTAGATTAGAAATCTGAGTAAAACTAAGCTTTAGGCTATTGTAGATGAATGTATGTATAAATATGAGTAAATAGGGATCAATAACCTTAATTTTCAAAATTATTTCTAAGCTTGTTCATGAGAATTTACATCTATCTGATAAATGAATGAGAGTGGTCATTATATAGTGTTTTGAAGCTTATCGAGACATGAAATGAGTCTAGGTCAACCTTATGATACTTTGGGAAGTGGAAATATATTTTTTAGGGGCAAGGGAAGTTAAAGGTCAATACAATTACCCCCTTTTACAATAATACATTGAATTATAGAATAATGGGACCATATTATTGTCCAGGTGGCTAGCACATGTGAAAAAGGGTTGGGTATGACTAGGTGATGGCTCAATGTAGTTATTGGTAGATCTAGCCATAGGCTAGATGCACATGAAAGTTTGAAAATGATAAAAATAGACCCTAAGATAGGTCTAGGGCTAAGTTAAGGACAAGGTGGTCTCAAATGACACTCATTGCATTAAAATGACATTTTATATGACTACACTTATCCATAGTAGTATAATTTTTCACAAACTCAACAAGTGTTTGAATAATTTAATATATGGCTCACTCTCGATGATCATCATCATATTGTGCCAATAAATCCCATAAGGCATGATCTGTAACTGAAATATATAATATTAAAGGTCTATCTAGTGTTGGAGGCATGAGAATAGGTGTGTTAAGTAAATATTCTTTGATTTCATCAAAACTCTATTGAAATTTTGCATCCCTATCTATTTTTGTATCTTTCTAGAGTAATCAAGTGAAGCATTATGTTTTTTTAACTAATTAGACCACAAAATGTCTTATTGCCTTGATTTTTCCTTGTAATTATGTATTTGTGATAGGTCATCAGTGGGAGTCATGTCTTAAATATCTTTGACTATTTTGGGATACATCTCAATACCTAAGTGAGATGTGATCTATCCCAATAATTTCCTTAAAGAAACCCCAAATACACATTTGTGTATGTTTAAGTGCACATTGTATTTCCATAATTATTCAAAAAACTATAAATATAAATCATGACCCTATCACTATTTTGATTTATCAAGTTTTCCACATAGTCATCCACTATTTTATGTATATAATCATGAAATATATGGATCATAGCTTGCTGATAATTGACCCCAAAAATTTTAAATCCAAAGGGCATGACCACATACCAAAATGTTCTTGATGGAGTATTAAATGAATTTTTTTATTGATCTTATGGATTTATTTTTATTTGGTTATATCCTAAGAACCCAACCATGAATGATAACATCTCATAACTAGTTTTAGATTCAATAAACATCTCAATATTTGGCAATGGATAGTTATCTTTACGAAAAGCTTTGTTCAAGTCTCAATAATATATACAACATTGAATTTGTCCATTAGGTTTTATAATTGGTAATCTATTATAAATCCACTTAGAATAATCAATGGATCAAATAAATACTCCATCTAATAATGTATGTATCTCTTCTTTTACCAATACTGCAACCTTAGGATGCATTTTATGAATATTTTGTTGTACTAACTTGGCATCTAGATAAATTAAAATATTATTTCATGTAATTTTTTGATCAATTTTTGGCATATCTAGGTAATCCCATGCATATATCTCTGAGTAGTCATGTATAATTTGTTGAAGTGCCTTTCCTTCATCTTTATATAACAAATTTGCTAGTAGTACAGGTTTAGGGTCCTTATCTATTCTATATCAAAATTATATTATCTCTTTATTAATTAGATTTGGTCTATATTCGATATATGGTGTTGTATTAATAGTATTTATACCATATTAATGGATATTAATGTTATTGTCTTCACTTCTCCAAAGTATGCATGGGTGACAGTTGTGTAATGAAACCTATTATTATTATTGAAGGAAGGGAGTTCCTCATATGCCCTAAGCTATTCTAGGATAGATTCATCATTTTAAATTTCATCTAATGTTTAAATCTTAGGGTAAATAATGTTTTCAATAAATTTAGGGCATACCATTTTCACTATAGGTATTATGAACTTCATGTTTTGGTTTTAGTTCTGCTTTGAAGAAATGTGCATAGATAGTGGTCTTTGTGATTTTTCCTTTCTCGATTTTTTTGTATAATTGATCTTTGTCACCCTTTATTATTAGATGCTCAGATGAGGTTAAAAATTCCTTGTGCCTATTTCCACAATCATTATCCTATATTTCCCATTTTTTAAAAATATTTAAGCCTAAAATCATATTGATTATGATATGTTAATGATGATGAAAATAGAGCTAAAGAAGATATTAGTACTTCAGTTGGTTTGTATTCTTGAGAATATGGTTGCATATGAGGAATGTCATGATCCTCAGGTTTAATTAATTAATAATACTTGAATGGTTCTTGATCCAAAGGGAATATATATATAGACACACACACACACCATTGATGAATAAAATTTAGACATGTATGTAAGGTAGAATAAACTAGGTTCATCTCATGAATCCATGGTCTCCCTAACATAATATTATAATTTAGGTCATTAGGCATGACTTGACAAATTATGGCTATCATTTGAGGGACCATGATAATATGTAGTGTAGTTTATCATAATACTTTTCATGGAATGTTGTCAAATCCTTTAATATTAATATTTTAATATTTAATATCCTTTGTTTGCATATCAATTTTTTTTTTAAATTAGATATTAAAAAAATAGACTTGATCCATTATCCACCAAAGCTTGCTTCAATATATTATTTTTTACTTGAACTTTAATATATAATGGTAGATGTTACTCTATAATATGTTTAGGAGGAAAGTATTATTTTTCAAATGAAATTATTTATTCCTTTAATCATAATGTTTTAATAATACAATCCACGTAAGGTGGTTCCACATCATTTGGTAAAATTGTATCACACAATGTTGCATAGAGAATATCTTTATAAATAGTCATTGTCTGAAATAGTAATTCTAACATAGAAATTTTTGCATAGATATTTTTGAGTTGATCCATGATGTCATACCCCTTGGGTTGATTACCTTGTTTGGTGGAGGGTGATGTGGGTTATGGTAAGGTCCTTTGGTTTTACTATTGAATGAACCACCTTACTTCTTCATGTTATAACAACATGGACCACATGATTCAATATAAGTTGTGGGCCAATCATAGAAGCAAGATGGTAATTGTTAGAATTTTAAAAACTAGGGTGAGGAACAAGATGAGTCATGCATTTATTTTATCATCTATTAGTAACAATAGGAATCTATGATTGGATGTTAAAAAAATAGGGTATGAAGAAGGTTTGGGATTGTTCATTGGTAATTTTAGTCTTATTAATGAATTTAGATTTTATCTTTGTTATCCATATGTTTAAATAATTGATCCAAAGAAGATACATTATCCATGTGGAGAAATATGAAAAGAATAATTTCAATAGTTGTGTTAACCAATAATGTTCATTCAAAATGGTCATGATTATTTTGTATTTTTAGGGGAAAATAAAATTATATCTAAAAATAAAACCTTAAAGTTGAAATATGAAACCCTAAGGAAAAAACTAGTGTTTTTCACTTGTTTGATGTGTATGCATTCACCAATATGTTTTTACCTAGATTGGATTAATGATTTAGATTAATATAATTAATATATGAGTTTGAAATGTAACTTAGATTAATAAGTATATAATTCAAGCATACATCTAAATGTAAAGATAGATTAATTCTTCTAATTTAACAAGCACATATGTTAAATATAGAAAGTATTAAATATATTAAAATACTTAGATTTTATAATTGATTATCTGACTATAATTGTATTATGGAATTTAAAATATGTGGTAAGCAGGCCTATGGTATTTTTGGTTCTAACAATAATCTCATGTCTACATTAGGTCAGTTTCACAAGAATAGATGAGTATCTCAATTTGATATTGACCTACGGGTTAGTACTGACATGTGTAGAAGTATGACACAATGATTATACATTCACTTACAATTATATTTATTTTTTATGTCTTTACCATCTTGAACCCTAATGACATGCATAGATCTATAAATTAGCCTCATTTTGCTTAAAACTCTAGATGTACTTGTAAGGGCTAAAAACCTATAAAAATTGGAGAAATGTAATGGGTTAATCTAACCCTAATCAACCCCACCTAACTATTTGCCACTACGTATGTATCCAATACTCAAAGGATGGAAATCAAGCCACGTGTACTTCTCCCACCTAGTGTGTTTGTACAATTGTGCTCCTTTGCTATGTGTATGCAGCTAATGATTAGTTTTAGTATTTAATAATGCTTTCTTTATTTTTGCATTTGAGTTCTTTAGACCTATCTTATGACTACTCTTAGTGATAGGTATGAAAATTGATAATAATAAGGTAGATTTTCTTCATTTGAAATAGTGTATAGATGTATATCAGATAAGTTTCAAACCCCTTTTGAATAAGACATTAGTTTTTTTATATATGGATTCACTTGAATAATTCCTCATGGTACTAACACATTTGGCATATGGGATAACCCTAATTATTAGTTTCATTTTATAAAATAGTCATTGTTGAGAGTAGGTCAATTTTGACCTACTCAGGTCATGGTCAACTAGTGATAATGACTGTAATTGGTGGAATTGGCTTGTGTATAGGTGAATTGAACTGAGAGTATGGATATTTTTATGCAATATATTTAATAGGTTTGAAATAGAAAGTGAGGTTATTATAGGTGTATAACATCATAATGAAAGGATTGATTCATAAGATTGCATGTAAGTGTGAGAGGATGGTGAATTAGAATCTTTTTTGAGTGCTCAAGTCATGCATGGTAAATGTGTGTCAAGATTATCATTGTCAAGTATGAAAGCCCACATTTTAGTGTCTACAACATGATGACTTGTAGTATAACATTTAAATAACAAAATACTATATGGAAATCACCTTTAATGAAAATATAGTGCAGTACATGGTTTCTTACAATAACATCATAATTAATTACACATGAATATATAGCCACAAAATATTTTTCCTAACCTACAGGACCTAAAAATTTCATCATTTCTACATAAATCTAGCCATATGTTTGGTAACCTAAGACAAGGAATAAAACAACTTAGCTATTAAATGTGTGCAAATGACAAAATTAAAATGGGAAATATATGAAAAAAATCATACCATGAAATTGGAAAAGGACCATTATGATAGTAAGGCTCCCTTTACTTATTATCAAATAGTGAATTCAAATGCTTCTCCTTAGGGCACATAACAATAGTCCTCTTAAACATATTTTAATATATCTTTGTATACCTCTACATTTCCAAAAATATTTTTTACTATACAAAATGCCACTTAGGTGTGGTTTTATAATATACCCCATGTGCATACCTAGTGTATAGGAACACTAGTGTATGACAATGACATAGGTATATTTCAAATGCATGAGACCCATAGTTGATACTTCTTACAATATAATATTCAACATGAATTATTTTACGTACCTATGTAAATCACACATACAAATAATAAGACAATACATATATCAAAATAGAATATTGTGTTGTGGCCTTTCTCAATTGATACCTTATGTTTTTCCACCCTCTTTATTTTCTTTGGGGAAATCAGTGAGAAATTTGTTCCATTCATGATCATTAGGAAAATTGGCCATGGAATAATTTTTAATTCCTCTTGTAGTATCTTCTCATTTATTTTAATTGAACTTAGTCGTACCCTTTATGAATATGTTTGACTTCATTTTCAAATCTAAACTTCCTTTGAATTAAATTTTAAAAAACTATAATGAGGTAAAATCATTATTTGTGATATCCTTGCTAAATATGTCAATCAAGATATTTGCATCCTTGATCCAATCATCCTTGTTTCACAATCCTTCAGTATTTATGTAGAGGTTAGGAACTATTTTTTATGACTACACCAAGAAAATTAATTTTAAATTTCATCATGCCTGTTATTTTATCTACTTGAAGATTAAATATTTTTAATGTGCCACAAATATCTAATAAATTCAATTATTTGGTAGAAGGCTAGCCCTTTCCTTTAAATTTTTAACTATCCATCCAAGTTATCTTTATGTTAGGTTGATCAATCAATTATATTATGTGAAACCATGTGATTGTGAATACTTTCATTTTATCAAATAAATCATCACATTGGTATTTATTATTTTCATCCTTAATTCTTACTTATCATATGGATTATGGTAACTACCTAGTCTCATCCACCCTTGGCTTGATAAAATCATTGATTTTTTCCTTAAAATAAAATCTTAGTTTCTCCCTTTCAACCTTGAGGGCTTCACTTTCTTATTTAAACTAACATTTGGCATCATTAACCTTCTCCAATTTATTTTTCAATGTTTTCATCTCCTTTTTCAATTGGATGACTTGGGGATGAGTTGATGTTGATTTTGATGATTTATCCATAATTATAGGATCGATCTCCATTGCTTCAGTAGTAGTAGCTTTAGGTTAAAAAATGGCAGTGCCAATGGTGTGATCCTTATTTTTTCCATATTTGTCACTGTTTCTTCTAGTTTGGACTATATTTCATCTTTCTTGAACATAATTCCTCTTAAATCTATATTTTCCCTTTGTATTTAAATATATTCATCCATAAGCTTCTTGTATTGAGCCTTAAATTACTTAACATTCAAATAATTGTATACTATGTAATCCAAGATTGCCTTGGTTGAATATTTAGCCGTCATGTCACCCACCTTGATTATATTTAAATCCCATCTAAATTCTTGAAAGGTCAATTGCTTCAATGGTTTATTATGGGGTGGAGCTATAGTATATGTTGATAGAGTTTTGATTTCCACATTAAAATTTGAGATAGGAAAGTACCTAACAATCTAACCAAACTTCACATCCTTCACAAACACTCTACTTGTATCATAATTTTGCATCATTTCATGAAATATCATTGCTAGATCAATATCCCATCTAGGTAGCATCAAAAACACATTATTATTTATAACCTCTCTTGTTTGATTAAGACCGAGGTTATTCTAATCAATTCTCTATTTGGGAAATGTTGTAAAAGGTTTAAATTGGGATTTAATTGTATCCTCTTATTCTTTTCAAGTGGATTCTTCTTCCTACACTATAGGGTGTTTTCTCTTACTATGTTGAAGAGTATATGTAGCAATGAAAATTTGATTTCTTTAGCCTTGATAAAATCATAATCACTTAGAAGCCTATTAGTTTATTGAATTATTTGGTCTTCTAACTACTCTAATGTTGGGAATTTGATTATTTCAATCTCCTATTCCTTATCATCTTTGATTTTATTAGGAATCATGTGAAGTACATGATCTCATTTATTTTCCCTAGTGTGATACGTACCTATATCTTTGTATGACCTTCTATTATTAATTCAGCTAAAAATTTATTATTTTCTTCAATAATTTAAGTGTGTACTTACTCAATGTGCACACCTCATCAGGGCCATTCTTGCATGACTTGCGACTACTAGCTTGCATGTCCATAGTTTATACTTGTTAATCTATAGGAATATCTTAATTAACATTTAATTTCTACATCTCTTTATTTTATGACATGATAGGAATGGATTCATCTTTTTATTCATCATCTCCATATATGTAATCTAGCCAATTTTAATCCCTAGTGGCATTAATCAATTTTTCAATGTTTGGTAATAATTTTTCAATCTATTTAAAGGGATTATAAATAATAATTTATGCCTATACATATTATGAGTTTATTTTCTTCTTCCTCTACTTGATCATTTTAAACTTGGCCCACAACAACTTTCTTCTTGTGACTTCATCTGAAGTCATATAATTTTTGCATGTGTATTCCATTTCATTATAATCATGAGGGTACCCACTTCTTCTATTGGCCTTTATCTTCTGCTTAATGAACCACTCATTTTTTCATCTCTTTTTTCATACATCCTTAAATAAAACTTATATATATCATTTTAAGAAATGAATAAATCACATATGTGATGGAATGCAAAGTCCCCTGTGGTTGCTATAAAGGTTAAGAGCCTAATTTTCCCAATTTTAGCAAATTCATCATCAACTGAATGAATCTATCTTAAAATCCCATGATGAATGTTTATTAAGGGTAAATTTAAAGGTAACATAAAATGAACTACATCAACTACACATATTCTTATAAAAGTTCCATAAAGTGTTAACCACCAATCAACCTAGTTATGGGTAGGGGCAATTTTTTAGGAAAATTGTAAAAGGCCTTAGAACCTTCATTGAATCACTACTCAACCTTGGCCATTTTTTACCATGAAATTATATATATATATATATATATATATATATATATATATATATATATATATATATTTCACAAATTAATAACCAAATACATTATAAATTGATTTCCATAATTTTTTGTCTAAGCATCCATTATAGGTTTATATTGGTTTACAAAAAAATCTTTGTTTTTTCATCATGTGCCCAATGTATTACTCAATTTTTTTTGGGTATTTCCTTTTGGTGTTTTTTCAAATACATGTAACATAAGTTTGAGTAATACTTGAATTTATTTGTTCCTAAGGTTTTCTTATATTCTGAAAGTTATTGTGTATTTTTGTGGATATAAATGCATCATAATCATAGGTTATTGGGTGGTGATAATGCAAAACATCTATTAATATAGTATCATTGGCCTTGGTCACCCACATGACATCCACTTATATAAAAAATATGATAATATGTACATAACATGTTGGAAATAAGGCAAAAACTTCACTCTATCAAATTGGTCAATTGTTCTTCATCCATGCACCTCTTGATGTAGTGTTTGCCCTCTAACTTATTTACATGATTGTGTAACTCTACATTCTTATAAATACCATGGTTACCATCATATCTATACTTTTTCACTTTCATGTCTAGTTTTTTTTACAAACATTGGAAAGCTAAAAATCCTCCTTGATGCTCTAGGCATTAATATTTAACAAAGCCATAACCTCTATAGTTTTCACGAATAGATGGTGTTCATCATAGTATTATGTTATTCAGGATATGATATTAGGTTTCTCAAACTATTTAGGGACTATGATTTTTCATAAGTCATACTTCCACACATTTTTAATATGTCTATCATGTTCATCTTTGGGTCATGCATTGAATAACAACTGCTTACCATAAAATCTAAGTGTAGGGTCTCTATAATATGCTCTAAGATCTTCATAAAACTCCCATATCTTTATTTTTTATTCCTTAGAAGGGGATAATTTTGAAAACCATTTTAAGTTCAAAGATGTTTTATGTTCATTAAAAAATTAAAATTCTTATAACTTCCTTTTAACATGCATGACTAGTAAAAGCTATGAATGTGAGATGTAGAAATTATTTTATCAAAAAATCAATAGCCACACAATTGAATTGATTGATTTTAGCTTCCTCTCACATGATTCTTCACTATAAATTCATTTAATGATTCAAATATTTGAGAATGATTTGTAAACTAAGTCCAATTGCATCTAATCCTAAGGAATTATATGGATTCCAATACTACGCAAGATAGTGAAATAAATTCCCACATTTGGTAATTTCCTTATTTAATGACACTTTCTTTTTACTCATGATCTAGTTAACATATTATGAGTGAAAAGGTGAAGAAGTTATTTTTTCACTTTGGTATTTTAGGAATTATGCCTCTAGGTTTGACCATTTAATTCCTTTAGTAGTGATATCCAACAAGTCATGTCTTTGTGCAAATCCCCTTTTCACTTTTACTTTGGTATTTTATTTAGCCATTTAGACCTAAGTTTGTAAAGGTGAATAAGCCATTTTATCATGTGATTCATTTTATCTCATTCACAATTATAAGTATCCATTTTCTATAGTGTTAAGCTTGTAAGGGTTAAGGGAACTTTTTAACATATTTTCTAGTGTTCATTATACAAGCCTTTATTGAGGAGTTATGAGCCTAATAACATTTTATTTTTATATATCCTTTTTGGCTTTATGATTTGACATAATATTATTTTAATGCCTCAAGTTTGAACACTCAACAATCATATCCCTCATTTTTTTTCTTTTTTCAAAATTATGAGCTTAGGTTCTTTTGTTTTGTAGTCATATGAGTGCTAAGGAAAACAACAAGAACCTTTACCTTTTTAATTTTTGCCTTTATAGTTCCAGCACATTTGTTTTCATAATATTACATAAAAATAATCAAATAATTATTTTTCACATATTTACTTTGTTGGAATTACACCCTTAGGTTATTTTCAATCAAACATTTAAATCAGATGACCTAAATAACAATCAGTTTACAAAAAAAAAATCTTTGGGCCTTTGCTTATATATTGATATTTTATTAATACTAAATATAATAATGTGATGATGTAACCTTAATTTTTAATTCTTAATAGATTAAGAAATATCAAATTTAATACTTAGAGGTGATGAATTGACATTCCCAAATGTTGCATTTTCCTTTTAATTCTCTATGCTTTTAACCACCTCTACTTTGTACATTGAGAAATGTAAATGTGACAAAAACATTTCTAAATTATTCCCTTGTGTAGACACATAAATTTGGTATTAGACACTTTGGAAACATAAACTTTGACATAATTTGATAATGAAAATGCATTTGACTCTTGAGCACACTTTCCCTCTATCTATCTACCCATATATTGTATTGGCCACCTCTATTTTCTATATATTCAGAATTAGCTTACTTTATACTAAAACATCTTAGAATCTTAGAAAACCCTTATTTATATCTCTTATCTTTATTTTACACTTCCAATATGTTATTATTAACACTTTTACAATGTTGGTTACTATAGGGGTTTTCCTCTACTGGTAATGTCAAGGTGCACTCAACAATTATTTTTCAAATTTGTAAGTCTATATTAACTTGTCCGAGATATGTTTCATAGTTTGGTTATAGTGGGAAATTAATGAAGCATAATTTATAGATATAAATCTTTCATAAGGTCATACTCACTTGGAAACTTGAGGAATTTATTAGAACTCTCTTAAAACATTATCAAAAATACATATACATGTCAAAACCTTCAAGAAGCAACCCAAAAGTAGTCCATATATACAGTTTTAAATACACAAAATCAAATTTTCAGGGTTCCAAGTATCAAAGATCAAAACATTTAATTGTATTAAATATTATTCATGATGTTGAACACACACACATAAATAGGAAAAATACATATGGTTTGATCCCTCTTCAAAGTATTTGAACATATGCAATGCTCACCATTTAGTAAGAAGTGGTTAGGGTTGTCCAATTCAAAATACTAACCCCTTCTTAAGGGTACCTTGTGTTTAAAAACACAATTATGATTTGGATGAAGAATAAGGAAAACAAACATCATCACACAATACCAAAGTTGTGCATGCACATAGGAACTATGTTCAGGTATAGGCAAAGGCATTTTATGATTTATAGACCCACACAATAACATAGGGATATTGTTTTTAATCTCTAGATAGTGTTGAGCAAGGATCAGACTCTATTGAAAGTGTCCAAAGAGGTCCTTAGTCTATATTTCAAGTCTAATAAGTTAAAGAAGCAATTATAGAACATTTACAAGTATATAACACCTATAAATGATAGATAATCAAAATCATCTAATTACATTATCTTTCTCTTGTTTTGTCAATTCTAAATAAAAATATTACAATATCAATTTATCAATTTCAATTTATAGTAGTATATGTATTTCCATATTTCTTATATCTCAATTAGTGCATAGTTTACATTATTTTAAATTTCTTAGGTGTAAAATAAACAAAAAAATTTGGTTAACCCGATCATCTCTTTGAACCGAAAGACCCTAAGTTTAATTTTACATTAAGGTATCATTTTTTTGTGTATACAATATTTACAAACCCTAATATGACTACAATGGAAGATACCAATAATGTGAATTCTTCTTGTTTTGATAAATATAACAACACATAACCTAATAATAATGATTTTTGTGATCATTTCACTGATGTAGATAAAGCTTGACTTAAATAATACCTTGAGATCAATCCACATATAACTAGAGCATTATTTCATGTAACTAGAGATGAAAAGAGAAAAATAACTAAGGAAACCACATCTAAAGAACTACATGATGAAATTTTCAATGATAATAATCTTTTTTCTAGAGGCTTACCATATATAATAGGTGTTTAGACCACTATTCCTACTAATTCCATTTATGTGTCCACACCTATGACTACACAAATGATGGCTACACCTAGGATACATATTATAGGGGAAATATAGTTTATTCCTTACATGTTTATGGATATACCTACATAACATGATTTTGTGCCTCCTAGGCTTACACCTCATATGACACTAACTATTTATAATTAGCCTCATATGGCTACTAATCAATCACTTATACAAAAACTCTTAGATCTTCAATCCAAGGTTTCTCATATCGAACAAGTTTATTATAGAGTGGGACATCTGACAAATTCTTAATCATTATTACACAACCCTTTATCCATAGTGATTTTAGTTATCCCTTGACTATAGGATTCATTGAACCTAAGATTACACCATTATATGGTAAAGGTGATCTAGAACAACATCTTAGATCCTGACATGTAACATGTTTAGACTATGCATCTAATGATAAATTACTAAAAAAGTGTCAGGATGCAAAACACCGAAAGCATACAATTGATTACCAAACCAAGCAACTTAATATGCGGAAATTAACCAGAATCACAAGTAACTAGAAATCATAATAACACATGATATGAGAGACAATACACAACTTATATTAATACTTATACAAAAAAGAATACAATAAAGAAGATGCCACTTCTTCTCCACCACCTCTTCAGAGGCTTCCCACACCTCAAGTGAATAGTAATTCTCTCCTCAAAGCTCTCTCTCTCAGGTCCCAACACACAACTCAAACACAGAGTTGGTGTTCACCTCCTGTGCTCCACGCACACCACAAGTGCTCCACGCACTCCACAAGTACTCAACGTAATCCACAAGTACTCAACGTACTTCAAGTAGATCTCCCATGAACCTGCAACAACCTGCAATTCAACAGACCATACTTATGGAAGGAACTCCCTTGCCTTCCTCTTTGATCTATCTGAGTACACACCTGTACTCCAAGTAGATCCTGCCTAATTCTGCTCCCTGTTGTGTTGATGTCCTATCTGATCTTGCACACCTACAAATCAACCTGGTTTTGCACACCTGTGAACCTTGACCTTGCACACACATACACCTGTAGATCAACGATCTTACTTACCATGTAGATCTCCTATATAGGCCATGCACACATGCTGACCAAGATCCTACACCCCTGAAGAATCTTGTTGACTCTCCAAAACCAGCACCCACCTTGGTACTACTGTGGAACTAGGAGGAACACCCTTGCTCACCTCACACACAGAAGGAGCTAACTTTGCTCAACTCAAACTAGAATGACTTTACAATACAACCATGAGTCTATTATATAGATCTCATCCAAACAATAATTAGACATCTAATTACAATAATTAGATCCACAGCTCTCAGTCTAAAAATAGCTCTCATCATGCAAACACTTGGTTCGTTAGCTAACTGCCCATAATAAGCTCGCAGTCGAACTACACAGGCGACCGACGTCGGTCCCTATCTGCCTGGAGGTGACCGACGTCGGCCGATCCCTGGCTGACGTCAGTTGCTTCTCTTCACTATCCTGCCGATGTCGACTGATCAGACCGACATCGGTTGCTCTGACACTCAGCAACCTTCAGCAACCCCTCCAATGGCCTTCTCCATGTCTGCATCAGTGAAGCTTTTAGCTCCACAACCTAACAATCTCCCACTTGGAGATAAACAGCTGCACTGTACCTATACTTGTACTCTATCTAATCTGTTTCCTAGTTTGTATCCCTCTTCAAGATCAATCTTGAAGACAACCCACCACACATCCCGTGGTGTACCTCCTGTCATCCGAGTACCCTGCCACATCCAAACCTACAAACACATGTAGTGAAGTCCTAACCCTGCATGTATACCTACTGCTGGTCCCTCTCAAATACCTGAGAACCCACTTCCCTGAATTGGCTCCTAACTCTCTGACAGCTCCCACTGCATGGGAATACTCAGGTCTATACTAGACCTCATGTGATTTCAGACATTGTACCTGTCTAGCCCTTAGTGTGCTCTGGCTCTGCATCCTAAACCTTGCCAACACCTGATTCACATCAGCTCCCACTGGAGACAAAATCAACCTGTGATCTCCATGTCTCCCATGTCAAAGAATTTCACTGCTCCAAACTCCTCATGACATGCCGCTAAACTAACCTTACCCTTAGCTCAGTAAAACCCTGTATGTATAATCTTGCTAGCAAAACATACCATCCACATACAGCAATAAAATGATGTTGCAATCATCATCCACCTGGTAAGACAAACCACAGTAGTTACCCTGACATTGACTGAAGCCATGCTTCGTCCTCCACCTGTCGAAGCCTGTACCACTATCCTGCAGCTCCTCAAGACCATATACCTGGTCTTCCGTCTCACGTGTCCGTTCACTCTATTCTTCAACTAAGGAATCCATTCGTCTCTGTGCTTTCATACTTGCTGGCAACCCTACCAAAACTCCCATTTGGTTCTGCATCATATCCCTGCCATGCTCCCACCTATTTCCTGGATCCTTCCTACTCTACAATCAACAACATGTATAAAGAAGAGGAACAACAAATTTGAGGGCCTACTTACATCTTCAGTCCTCCATATGGGTGTTTGAGACTCCTTGATAGCTCGTTGTCCACCCAAAATCCATTACAGTGACTGACCTCAATCACTCCACAGTCTGCATCTGACCGACGTCAGTTCCCATGCGTCTGTCCCTGACTACCGACCCTACTGACGTCGGTGTCCCTGCTATCAACATCGGTCCTCATGACCGACATCAGTCTTACCTACTGCCCGACATCACCGGCTTCGGTTTGCACATGACCGACATTGGCACCTGTCTGTTCGACACCGGTTCCTCCTGACTGACGCCGGTACCTGTGTTCACCTATGAGTGATGACTTTTTACCCGCGAGCTCCTTTGAATCAAAACCCATGTCCAAACTGCTCTGCTCAAAAGTATCCAGCCCAATCCACTGGTCTCTGTCTGCCATCTCCTCCAAGTACACCAAGGCTTTCCAGTTCTTAAGCCTATCAAATATATCTGTCTTCCACTTAAGAACATGCATCTCCTTCCTACTCATGTGACCAAGCCTATGAAGCCACGTCTCTGCAACAGAAGAAGAATCAATAATATAAACAAGTAGATAAAGAGTACATGTTTTCTTACCACCAGCTAATTCAAGTGCATCCGCTGTGAGAGTTCTTGTGCATCTCTCATCATCCAATCTTTCTGAAGAAATTAGCCATATCTCCAAACCTGGGACCTGCATGACCTTCATCAACACCTGTGTGTTGGCCGCCTACAATTTCAGCTTCACTTCCCCTTTGCCAATTCTTTGGAAAGGCTCACCAGCTCCTCTACCTGGGGCTGCATGGAAAGAGGCAACCAAATCTTTTATCCAAGATTCAACTTTATCCAAGAAACCTCCTAGAGCATCCTGTGCCACATGACCTGCAACATCTGCTTCTTCAGTTCCTTCATGCTGATCTGCTACCAACCAACAATATTCTTTTACCTGCTCTTTCTTTCCATGGGACCGTAAGTGACCATCTGTGCTTTTCAACTCCTCCATTCTTAGCTTACTTTCATCTACCATTGCTCTACTCCCACTCAATCAGAAACCCCTGAGAGTGACCTGTAACCAAACACAAAACCTGCTTCTTGCAACCTTAGCTCTGATACCACTTGTCAGTGGTATCAAGCTATGAGCCAACAACCTGGCTCTGATACCACTTGTCAGGATGCGAAACACCGGAAGCATACAGTTGATTACCAAACCAAGCAACTTAATATGCGAAAATTAACCAGAATCACAAGTAACTAGAAATCAGAATAACACATGATATGAGAGACAATACACAACTTGTATTAATACTTATACAGAAAAGAATACAATAAAGAAGATGCCACTTCTTTTCCACCACCTCTTCAGAGGCTTCCCACACCTCAAGTGAACAGTAATTCTCTCCTCAAAGCTCTCTCTCTCAAGTCCCAACACACAACTCAAACACAGAGTTGGTGTTCACCTCCTGTGCTCCACGCACACCACAAGTGCTCCACGCACTCCACAAGTACTCAACGTACTCCACAAGTACTCAACGTACTTTAAGTAGATCTCCCATGAACCTGCAACAACCTGTAATTCAATAGACCATACTTATGGAAGGAACTCCCTTGCCTTCCTCTTTGCTCTATCTGAGTACACACCTGTACTCTAAGTAGATCCTGCCTGATTCTACTCCCTGTTGTGTTGCTATCCTATCTGATCTTGCACACCTGCAAATCAACTTGGTTCTGCACACTTGTGAACCTTGACCTTGCACACACATACACCTACAGATCAACGATCTTACTTACCATGTAGATCTCCTATATAGGCCATGCACACCTGCTGACCAAGATCCTACACCCCTGAAGAATCTTGCTGACTCTCCAAAACCAGCACCCACCTTGGTACTGCTGTGGAACTAGGAGGAACACCCTTGCTCACCTCACACACAGAAGGAGCTAACTTTTCTCAACTCAAACTAGAATGACTTTACAATACAACCATGAGTCTATTATATAGATCTCATCCAAACAATAATTAGACATCTAATTACAATAATTAGATCCACAACTCTCAGTCTAAAAATAGCTCTCATCATGCAAACACTTGGTTCATTAGCTAACTGCCCATAATAAGCTCACAGTCGAACCACACAGGTGACCGACGTTGGTCCCTGTTTGCCTGGAGGTGACCGACGTCGGCCGATCCCTGACCGACGTTGGTTGCTTCTCTTCACTATCCTGCCGATGTCGGCTGATCAGACCGACGCCGGTTGCTCTGACACTCAGCAACCTTCAGCAACCCCTCTAATGGCCTTCTCCATGTCTGCATCAGTGAAGCTTTTAGCTCCATAACCTAACAAAAAGTGTTTTCCTACGAGTCTTAGAGGCTATGCTTTAAAATGGTTTTAGGGTGCACATTTTCAATCCTTTGGCTGACCAATTCTTAGCTCATTTTCCTATTAACATTAGTGAAAAGGTATCTTAGGCTCAAATTACACAAATCAAATAAGGATCTAATGAGTCTATTAGTGACTATGTACTTTGTTATAAGCCTATGCTTTCAAAAATTACAAATCCCATGGCTAAAAAAATAATTACAATACATATTCAAGTAAACTTACTTCTAGCCATGCATGTATCTATTATGTTCAAGCACTTCCATTATTTGGATGGCATATGTCGTATAGTCAAATAACATGAGGTGAAGCTAATATTCATGAACAAATTAAAGTATGGGACCAACTTTTTTATATCTTATAATACCAAGTTTTAATCCAAACTATTATTACTCGCACAACATGCCCTAATTCCTTTAGAATCATGGTACCCCTCTTTTTTATTTTGTTCTAGTTTCATTCTATCTTATCATCAACTTGGTCTCTCCCTCTCAAGTTGTCATTTGAGGCCATATTAGTTTGTGTACCAAGATAGGTTCTAAAAATGCCTCCATCATTGATACCAAGTCTATACGATAAAGTTTCATCTATAATACTTAATCTAAAATGGATTTTCAATGCATTTATTTTTTTGGGGATGTCCCTAAGTTCCTTCTACACTAAGAGTCATCTATCAGTAGCTAAAATCCAAAGGTTTTCTTATATTAACAATAACCCAAAAGCTACTTGGTAGTAGATAGAACCTGAAGGTTGCCTATTAGAAGTCAAAATCCAAGGGTTATCCAAAAATAGTAAGAACTTGAAGGTTGCCTATTAGTAAATGAAACATGAAGGCTTCATATCAACAGTCATAATCTAAAGTCTATCTAACAATATCTAGAACTTGTAGGTTATCTATCAATAGTTAAAACCTAAATGTTGTCTATTACCATCCAGAACCTGAGGGTTTCTTGGTAGTAGCCATAACCTGAAGGGTGCCTATCAACATTTGGAACCAAAAGGCTACCTATCAGAATCTAAAACCCATTGGATTATTTGCTAGCAGTTGGAGCCTAAGGTCTCCTAGGTAGTTTTTTTGGATAGTGTGTTATTTTTTTAGCATAACTTTTGAAATTTAGTCCCATTTTATAATCTATCTATGGTACAAAGAAGTTAGATCCAGCCTAGATGTCGTGGTATATTCAATTTTTTTGTAATTTATGCCTAACAAGAGATGTCATCTTTCTCCTAAGTTCAATACTTTTTTGATAAAGTGCATTCAAATGAATTAAAATACTTTTTCTTCAAAAAAAAAATTGTATTTTTTTTGTGTGGGTGTGAAAGCAGTTAAAGTTCAAGGAACTTGGATTTGGGGTGAAAAGTGCACAACAAAATTCAAGTTAAAGCACTTTTTTATTTTATATGGAAAATTATTTCCCTACATTAACCTATTTATCTATAAATAAAGATTCCAAGGCCATTCCAAGGTTTGGATCATTTTTGCATCCAATGAGACATTGTGGACCAGACACTTTCCTTTTGTGCATTTTATTGCTTTCTAGAGTAATTTCTCTTTCTTTTATGTTTGGTCATGTTGTTATGTTGGTAAATATTTGTAATTGGATGATTATTTTAGATCCAAAAATTATTATTTAAAACTAATATCTTGATTAATTGAAATATGTGGAGACTTGTGTTCATTTCCTATACATGTAATATGGTGGTTGTGTTCTCTTTTTCTTATAGTTAGCTTCCCCTTAGACTCTTGCATCATCTTCTAGTTGTGTTTTTTTTAATACTAGCTAAGCTAAGGACTAATTTTATGGGATTTTCTCAATCATCATTTCAAATTTATCTTCATTGTAATAGGATTTTTCTCTTTTTCCTTTTTTTTGCACTTTTTTATTAAAAAAAATTAATCTAGGGTCTGAATAATTATGAATGCAATCAAAATTTGAATGTTTATCTCAATTGAAATATTTGTATATTATCATTTTGATAATGAAGAATGTATGTAATGAAAAAATTCTATAAATCAACTACTTTCCCATTGTTTATATCTCCAAAATATTGAATTTAATTTATGGCAAATTTGTGCATGTTTTTCAAATTTATAATTCTATAGTTTCACAATTTTGTAGTTCTATAGTTTCATATTTTTACAATTTTGAAGTTTTATAGTTTTGTAATTCTATGATTTTATAGTTTTTCAATTTTTAGTTTTGTCATTTGGTAGTTTTGTAATTTTGTAGTTTTGGCAATTCAACACTTTTGTAGTTTTGACAATTCAACAGTTTTATAGTTTTGGCATTTCAATAGTTTTATAGTTTTGGAAATTCTAAAACCTACACAATTAAAACCATAAAAACTTTCATTTCCATCAAACCTATTAACTTTTAAAATAAATTTAAATTTTAAACCAACAAAGGCCCCTTGTATTATAACAGTTAACATTGACCAAGTACGTTACCCAGTCCACCAAGACCTATTAAATAAAAGACCTTTGAGAGAGATTTGGATGTCCTTTCAGGAGAGTTTTTATGGTCCCCATCCCCCCTAATTTTTTGTGTAAAAAAACCCATTAATGTGTGCTAGAAGGAGGGCCAAACTAAAATTTTAAACTATTTTTTTAAGGAACTTTTAAACTTAAACATTATAGAGGTATTGCCCAATGTTAGGGCATTTCAAACATCACACTTGAAAATAGAATAATAGACACAAGATCAAATTTTTTTGATGATGAATTTAAAATTTTAAAACTCAATGAACATAGAAAACCTATGGAAAACAAAGGAAATTTAAAAATAATACAAATCCACTCACCTATAGTTGTAGTTTCCTTTGTTAATTCATTTATTTCCCCTCATAACTCACTAATGGAATTTAATCCCACTTGGATTGGTGGAGGTAACTACCTGGTAAATATTACAATATTTTCTAATGATTTATCAAAAAATCTCAAAAAAAATTGCCCTAAATATGTGCATGGAAAAATTAGAACTATTGAAGAGCATATTTAAACATTTAAAGATGTTAAAAGTAGAACACAAATCAACCACAAATATGTGTCCTATAGGTTATTTCTACATACTTTGGATGAGATGTCCTATGGTTGGTATTTGAGGTTGCCTAATGAGTTTATCACCTCTTTTAATGACTTGAAAATCATCTTCATTAATCACTTCCAAGTGCCCATTGATGTTACTGTCCTTTATAATCATTTTTTCACAGCCCATCAAGAACCAAATGAACTGATGAGCATACTCAACACTAATTTACATAATTTATACAAACATTTGAAATATACTTATATAAAATAAAGGTAGTTGTTACACAAACCTACCTGAGATACTTGGACCCAATGACATCCATGTTCATCTAAATGACTCATGTGGCACTTGAAACCTTATTCTTACCATATCATGAAGCTATCACCATCGATAAATAAATGATGTTCCAAGTTCATACAACCAAATTCCAATGATAAACCAATTTCTCATGCATAATACCCCTCTAATGACTCAAATCCCTAGTATATTGTATTCAAGTCAAAATAAAATATATAATATAACACCCTTGAACTACATGTCCAATGTTTATCCATTGTCTCCACCCAATCACATGTTGGCTTAGGAAAATAATCACCAAATCATTCTCATGGCCTATAACAACATAATTTCCATGCTAAACATAAATGGTTATGTTGCCCCTAATAGTAATTAACAGTTTGTCCCATCATTTCTAAATAATTAAATGTCTACTAACACTTCCCATAACCAAATGCATCATGATATACTCACATTATAAATGTTTTAGTGTAAGTGGTTAACCCACTACCATAAGTGGGAAATAACTAGAATGTCAATGTCAACCTAGAAGAAACTAATTTGTAGTAGATGGTTCAATAATTGACCAATGACATAGTTAGTTTTCAAATTCAAGCACCTAAAAACTACAAATAACCTCTCTAAAAACAAAAAATTAAAATTTTAGATAACCAATTACTAGTGGAGCACTAAGCCTAACAATGGAAATTTTCCTAGTCCTCTTGACAGAATAAATTATAATAATATCAATGCTTTAAGATCTATCAACTTGGTTTATTGGCATTGTCCATTTTTTGTAGGTTACATAATATAGTAGACCAAATTTAAATTGATTATATTAATTTTATATTAGCCTCAAACATCTTCTAAAAGGAGATGGACAACCTTAAAATAGTCCCTAAATCAGATAACAACTTTAACCAAATTATGGGGAATATAGATATTATCTTGGTCTTGGAAACATGTGAATTCCCATATGAGAGTGACAATGATCTCAAAGATAATTTGGATGAATTTCATGCATTTAAAATTTTTCAAAGGGAAAATAACTACATGTTGAAGAGTAAACTACAAAATTTTTTAACAACATCTACTCCTCCCAACAACACTCAAGTACCACCTAATGAGAATTCAAATAATAACCTATTTTTGCCTAAAGGGCCCACCATGTCTAATCAACCAAAGAACAATGCTATACACCCATAACCAAACAAAGCAAACTTGGATACAAAATTATCAAAGACCTAAATAAAATAGGGCCAACATAACAATTTTTTACTTAGTCCAAATTTTTAATCAAAAAGATTTATTTTTAGAATATTTATCTAAAATGTGAAAGAATTTAATAGAGTAGTTGACACTCATGTTGAAATTTTTAAAGAGAAGACTGAAACTGCTTTTCTCCTAAAAATTCATATTATTTGTAATAACTTACATAGTTATTTGGTGGATTCATGTGCTTCAAGTAATTTTATGCCTTATTCAATTTCCCAAAAGTTGGATTTGACCCCTACCATGTTCAATATGAGGGTAGTTTAATTGAATAAATGATAGGTTAGGGTAGTTGGTGAACTAAATAACATTCACATGCATTTGGATTTAGATCCAAGAGTGTCATAACTCATTGATATTCAAGTGGATGGCATACCTGATGCACATATGGTATGTTGTTTAACATAGATTGGTCAATAACATTAAATGGATACATGGAGATTGATTTCTCCCATATTTTCTCCCATGATGTGGCATACTTAACAAAATTAGAATTGAGTGTAAACCAAAAATTATTCATATGATCATTGAGTATAATAATACAAATGATATCTTGTATGAAGAATCTTAACTTGACGTCAACATAATTAAAATTAAAGTGAAATCTCATGATAACTTGACCATTAATATGTTGTCCATGTAATAAAAATTATAAAGTGAATAGCTTGAACATCTATATGAGGATTATATCATATGTGCACCTAAAATACTTCTATTTCATAGTGTTTCCCTGTCATATGTAAAGTTAAAATAGGTTGATCCACATTTATAACATGATAGTTCAATGCTTATTTTAGCATTAGGCATGGTTGAGGTAGAAATTAGTAATCTAAATTAGGGTGGCCTAAGTAAAAATAAAGAGATATTTTCAATCTCTTAAGCTAAAAATATTTGTATTCTAATCATATCAACACCTACTTCAGCCACCAAAGACCAAACTATAAGGTCATTATCGAGTGAAGAAAAGATTATATGCACATTTGATGTAAATAAAAATAATAAAGAGGTTAATGTTTCAACAACACCTAACTCTTAGATTCCATTAAAAATATTTGAAGATAATTTAAGGACCTTGAAATTTGAAGGCTCTAAGTCTAAGAACAAGATTGGTGTCAGGGTTGAGCTCATAAACCCAAGAGGAAAATCTTATTTGGTTGCATTCCAACTATAATTTGTATGTATAAACAACATAGTTGAATATGAAGTGTTAGTTCATGGATTTAAGTTTTCTCTTAGGAATAAAATCAAAAACCTAGAGGTGTTTGGTGACTCAAAATTGGTCGCCAAACACATTAGAAGCCAATATATAGTTGTAATGAAAAGCATTTGTTTAGGTACCATATCCAAGTGTGGAATTTGATAGAATATTTTGATACATTCAACATATAAATAGTGCCTCATAGAATAAACCACACATTATATGCATTAGCAATGACTGTAAGCACCCTAAAACTAATTTATGAATCCAAATTGAAGAGATTCTTAGTTGAGTTAGTCTCTACCCTCCTTTTGTTTTGAATAATGTCAAGAATTTCTAGGTATTCAATGATGATCAACACATTATTGAATTCATCACAAACACATATATATATGAATCCTAGATCATAGATGAAGTTGATAAAGATGAGTTCAAACTAGACAAGGAAGGAGAGATAAATTTGAAAACAAACAACATATCAAAGGGTATGGTATCAAGGTGAGAAAGAAAAACTAGCCACCACCAAAGGTATACCACATGAGCATTATAATATGAGCAATACTAATGACTCAAAAAATGTGTTTTTAGTCACAACTTGCACTCAAAATAGAAAAATGGGATAGTCTAAGCACTAAAATACTTTAGGGATTTTATATCATGGAGATATGAGGACTTGAATGTACTTCTTAATTCAATACTCACTCATACCATCCCTTTTAATTTGGGATTTAAGTCATTTCATCAGAGCAAAGGCTAGTGAATCCATTATTAGATTATTTGATTTTCAAGGAAGTGTAAAATTTATTATCAATCAAGATCATATTTCATGTTAGGCACTCCACATGGGTGTAAAATCTTGCACCAATTCAAAATAATAATAAAGAGATATGGCTATGTGTTGACTTTTTCAACCTGAAATGAGCCTCACAAAAGGATAATTACCCATTGCCTTCACTAGATGAAGTATTGTAGATATCAAATGGTTCATAGATGATGTCATTTTGAGATAGGTATTCAAACTAAAATTAGGTTATGGTCAACTATTAATATAGAATCAAGACAAAATTCACAACAAAATGGGAAACATTTGCATACAAAAGGATGAAATTCATTCTAATCAATGTGGGTGCTACTTTTCAACATGTCATGGACATGGTGTTCAAATATATAATGGATAAATGCATTATCATCTACATGGATTATTTAACTATCATTTTTAAGAACTGATGAGGCCATGTGAAGGATTTAATAATGGTGTTGTAGAGGTGTAGAGAGCATGTCATCTCATTAAACCCAAAAATGTGTATATTTGAGGTTATTTAAGGTAAGTTTTTGGGACACATCATTTATAATAGAGGTGCATCCATAGACCCAAGTAGAGTAAAGGCAATTCTAAAAATTATGATGCCTGGTAGTAAAAAAAGTGAAATCATTCTTTATCAAGATCAATTTTGTGCATAAATTCATCTCGAGTTTCACCAAAATAGTCAGGCCAATGAACAATATGTTAAATAAAGATGATAAAATAGAGTGGATAACTAAAGCACAAGCATATTTTCTAAAATCAAGAAATCAATTATAAATACTTGGGTGTTGATAAGTCATGATTATACTTAGCCCTTCTATATATATTCCTTTTCCTTATAACACTAAGTGTTAATATCCTGACTCAAAAGAAGGAAGTTGGAGATTATAGACCCATGTCTTTTATGATTTATCCACTAAGAAATGCATAACTAAGATACTCCACCATTGAAAAACAAGTTTTTTCATTGATTAAAGTAGTCAAGAAGTTCAAGAATTAAATTTTACCTAATAAGGTGTTTGTCATCGTCCCTAACCCTACTGTAAAATCTATGCCAATGAAAAATGAGCTAGGTGAACATAGAGGCAAGTGAATGAGTGTTTTTCAATAAATTAACATAGAAATAAAATCAATGAAGATAGTGAGAGGACAAGGATTAAGTAAAGTGATGGTTGAAGTTGATCCACATATTGATTGCTAGCAATATCTAGTGAAATTCATCACAAAAAATGATTTGTATCAGGATGTAGTTTATTTCCTGTAAAACAACAAGTGCCTAAATCACTTAAATTCCACTTAAATGATAACATTACACCTAAAGAGTAGTAACTCCATGATCAAATTAGGAATTATATATATATATAATGATGAAGTCATTTATCTAAAACACCTAAACAAAGATGAAGTGGCTGAAGCACTCAAGGATTTCCATAGAAAATATGGATCTGGCCATGGTTCAGGTAGTGTTACAGCCCACCATATCATTCAGGTATGTCATTATTTCCCATATGTTTTTTAGGATGTTCATTCACATGTGATAAGTTACCATACCTATCAAGTTATTGCACATAGAGAATGCAACCTTGATATGCCATTGGAGCTAGCTATTAAGGTCTAACCTTTTTTTTTAAATGGGAATTAGAATTTGTGGGAACTATCAATGTCAAATTGTCCATTGGACATAAATTCATTATGATAGAAAATAATTATCACATGCAGTGAACTGAAGCTTAGACATTCAAAAATTAAAAAACCAACATTTTGATTAACTTTCTCAATGAGCATATTATCACCAGGTTTGGAATGTTATTCACTCTAGTATATGATAATGGCCATGTCTTATCATATTTACAATGCACTAAATGGGCATATTAAAATTAGGTAATCTTCAAGTTCTCATCCAATTATTATCCATAAGGTAATGTGGTAGTTGAGTCGATGCATAAAAATTTTCTAGATGTGATTAAAAATATATTGGATAAACCCATGGGATTGGCATAACATGTTAAAATTTTCATTATGGTCTGGTAGAAATATAATTAAACCATCCTTGGGCATATCACCATACCACCTCATGTATGTTCAAAATCATGTCTTTCCTATGAATCTAAGAATCTCAACCTTGAAGTTCATGAGAGATTACCTAGAAACCAATGACAAGATTGAGGTTTGACTCCTAAATCTGATACAACTTGAGTAAAAATGAGATTTAGCTCTATTTCACTTTATAAAACACCAAGGATGCATCAAATTTTGGTTTGAAAAATGAGCCACAGTAAAAGTCTTTTGGATATTCAGTTTAGTCTTTTTCTTAGACAAGTTTCATGATAAAATAGAACAACACAACAAGTTTGATATTCTGTGGTTAGGTCCCTAAAAATTTATAAAATCTAGGATGAAAATGTATTCCATCTCAAGTGTCTAACTGACAGGATGTCCCATTTCCCATAAGTGTTAGTTATTCAAGCACTACTTTTAGGCTTGAATTGGCTTGGAAAGCTCTTATACATTATTTATTTTTGCTTCCTACTTTTATTTCTTAGTTTTATTCTTAGTTTAGGTTTTTTTTTTAATTTTTATCATTGCCCTAGCCTCCTCATTTGTCTCTTTTGGTCTAGGCCTATTTTTTCCCCTATGGGTACTTCATTGGTCAATGAAAGAAGGAATAAATGTATGTACGTAGGTAGTGGGAAGATATTTTGGTGCTTAAGTACTCTAAGTAATTTGTGGCTTTAGATTTTATTTATGAGTATAGATTTGAAAGCTTGGGTTATCATGTGTGTTTTCTATTTATTCATGTTTGGTCAAGTTTAGGTAAACTATTCAACCTCTAGAGATATTTTCTCAAAAACTTGTAAAAAGCTCACATTTTGATGGTTTCTGGGGTTTCTCGGATGAACCTACTATAGTTAAGATCTAAGGTGAAAAAACTATAATTATACCTTTCATTTACCATGGTGATCCCCAACTTCAAATTTATATGTTAAAATAAATAAATAAAATAAAAGAGAAAGTAAAATAAAATTAACTTGTAAAAAAAACCCAATTCATGGGTGATTTAGGCAACCTCTACTGGTGTTATGGATGCCAAGTTGGAAGTAGATAAAGTCCTTGAGTGGGATTAGAGACAACTCTATTAGGGTTATATATTCTTGGCTGGTAGTGCATAAAAGTCCATGAATTTGTTGTAACATATAATTCTCTAGCCCAATGATTGAGGCCATAGTAACTAGTCTTTACAGGTTTCATGAAGTAGTAATAAAATCATTTTCACACATTAGATCAATGAGAATATTGAATTTTATCTTGTATCCATTCTTTTATTTTCCTCTCTTGAATTCATTTAAGTCCTATACATTATCTCAGCTTGAGATTATAGGTTCTTAGACACTTTATTTCATTACAAAATAATCAGGAGTAATAACCAGCATAGTCACCATTTATTGTTACTTTGACAACATTCCCTAATTCTCTAGAATCATGGTACCCCTCTTTTTTTTCTTTTTTCGATCTCATTTCAGCTTACCATTAGCTTGGTCTCTCCTTCTCCATTTTTCATTTGAGGCCATCTCAGTTTATGTACCAATTTGGGTCCTTAAAACCCTTCCAAGGTAGAGACTAATTCCATGCGAGAAAGTTTCATGTATAACATAATATAAAAATGGATTTTTAATGTGTTTATTTTCTTGTGCATGTCCCTAAGTGCCTTATGCACTAAGATTTATCTACTATTAGTCGAAACCCAAAGTTTATTTGGAAATAGTCTAAACTTGAAGGATTTTTGGAAAAATATAAAACTTAGAGCTTATCTGGTAATATTTAGAACCCATAGGTTACCTATCATTAGCCAAACCTAAGAGTTGTCTAGCAACAGCTAAAACCCAAAGGCTACCTATCAACAACCATAACATGAAGATTGCTTGACAACAGTCAGAACCTAAAAGGTGTATGAAAACATCCAAAACATAAAGGTTATCTATTAGTAGCTGAAACCTAAAGGTCATATGTCAATAGCTAGAACTCAAGGGTTGTCTAGAAGTACTCAAAACTAAAATATTGCATGTCAATAATCATAACCCAAAGGTTACCTATCAGTAGCTATAACCTTGGGGTAATTTGTGATCAGTTAGAGCATAAGGTATCTTAGGTATTTTTTTGGGATATCATGTTATTTTTTTGGCATAACTTTTGACATGTAACCATGTTTTATGATCCTTCAATTGATTTTATGATCCATCTATGGGACTAAGAAGTTAGTTCCAACCCAGACATCATGGTATAATCATTTTCTTGGGAAGTTATGCCAGTCAAGAGTTGTCATCTTTCTCCTAACCAAGTTCCTTGTTTTTCTATTAAAGTGCATTTAAATGACTTAAAAATATTTTTTCTCTAAAAAGTAACTTGTTTTTATCTATTTTTTAGGTGTGAAAGCAATTAAAGTGCAAGGATCTTGGAATTTGGGGTAAAAGTGCACAAGAAAATTCAAGTTAAAGTGTTTTTTGGTTTTGAAGGTAAATTATTTCACTCCATTAATCAATTTTTTTATAAATAGAGAGTCCAATGCAATTCTAAGGGTTGGTTCATTTTTGCATCCAAGGAGACATTGTAGACCAGACACTTTCCTTTTATGCATTTATTGATTTCTAGATTAGTTTCTCTTTATTTTATGTTTATCCATGTTGTTATGTTGGCAAATATTTATAACTTAATTATTATTGTGGATCCAAATATTGTTATTCAAAATAAATATATTCATTAATTAAAATTTGTGGAGACGTGTGTTCATTTCTTGTGCATGAAATATGGTGGTTGTGTTCTCTTTCTCTCATGGTTAACTTTCCCTCAAACTCTTGCATCATCTTCTATTTATGGTTGTGTTTATATTGGTTAAGCTAAGGATTGATTTGTGGGATTTTTCCAATCATTGTTTCATATTCATCTTCATTACAATATGATTTTTATCTCTTTTCCCTTTTATTTTTCACTTTTTTATAAATTTATTAATCTAGGGTTTGAATAATTAAGAATATAATATAAATCTAAATGTTTATCTCAATTGTAATCTTTTTTTAATATCATTTCCACATTTTTAAATGTAGGCAATGAATAAATGCTATTAATTAGTTGATTTCCCATTGTTTATATCTCTAAAATTTTGAATTCATTTAATGCAAATTTGTGCATGTTTTACTATTAAGTATTGTCTTTAATGTCAATGGTATATCTTGCATAAGGTTGGTGTCATTAAGAGAGTGTGACTAGTTGGAAGTATGTTGATGTGTTAAAGGGCATTTATGGAGTTTTGTCACTTAAGGATGTTGTCATGAGAGAGAATTTTAAGGTAACTAATGCCTTATGGTTGCATAAAAGTACAGACTTTGAGTAGTCTAAACCTAATCATGACATGAAAAGACCTTATAAGAAGGTATGAGCATGATGGCTTGGTGAGATGAGTGTACACAAGAAAGAGTGGTTTTATGAGGTTTATTGAGAATGTATGTGAGGCATTAGAGAACTCATGAGATTCTTAGGGTGAGCATATAGGAGTATGACTTTTAGACCAAGTCTACATCTAGACCACTTACAGACCCTACCTAGCCTAATAATGCATCATGATATATTATCAAGGAATATGAAGGGTGTATGGCACTATTTAAGCATGATAAATTTTGTTTGAGTATGTGAGTGATGTGTAGATAACATGGAAAGAGGCATGAAAGTCATTTTTAAGGCCTCCTGTGGTTTACAAGTTAAGGTCTAAAGAGCAAAGAGAGAGAGTGTGGCCTAATGAGGGGTCATGATCATATTTCAAGGTGTTTGAGCTCATATAAGCATTTTTATAGGTGAGGCATGTTTTTTTATTTTTTTCATGTATTTTGAGGCTAAGGTTTTTAATAAGATGCATGAAAAGTAGATTTTAGGTCTCTCAAGTGCACAGAATGTAGGGTTCTCAACTTGAGAAGGATTTTATTATGTTTTTTATCTCATTAAACCTCTACATGGAAACCTAATATATTCATGGTATATGGTTAATGGTCCTAGATCAAAATTATAGGCATTAGTTTTTGGATTGAGGGGTTATGTTTTATGAATAATTGTTAAAAATAGAAACAAGCTTAAACACTCCTAAAACCCTAATAAAGACTCGATGTTGAAGATATTGATAAAAATTACCTAGAATGGATTGGTATGGATATATAAGTGATTTTAGGTTGTATTAAACTATCCCAGGCATCTTCAAGTGTGATTGAGTTGTCAAGTTGTGAGTAGACCCTTTAGGAAAGTGTTAATTTCTTAAAGATTTATTATAAAAATTAGAGTTGACCAAGTCAAAGTATGAAAATGGATAGAGGATGAATATTGAGACTCATATTTCATGTCCATGAGGGTTTTTGGATAGTTTATATCCTTCAATTATGCTAAACTGGTCATCCAAGTTAGCTAGTCGTTAACAAGCCTAATGGTGAAAATAGTAAAAAATCTAGGTAGCAATGAGAAGGTGATTAGAAATGTGTTATCATGATAGAGTCATGAATCCAAGTACATGGATATGTTTTTAAATACTTTTAATAAATTTTCATGTTTGGTATAAGTTTTTAAATTTAGTGAATATAGTGAAAAATTTGCTCACAAGTTGACCTATTTGGTTCAGATGAGACAGTGAGATATAAGGTCATGAGATTGATCTGCAAGACCAGTATTTGCCATTTTACCATATTACATTTCTATCTAAGAATAGTATAATTATTTATTAATATAATATACATGAATAATAAGTCATTAAAGATATCTATATAGGTTTTAGAGGTCTGAGTCACCATGACTGTTATTTGAGGAAAATTGACAGTTCTGAGTGAGTGAGTTGCAGAGGTGTTTTTGAGAATTGTTTCCCTATGTGATGAAGTCTAGTTAACTTGGTGAATTTTTTAAGGTCTTTAAGGTTATATTTATGCTATTTATTATCATTTTTTTTCACCAAATAATGTGTTATCTTTAGTTGTTCAAGATAGACCTTTTTGTGTGTGTAAAGGCCTAATGTAAACAGTATGAATGGTGTGCTTCAAGTGGTGATTGAAGTTAAAAAGTGTCATGGACATAAGATGAGATTATTAGGATTATATTTTAGTGGTATAAAAAAAATTCATACCATATTTGGAGTTTTAAAATTCTCCAAGGAGATCAAAGGGTAACTTATACTAATGAAGGCCTAATTGAATTAGGTCTCCTTAAGGCCTAAAAGAGGTTTTGGCATTTTAAAGTTGTATACGACCTATTTTAATGATTTATTATTGTATGAAACATGTTATAATACCTATTTAAAGTGTAATATAATTTTTCAAGTGTGTATGGCTGACCAATGGGTGTGTGAGCTAGAGGATTATATAAGAACAAGGCCTAATTGGCTAGTTAGAGAAGTTGAGAGTGCAAGAAAAGAATATAGCATATTTAAGAGTTAAAGGAGGTCTTATAGACCATCATATGGGTGTATTGAAACTATAATGAAGATATAATATGGTTATTATAGCTAAATATTAAGGTCATATGGCCTAATCTATCTTAAGAGACTTAGTTGAGTGAAGAAGCCTAGAAGGCAGTTTGAGAGGGATAGAAGAGTGAGAAGAGATAAATAAGTTAATCTTCATCTATTGTGTGAGAAATAAGGTTTTTATAATATTATCAAAAAAATTATTTGGATGAGTTCGTGTTGAGTCATCTAGGGGGTTGGTGCCTCCTTTTAAGTTGGTGCGTGTTAAAGCCTAGTTGAGTGGGTGCTTGACTAGTTGGGGTTAGTACTCCATGTGGAGTTGGTGCTTCACTAAAGATTGGTTTTTGTATTATATTACTATATTATATTTATATATTTTAGTGGGTTTTCTTCCCCTTAAGGTTTTCCCACATATGTAATGTGTTTTATGATCTTCTATGGTTGCATATGCTTTACTAGATGTTCATGTTATTATGAATGGTCCATGTATGCTTAAGTGGAATTGAATGATTATTTTGAAGACACTAATTCACCCCCCCCCCACTCTTTGTGATTTTACTTACAAAAATTGGTATCAGATCCTAGTCCTTTGAATCAAGTCTAACAGCTTGAAGGTGGTCCTAAAAAGCACAAGATGTCTAGTGATCAAAAAGAAGACAACATGTATGATGAAGAAGTATACTATGATAGTGAAGAAGGATAAGACAAATTATAACTTAAATCTGAGCTCATAAGTGACCTTGATGATTTGAATCATAAAAATAAGACTGTTAAGGATCACATGAATCATTTATAAGGTGTCAACATAAGGTTTAGGTCAAAAGAAGTTGAGTATGACCAGTTGAAGATAGAGCTAGATTTATTGAAGGTTGAGCATGAGTAGCTCATAGACAAGATGAGCAAGCTTGAGAGAGAAAGTGAAAAGTTAGAACAGGCCAAGAGTAACAACATGAAAATATCAATCAAGCATCCCAATGCAATAAGGGATAAGTTAGCATGGAAATATGAGAAAGGGAGTAATCAGTTAAGAGGTAAGTATAAAAATGTTGTTTGTTATAGTTATCATAATATGGGACACATTGCATGATTTTTTTATAATAGAGTTAGAAGGCCCTCAAGATTAAACAAGACATATGAAGATCCTATAGTACATGATAAGGTTTAAGCATTGTCATGGAAGCCAAATCAAGTTAGGACTAATCATTTTGAGACCAAAAATCAAGATGGGCCATTTTCCAAAAAAGAACATAAGACTAAAGTGGATTCTATGCTAGCTCAAACTGCCTTTCACATTCAAGATGAAGACATGAAATGGTATATATAGTGGTTGCTCAAGCCACATGATAGGAGACAAAAATAAGTTCATCTCATTAAATAATAATGTTGTAAGAATAGTGGGGTTTGGAGACACCATAACTTCAAATATAGTTGGCAAGGGTATCTTGAGTTTGGACAATGGGGAGACCAAGACACAAAATGTGTTATATGTGGAATGTTTGACACATAACCTTCTTAGTGTAATTAAAATGTGAAATTAAATACACACACTAACCTTTCATGATATAGGATGTGAGATAAGAAAATCCAAATCAAGAAAGCTAATTACTAATGTTAAGAGGACTGAGAACAATCTATATGTCTTGAATTAGATCAAGAAGGAGAGATGCTTTATGAGAAATATGGATGAAATTTGACTATGGAAAAAAAGGTTAGGTCACCTAAACTTTGGCAATCTT
The DNA here is from genome assembly GCA_037957365.1 of Torreya grandis. Classification (NCBI taxonomy): domain Eukaryota; kingdom Viridiplantae; phylum Streptophyta; class Pinopsida; order Cupressales; family Taxaceae; genus Torreya; species Torreya grandis. Next base: position 1,261,151 of record JARHVA010000816.1, read on the forward strand.
GTCAATATAAACACTAATAAGTTTTTGAATAACATGCCTAATATCACCAAACCTGCAATCATAATTTGCAAGGCATGTCAACATGGTAATCAGACTAGAAGAAGGTTCAATTCCAAGGAGTACTCTAATAAAAGACCCTTGGAGTTAATACGCATTGATCTCTATGGCCCTATAATAATTCAAAGCATTCAAGGAGAAATATATTGTATGTTACTCATAGATGACTATAAAATAATGAATTGGGTAAAATTCTTGAAAAAAAAGTTAAAAGATCTTGACAAGTTTAAGGCATTCAAGGCTCTTGTTGAGAATGATAAGAATGGGAAGATCAAGTGTCTAAGATTTGATAGAGGAGGAGAGTTTTTATCCAATGATTTTGATGACTTCTATGAGTTTCATGGAATAAGGAGATAGTTTTCAGTAACTATGACACCTCAGCAGCATGGGGTAGTGGAAAGAAAAATAGGATAGTTTAAGCTATGGCTAGAACTATGCTAAATTAGTCTATATTATCTTATGGATATTGAAGAGAGGAAGTAAGCACTTAATTATACATTTTGAATAGAGTATAGATAAAGACTAATGGAAACAAGACTCCTTATTAACTATGGAAAGGTAGACCTGCTAATGTGGAACACTTTAGAGTGTTTAAGAGAAAATGTTTCACAAAAGAGATGATGAAGACTTAGGAAAGTTTGATTCCATATCTGATGAAGGTATATTCTTAGGATACTCATCAATGATATTATCTTATATATGTAATAACAAGAGATTACAGAAAATAGTGGAAATCACCAATGTGAATATTGATGAGACAAGCAAATCACACTCACAATCAATAAATACTTTAGGGAATCTAGACTTCAAGAATGAAGAGAAAACTATAGAGGTTGATGAGGAATAAGAAGAAGTTAAGGAGAGATAGGACTCAAAATTCCCCTTAAGATAGATTAAAAGAGATCATCTTGAATCTCAAATCATTGGAAACAAGAATACAGGTATGCAAACAAGGAGGAGATTTGTAAATAATCTAAATTAAGAGAATGGTGTTCTATTATCTAAGATTGATCCTAAGAATCTTATATAAATAATCAAAGATAAATTATGGATAAATGTTTTAGCTTAAGGTAAAAATAGGTTTTGAAGGGGCCTCGAAACCCTTTACATCAGATAGATTTAAACCTTAAGCACACCCAGGAAACAAAATAACCTGGAACCTACAAAAGCTAGACCAGATTAACCAGGAATTTGAAAACAGTAGACAATAGCTAGACAAACAATAATTATATGATATTATGTTTTTTTACAAGACCAAAGTCTCATATCTAGAGGAGGGACCAGAGGCTTAGATTTTTTCCTCTTAATAGTAGTCCAGCCCTCCTCTACCTTAGCTGCCTCAGCAACCCAGTCCTCAGATGGCCAAGAATCATGAAGTCCAGAGGGCAACAAAACCTCATCAAAAACCTTAAGAGAACCAGCCAACAACTGACTCCTAGGAGAATCCTTCAAAACAGGTGGAGGAACCACCACCTCCTCAGTAATCAGTTTAGGAAGATTACATAATCTGATCTCCACCGGACCTTTAACAGGAACAGTCTCCAGCTGAGACTCCTAATCCATCGAAGTAGATTGGATACTCTTTTCAATCTCATTCTCAGAATCAGTCAAGGCTTCCTCAGGTTGTTCTGCAATATAGTGATCATGATCAGCTTCAGCCCACCAAGAAGGTGATCTTCTGGATCTGAATTTCCTTGTAGTGCACCAGGTAGCAGTATGCCTCGTCAGGTGACACTTTCTACATCAAAAAGGTAACCATTCAAAATCTAGAATTTGCATCCAAGATCCCCTAGGGGAATCTAGACAAATCGCCTCAGGAAGGCCCTTAGAAACATCCACCTCAACCATTAGGCGAGCACAGGTCGATCCGAAATACCTCTTGGTTTTTGTGTCCACGAATAAAAATTCCCCTATAGCATTTTTGATGGTTTTAAACACCGATTCATGCCATAGATGCATTGGTAAATTAGGGAGCTGAACCTAGATAGGGATCTTGTTGAAAGTTTCCGTAACAGGATTGAAATCCATATGCCACTGTTTGGCGAAGAGAGGGTATTTACCCTGCCAAAAGAAATTTCTATTGGAAAGAATAGTCTTCCTATCCTCAGCAATGTGAAATAAATCTATAAAAAAACCTTTACCACAAGGATAAATTTAAACATTACCATCGATTAGTGGCAGCCAGGTCTGGGATATCCAGCCATGTAAATTGGCAAGAGATGGCCAGAAGCCACGAAATCTACAAATAGCCGCAGACTTTGAAAAGTACTCTACCTGATCAAAGATTTCTTCAACAGTATCACGATCAAGATTAACCCTGACAGGTTTTAAGTCACTTACAGGTGATTCACTTAATCTCCTAGCAGAAGCTTGGCATTTCGCATCATGAATTTCAGCTTCAAAAGCAGCCACATCCGCATAAGTTCTACCCTTAGACCCAGGGACAGACCCAAAAATAGGGGAACCATTTTCTGAATCCGTGATTGGAGAGGAACCCCCTTCCACGACCAAGATCCTATCCCCACTCACTGGTAATAGAGAAGTTAGATCAAATAGAGAAGAATGATACTTGGGAACTAGTTCTTAGACCTAAAGATAAGACTGTCATTGGGATAAAATGGGTGTTTAGAAACAAGTTGAATAAATATGGATAAGTCACTAGGAACAAAGATAAATTGGTATGTAATGGATATGCATAAGTTAAAGGGATATGATTTGAGGATAACTTTGCACCATTAGCAAGATTGGAGGCCATTAGATTGTTTCTAGTATATGCAAGATTTAAAGGGTTCAAGGTATACTAGATGGATGTCAAATATACCTTTTTGAATGGGAATTTTGAAGAGGAGGTGTACATAGAGAAACCTAATGGGTTCTCAATCTTATATGACATGGACTATGTTTGTAGATTGAAAAAGGCTCTTTATGGTCTAAATTAAGCTCCTAGATCTTGGTATGCCAAGTTGGATAGGTATCTGTTGGATCAAAGATTCAAAAGAGGAGTTAAAGATAGTAATCTATACATAAAGTTATAATATGACCATCAGTTGATAGTAGTTGTCTATGTGTATGACATTATCTTTGGTGGAAATAATTAGAATATGACCAAGGGATTTGTAGAGTTGATGAATAAAGAGTTTGAGATGTCCATGTTGGGAAAACTATCATTCTTTTTTGGGTTACAAATCACTCAATCTAAAAAAGTTATATTCAATTCACAAGACAAGTACATAAGAGAGATGTTGAAGAAGTTTGAGATGGAATATTACAAGGTTGTTAGTATACATAAGATCATAAGGTGTAACTTAAGCAAGGAAGATGAGTCCTCAGGTCAATCAGACATCATATAGGTCAATGATTAGAATTTTTCTATACACCACGCCTTTAGACCTATCATCATGTAAGTAGTAGGTCTTGTGGTAAGGTTTCAAATAGACCCAAAGGAAACTCATCTGCAAGTAGTCAAAAATATACTCAGGTATCTCAAGGGGATTATGGATTATGGGTTGTGGTATCCAAAGATCAAGGAATTCAATTTGATAGCTTGAATAGATGTAAACTGGGTAGGAAGTCTAGATGATAAGAAGAGTACCAGTAGAGGAGCTTTCTTCTTAGGTGGGTGCTTATTTTCATGGATAATTAAGAATCAACCTTCAATATATTTATCCTCTTTTGAGGCTAATTACATCATAGTATCTTCATTTTGTACTCAGGTATTATGGATGAGATGTTAGGAACCCATGGAAGCACCATTGATTACCATATACAAGCAACTGAATATGCGGAATTAACCAGAAGTAACAAGTAACTAGAATTCAAAAATAACACAGAATATGAGAGACAATACACAACTTGTATTAATACTCTTCCAGAAAAGAATTACAACAAAGAGATGCCACACTCTTCCACCTTACAGGTTTGCCACACCAAGTGTTCAGTAATTCACCTTCAAGAGCTCACTCTCTCTCTTACAGTCCCAACACACAACTCAAACATAGAGTTAGTGTTCACCTCCAACCAGTCAATATCCACTACTACCAGTACCCAAGTGCTCCACACACTCCAAGTACTCAACGTACTCTAAGTAGATCTCCCATGAACTTGCAAAACTCAAATGATCTTACTTAAGGAAGGAACTACCTTGCCTTCCTCTTTGCTCTCCAACTGAGTACACACCGTACTCCAAGTAGATCCCACCTGATCTTGCTCCTTATTGTGTTGCTATCACCTTGATTTTGCTACCACCTACAGATCAACCTAGTTTTGCACACTTGCAAACCTAGACCTTGCACACACATACACCTGCAGATCAATGATCTTACTTACTATGTAGATCTCCAAATGTGGCCTTGCACACCTGCTGACCAAGATCCTACATACATGAAGAATCCTTTTGATTCTCCAAACCAGCACCCACACTTGGCACTGTGGCACTAGGAGGAACACACCATGCTCTCTTCACACACAGGAGCTAATATTTACTCTCTTACACTCTAGCACAAATTACAATACAGCCCATGAGTCTATTATATAGATCTCATGCAAACAATAATTAGACACCTAATTACAATAATTAGATCCGCAGCTTCAAGTCTATAATTGGCTCTTAACATGCAAACACTTAGTTTGTTAACAAACTATTCATGCAACTAACAATTCCAGAACCACACAGGTGACTGACGTCGATCCCTGTTAGGCTGGAGATGACCAACGTCGATCGATACCTGATCGATATTGATTGCCTTTCCCACTGTATATGACTGACGTCAACTGATTAGACCGACGTCAATTTCCCTACAACTTAGCAACCTCTCAACAACCTCCTCCATGTCTACAATAGTGAAGCTTTTAGCTCCATAACCTAACAATCTCCTACTTAGAGATAAACAGCTACATTGTACCTATACTTGTACCCCATCTAATCTATTTTTTGGCTTGTATCCCTCTTCAAGCTCAACCTTGAAGACCAACCACCACAAAACCTATGGTGCACCTCTTGTCATCCAAGTAACCTACCACATCCGCATCTACAAACCCATGTAGATAAGAACTTGACCCTGCATAGCATGTCAACCTGCTGCTAGTCCCTCTCAGATACCTGAGAATCCATTGAACTGCCCTCCAGTGTTTCTTTCCCAGATCGGCTCCAAACTTTTTGACAGCACCCACTGCTTAGGCAAACTCAGGTCTATACCAGACCTCATGTGATTTCAAACACTGAACTATCTAGCCCTTGGTGTGCTCTAGTTCTACATCCTACATATTGAACCTCGCCAACACCTGATTCACATCAGCTCCCACTGGAGACAAAATCAACCTGTGATCTTCCATGTCTCTCATGCCAAATAATTTTGTTGCTCCAAATTCCTCATGACATGCCACTAAACTAACCTTACCCTTAGCTCAGCAAAACCCTGTATGTATGAACTTGCTAGCTAGCATACCATCCACATACAGTAACAAGATAATGTCATGACCATCATCCACCTGGTAAAACAAACACAATGGTTACACTGACACTGACTAAAGCCCTGCTTTGTCATCCACCTGTCAAACCTGTACCACTATCCTATAGCTTCCACAAGACCACATGACCTGGCCTTCCATCTCACATGTCCATTCTCTCTATTCTTTAACCAAGGAATCCATTCATCTCAGTGCTTTCATACTGGCTGGCAACCCTGCCAAATCTCTCGTTTGGTTCTGCATCCTGTTCATGCCATGCTCCCACTATTTCTTGGATCCTTCTGGCTCTGCAATGAGCAATGAGTATAAAGAAGAGGAACAACAAATTTGAGGCTTACTTACCCTTTTAGTCCTCCCCATGGGCATTTGAGACTCCTTGACAGCTTGTTGTCCACCCAAAATCTATCTCAGTGACCGACCTCGGTCACTACATAGTTTGCATCTGACCGACGTCAGTTCCATGCGACTGTCCAGGTCATCAACACCAATTATCCCATCAACATCGGTCTCCACCTGCCCAACACCATTGACTTCTCTGGTCTATAGATGACTGACGTCATCACCTGTCTGTTTGACGTCAGTTACCCTTGACCAACGTCGGTACCTGTGTATGCCTGTGAGTGATGACTTTTTACCCGTGAGCTCTCCATGGATCAAAACCCTATCCAAACAACCTTGCTCGGAGATGTCCAGCCCCATCCACTGATCTCTATCTGTCATCTCCTCCAAGAACACCAAGGCTTTCCAGTTCTTAAGTTTGTCAAACACATCTGACTTCCTCTTAAGAACATGCATCTCCTTCTTGCTCATGTGACCAAACCTACAAAGCCATGTCCTTGCAATAGAAGAAGAATTATTAATATAAGTAGATAGATAAAGGATACCTACTTTCTTACCACCAACTAATTCAAGTGCATCCACTGTGAGAGTTCTTGTGCATCTCTCATCACCCAACTTTCCTGAAGCAATTAGCCGCATCTTCAAGACTGGGACCTGCATGACCTCCTTCAACACCCATGTGTTGGTTGCCTACAATTTTAGCAACACTTCCCCTTTGCCAATACTATGACAAGGCTCACCAACCCCTCTACTTGGGGCTACATGGAAAGAGGCAACAGAATCTATTAACCAAGATTCAACTTTATCCAAGAAACATCCTAGAGCATCTTGTGCAACAACACCTGCAACATCTACTTCTTCAATTTCTTCATGCCGATCTTCTACCAACCAACAATCTTTCTTTACCTACTCTTTCTTTCCATAACACTGTAATTGACCATTCGTGTTATTCAATTTCTCCATTCTTAGTGTACTTTCTTTTGCCATTGCTATACTCCCACTCAATCAGAAACCCCTGAGAGTGACCTATAACCAAACACAAAACCTGCTCCCTACAACCTTAGCTCTGATACCAACTGTTAGGAACCCATGGAAGCACCATTGATTACCATATACAAGCAACTAAATATGAGGAATTAACCAAAAGTAACAAGTAACTAAAATTCAGAAATAACATAGAATATGAGAGACAATACACAACTTGTATTAATACTCTTCTAGAAAAGAATTACAACAAAGAGATGCCACACTCTTCCAGCTTACAAGTTCACCACACCAAGTGTTTAGTAATTCACCTTCAAGATCTCACTCTCTCTCTTACGATCCCAACACACAACTCAAACATAGAGTTGGTGTTCACCTCCAACCAGTCAGTATCCACTACTGCCAGTACCCAAGTGCTCCACACACTCCACAAGTGCTCCATGCACTCCAAGTACTCAACGTACTCCAAGTAGATCTCCCATGAACTTGCAACAACCTGCAACTCAAATGATCTTACTTATGGAAGGAACTACCTTGCCTTCCTCTTTGCTCTCCAACTAAGTACACACCGTACTCCAAGTAGATCCCACCTGATCTTGCTCCCTGTTGTGTTGCTGTCACCTTGATTTTGCTGCCACCTACATATCAACCTGGTTCTGCACACCTGCAAACCTAGACCTCGTACACACATACACCTATAGATCAATGATCTTACTTACAATGTAGATCTCTAAATGTGGCCTTGCACACATGCTGACCAAGATCCTACATACATGAAGAATCCTTCTGATTCTCTAAACCAGCACCCACACTTGGCACTGTGGCACTAAGAGGAACACACCATGCTCTCTCCACACATAGAAGGAGCTAATATTTTCTCTCTTACTCTCTAGCACAAATTACAATACAGCCCATGAGTCTATTATATAGATCTCATGCAAACAATAATTAGACACCTAATTACAATAATTAGATCCGCAGCTTCAAGTCTATAATTGGCTCTTAACATGCAAACACTCGGTTCATTAACAAACTATTCGTGCAATCGATAGTTTTGGAACCACACAGGCGATCGACGTCGGTCCCTGTCAGGTTGGAGATGACCGACGTCGGTCTATACCTAACCGATGTCGGTTGCCTTTCCCACTGTATATGACCAACGTTGGTTGATCAGACCGACGTCGATTTCCCTACAACTTAGCAACCTCTCAACAACCTCTTCCATGTCTGCAATAGTGAAGCTTTTAGCTCCACAACCTAACATGAGATAGACCCTAAAAGACTATAAGGTAGAGTATGATGGTCCTAGCCCTATCTACTATGATAATACAAGTGTTACAATCATCTCAAAGAACCCTATTATGCACTCAAGGACTAATCACATTCCCATTAGGTATCATTTTCTAATAGAGCATGGAAGTGAATAAAATGTTAGACTTGAATATGTTTCTACATAGTATTAGATTGTAGACATTTTGACCAAACCAATTCCAAAGGTAACATTTGAACACCTAATATAGGAATTGAGTGTAATTCCTACCTCTAGCAATCATTGAAGAAGTCAAGTACTTAGGGGGAGCTAATCAGGTGGTTCATTACATTCAAGTGTAGGTGAGTTGGTCCAAGAAGGTATACATGGAGATAGGGGAGCATGTTTGTTTTATGACTCATAAACTCATAAGTCTTGTGTGTTGAGTATTTTGGTTACAAGGAGTGTGATCCAAAGAGTTGTAGACATCACTTTGTCATTTATGTAAAAGGATGAGAAAGTTTAGAATGAGAGATAATTTAATATTTGAGATAATTTTCTAAGATTGGTTGACATCAATGACAAAGGGGGAGATTATTGAGTATTGTCATTAATGTCAATGGTACATCTTACATAAGGTTGATGTCATTGAGAGAGTGTGCCTAGTTGGTAGTATGTTGATGTGTCAAAGGGAATTGATTTATTTGTTTCACTAAATTATGTTATCATGAGATATAATTTGAAGGCAATTAATGCCTTATGGTTACATGAAGGTAAAGGTCTTTGAGTAGTTTAAGCCTAGTCATGGCATGAAAAGACCTTATAAGAAGGTATGAGCAGGATGGCTTGGTGAGATGAGTGCACACAAGAATGAGTGGTTGTATGAGGTTTTTTGATCATTTATGTGAGGCATTGGATCACTCGTAATATTCTCAAGGTGAGCCTATAAGGATAGGACTTTCAAACCAAGTATGCATCCCAACCACTTCTAGACCCTATCTGGCTTAATGAGGAATCACAATCTATTATCAAGGCATATGAAGGGTGTATGGCACTATTTATTCATGAGAAAAGTTGTTTTAGTGTGTGAGTGATGTGGATATCACATGGAAGGAGGCATGAAGGTTAGTTTTAAGGCCTAATGTGCTTTAAAAGTTAAGGTCTAGAGAGAAAAGAGAGAGTGTGTGACCTAATGAGGGTTCATGATAATATTTTAAGGTGTTTGAGCTCATATAATAATTTTAATAGGTGATTATTGTTTTTTTAATTTTTTTCATGTAGTTTGAGGTCAAGGTTTGCAAGAAGATGCATGAAAAGTGGATTTTAGGTCTCTTGAGTATACAAAATGTAGAGTTCTCAACCTGACAAGGAATTTTTTGTGTTTTTTAGCTCATAAAACCTATAAATGAAAACCTAATATATTAATGGTATATGGTTAATGGTCCTAGCTTAAAATTTCATGCATTATTTTTTGGATTGATGGGTTATGTTTTATGAATGATTGTTAATAATGGAAATAGGTTTAAACCCTAATAAGGACTGGATGTTGAATATATTGATCAAAAGTGCCCATAATATATTGGTATGGATATATAATTAATTTTATGTTGTATTCAACTCTCCCAATCATCTCCAAGTGTGATTTTTATCAAGTATGTGAGTAGACCCTACAATAAAGTTCTAGTTTCTCAGAGATTTGTTATAGTAGTTAGAGTTGACCAAGTCAAAGTATGAAAATGGATGGAAGATGAAACTTGAGACTCATGTTTCATTTCCATTAAGTTTTATATATAGTATATATCCCTCAAGTATTATAAATTGGTCATCCAAGATATCTAGTCACTAATAGGCCTAATGGTGGAAACAGTGAAAAACCCAAGTAGTAGTGAGAAGGTGATTAGGAATGTATTATCATGATAGAGTGATGAAACCAAGTACATGGATATATTTTTAAATAATTTTAAGACATGTTAATTTTTGGTATAATTTTTTTAATTCAATGAATATAGTGAAAATTTTGCTCACAAGTTGACATGTCTAGTTCATATGAGACAGTGAGATATAAGCTCATGAGATTGGTCTGCAAGACCAATATTTTCCATTTGACCATATTACCTTTCTATATGATAATGTTATAATTATCATATAAGATAATGTTCATGCATCATAAGTCATTAAATATAATTTTACTGATGTTGGAGGTCTAAGTCACCATGACTGGTCTTTGAGGAAAACTGGCAGTTCTAAGTGAGTGAATTATAGAGGTGTTTTTGAGGTTTTTTCCCTATGTGATGAAGTAAAATGAACTTGGTGAATTTTTTAAGGTATTTAAGGTTTTTTTTATGTTATATATTTTCATATTTGTGTGACCAAATAATTTTTTATCTTCAGTTGTTCAAGACAGACCTTTTTATGTGTGTGAAGGCCTAATGTAAACAGTAGTAATGGTGTGCTTCAAGTGGTGGTTAAAGATAAAAAGTGACATGGATATAATATGAGATTATTATGATTTTATGTGAGTGATATATTATTTTTTCCTTGTACTAATGAAGGCCTAATTGAATTAGGTCTCTTTAAGGCCTAAAAGAGGTTTTTTTTTTTTAAGTTATGAAAAACCTATTGTAATGATTAAGTAATATGTTAAATGTTTTATAATACATATCTAAAACATAATACAATTTTTCAATTGTGTATGTCTGACCAAGAGGTGTGTGAGCTAGAGGATTGTATAAGAACAAGGCTTAAAAGGTTGGCTAGTTAGAGAAGTTGAGAGTGAAAGCAAATGATTTATCATATTGAAGAGCTAAAGGAGGTATTAAATATAATAAAAGTGGTGTATTTAAACTATCATTAAGATATAATATGGGTACTATATCTGAATATCAAGGTCATATGGCGTAATCTGTCTTGAAGAGACCTAGTTGAGCGAAGAAGCCTATAAGGCAGTTTGAGAGGGATAGAAGAGTGAGAAGAGCTAAAGAATGTAATCTTCATTTATTATGTGATTAAAAAAGTTGTTATAAATATGATAAAATGTCTTAGGTGGTTGATTTGGTTTTGATTCATCTAAGGGGGTCGATGCCTCCTTACAAGTTGGTGTTTGTTAAAGCTTAGTTGAGTGGGTGCTTGACTAGTTGGGGTTGGGGTTGGTGCTCCATGTGGAGTTGGTGATTCACTAAAGATTGGTTTTTGTCTTATAGGACTATATTATATTTGAATATATCATTAGGTTTTATTCCACTTGAGTTTTTTCCACATATATAATGTGTTTTATGATCTTGTATACTTGCATATGATTTGCTAGATGTTCATGTTTTTATGAATGGTTCATGTATGCTTAAGTGGAAATGAATGATTGTTTTAAGTACACTGATTCACCCCCATAGTTATTTTTCTTCCAAAATTTATAGTTTTTTTATTTTCATAGTTTTTTGGTTTTAAATTTTTTAAAAAAATTAATTTTGTAGTTTTTTTTTATTTTACAGTTCGATAGTTTTACAATTTTGGCAATTTGACAGTTTCACAGTTTTGATAATTTAGTAGTTTTATGGTTTTGGAAATTTGATAGTCTATTAGTTTTGGAAATCCAATAGTGTTTAAAACCCACATGATAAAAACCATAAAAACTTAAATTTCCCTCATACTTTTTAAAGTTGAAACTACATTTAAATTTCAAACTAGTAAATGCCCTTTGTATTAAAATAGTTTGTATTGACCAGCTAGATTACCCAATCCACTAAGACCTAAAAAATATAGACCTTGGGGAGATTTTTGGATCTCCTTTAAGGATAGTTTAGATAGTCCCCATCCCTCCTAAGGTGGTGTTCCAAATAATCCATCAACATAAACCACCTTTCAAAGCCAAGGTTGATGATGTTAGGGATAACCTAACATTAGTCCTCACATTTATGTTTTTACTATTAGGTAAATTACTATTTACTAAATAGTAATTACTGTATAGTAAGTTAGTAGTTATTTATTACAATATATTAGTTGGTTGTTTATTTTTATATGTTATAATAATATTACACATAAAGGTTTGAGGGAGATTCAAGTGATTATTTAGTTGAGAGTTTGTAGGGATCTACCATCCCGAATATAGGAGACTCATTTCCTATATATTTGTAATCATTTGTATGTATTATTTATATTATAGTGTGATAAATAATATAATCAAAGTATGTAAAATATTATCATGTTTGTAATATTGTCTTTTTTTGGCTTTATTGCACAATGCATAAGGTAAATTTTGGTATAGGCTCGTACTATACCTAACATTGGCATCAAAGTAGGTTGGTCATTAGATATGAGAGTCATTTACAAGTAAAATAGTCATATGAAAAGTCTTTGTGCTAGACTATTCTTCTATACTTTTTCATAAGAATGTAATTCTACCATACTATGTATGTTGTATACCAATCTTTGTTTTGAGATTAATTGTTTGACATCTCAATACCATGTATAACATTATGATATTGAAATTTTCTCACAAGTAGTAGAAGTGCATAGTCCTTTAGTGAATTAAATATTAAGTTATTTTGTATTGCATTAAATCAATATCATTTTTGGATCAGTCAATGTTCCTTTAGTAAAGTTATAAATCTAGCTATTCTACATATTATTTTATGTGTTAGACCTTAGCAGAAATGCTAACCACATATTGTCTTAAAATTTGCATAATTTTGATTGGAGACATCATAATTAAAGTTCAAATATGTCTTCATGAATATATTTTCTTTGCCAATGGCTTTCCTTAAATTTATAAGCTCTATTTTACTTAGATCACATTGTGACTTACTCATGCATTCATAGTAAATACAGATCTTTCATCGATGTTCAACTTGATCCAAATCCATGACTCATTATTTCATCCACTTGGATATTTTCCACATGACCTATGTATAATATTCAACATAAAATCCCTATACATTTTCAAAGGATCTGAAGAAAATTACTTCCAAGCAGTCCACAAATCCTAATGGTCTTCTACAAAGGGATCCATGATGGAGTTGTGTGGTATAACTTGAAGTTTGAGGTGGTTTTGATAAATGAGATGATGTGTGGGTGAATAAAAATGGATTGATTATCTCCATGTTATGTTGTGTATTATGGCATCCTTTTGAATGCATGTCATCATTGCCTCAATTTATGCAAATTATCTTCCATCATCTGAATAAGATGTAGCATCTCAGTGTTTTCCACTATCTCAACCAGTGATTTCAGTGAAGCCAGTATTATTAACTCTCCTTGTATAGCAGTGTACAACACTCAAAAAATTTGGGTGAAGTATGTATGTAGATTAGAAAGAGTCTTTTATTATATTTATTTGTTTTTGAGTCATTGGTGTATGTCAAACATTTAGATAAAGTTTGGTTAGTCAATGTATTATTTATAAAAATAATATAGTCAAGCTATAAATCATTAAATATTAGTTCATAGTTAATTATAAGCTTATATTCAAGTTAAGTTAGTCAATTTTAGGTTTTTTAATGATTAGTATATTCATTGGGTCTAGTTTTATTTTAATGAGTCATTACAATAGTCTTTTTATATTTAAAGAGTATTAAAAAAAGTTGTATTTTTATTTGATCCATATCAATATATGTATGTCATAAATTATATGATAGATTTAGAGTCATTACAATTTATATAGTCATGTTGTTTTAATATGTCAAAAAGATTCAGATCAAAAATTCAAAGTGTCATGATTTTTTAATCAATTTTAAAATGTGTCTTTTCTTGTCAAAAGAGTCAAAGTCTTTTTAGTAAGTCATTAATTATGTGTCATCAAAATTAATTATTTTTACAAGAACACATTCTTATTTGTATGCAACGTCCTAAGTGAAATATTGAATTTTTCAATCTTAAGGGGGGGGGCTATTTCAGTAAAAATGACATGAACTTGAGCTTCATTGATATTCTTGATGGGTGAGCACCTTCACCTACTAGAGGATAGAAGAAATAGAGGCTGAAGATTTCATAGCCTCTCATCAGTCACCAACAATGGGGCCTAGATGATTTGGTGACATATTATGTGGTGTTTTTTCATATTTTTTCACTATGTGTGTGCAAATAAGAATAGAATTACATTCTTATTAAAGTATTGAAATAAATGAGCATTAATTTCTATATTTCCCCTTGAGGTAAAAATAATGATGAGGACTAATAGAATGATGTAACATTATGTAAGGTTATAGGTTAACCTGTAAAACCTTTAAGATGTTTTGGTTATTGGTTAACCACATGTAAAACCATCCTTTGTTTATAGGTTGTTGGTTAACCAAGTGTCAAAACATATGTTATTTGTAGGTTATCGGTAAACTGATGTAAAACCATCCAATGTTTGTAGGTTGGTGGTTATCCGAGTGAAAAACTATCATGTGAGTTTTTGTGAGAGTTGCAGTATAAGATGATGTCTTCTCCATGTTCATACTAAGGTGAGAATGTTAGGGATAACCTAATGTTATTTCTCACATTTGTGTTTTTAATTTTATGTAAATTACTATTTACTAAATAGTAATTACCATATAGTAAGTTAGTAGTTAGTTATTAGAATATATTAGTTAGTTGTATATTATTATATGTTATAATAATATTACACATATAGGTTTGAGGGATATTTAGGTGATTATTCAGTTGATAGTTTATAGGGATATACCATCCCAAATATATTAAACTCATTTCTTATATATTTTTAATCATTCATATGTATTATTTAGATTATAGTGAGAAATAATATAATCAGAGTATGCAGAATATTATTATGTTTGTAATATTGTCTCTATTCAGCTTTGTTACACAATGCATGAGGTAAATTTTGGTGTAGGCTCCTACTATACCTAAAAAATGATACTAATAATGAGGCTAAAACAAAATTTGATATGGTTTCACAACCTAATAATAGGCTTTTCTTATTTTTTCCTAGATGGAATAAATTTACATGATTGTCATAGCATCCTCATAAGGTGTTAAAATTTTACTTGAGTGCAATCTTGTATCTCCCCCTCTAACTATGGATGTTGATATGAAAAAATCACAACCTAAAGTTTTTGATATAAATGCATATTGTGATTAGCATAGATTCATAACTTTTTGACTAATATATGATTTGGTTTGAGACAAAGATAAAAGACTCAATTTATAACAACACTATTGACCTCAATGATGTTATCACACATACTAAAAATTCATTTTCACAACCAAATGCAAAGCTTTATATATTTTCTAATCCATTCCCAAAACATGCATAAAAAGAAACAAAGACTAATATTGAGGTATATGTGACTTATAATTTGCATCTTCATCTTGATTATTTGTATTATAAATCCTAGGAGGATCATCCTATCAATGGAACTATTGGTGCACTTATAAATTAAAAAATACAAAAACCTATGATCACATTTTGTGACCATGAAATTATTGATTATTAATATATTAATACACCTTTATTAATATGTGATTTTGTTGACTCACATTCTATACAAAGTGTTATGGTGGATAATGAGTCAACTAAAAACATATGCACTATGACATTACTTACAATTGTTTAGTACACACATAAAGACTTGATTGATATGCCAAATATGATAAGATATTTTTATGGAAAATGATAAAACCCTATTGGGCACATTTTTTACCACTTATGCTAAGGCCTATGACTATTTCCACTAGGTTCTTATATTTTTCCAACACTACTACATTTGAAATTTTATTAGGATAACTATGGATACATAAGATATGTCAAATCCCATCTTTATTACATTAATGCTTGAAGTATATCCATAGAAACAAAATGGTTACAATTATGTGTGGTCCATATGAACACCCCATCCAACCTGATACATTTACTCTTTCCCTTACACAACAACCTATTAAATAACTTGCACAGTCCCAACCTCTAAAAATAAATCAGAGACAGATGATTAATCTTCTTTGATGATCGATTCTCCAATGATTTTTTCATCAATTATCTATATGAGTTCAACAAGCATTACCTCGTCCAACATGTCTCTTGATATTTTCACAATGACCTTGCGAACATGTCCCATAAATAATTTTAATGCATTTTCCTAACATATAATGAGGTCCAAAAGTTCCTATGAGTACTAGAGATATGTAGCATGTATATGATCATATCAACTATATTGATGATATTATATATTTTATAGTTTATGAGCATTTCTCTACTTCACACAATGATATATGTGTTACTCCTTGCCCACCACATATGAAATTTTCATCAATAAATATAAGATTTATATTTAAGCATCCCCTTGATGGGATCATAAGTTAGGTCAGACATAGTTCAATCAAATATTCAAAAAATAAAAAATGAGATCAAATATTTAAAAATACAAAATAAGGACCTATAAATTTATTGGTTGGTACAAATAGTTTATTGATGTTATTTTCCATATACATGTTGAGTTACATATATATTTTATATACACATGATTTTAATGGTATACATGCATTAGATGTAGAACATTTATATTACATATGATACATGCACATACTGATGTGTGACATTACATACATAGAGAGACAACCTTTCTACATTGTAGTCATGCCCATATTAGGGGCATCTTCATACATTTTTCAAGATATGTCTTTTTATATTGGTTTATTTATCATATTATACTTTCGTACATGACTTGATCTTGTTCATACTTTATAGAGTGTTATTTCTTATGGATATTATGCTTGGCTACACTAGATGGTGACATTGATTGATTATGTGGACTAACATTTCTTGCTTCATGCCTACTTGATATATGATTATTGTGGCATTATTTGATATTAATGTGTGCCATATTGATTTTTCTATATTTTATAGTATATTGATTGTGTCTTTTCACATTGTGTTTTAGTTTTGTTAAATTATTGTCTTTTCAATGCCATGGCCATGCCATATTTGTGTCATGTCAAATTTGATTCATGTCTTGTATGCTTATGTACTTCTTGATCATGATATTGTGTGTGTGTGCATGGTTTTGATTTATTTTTATGAAACAAATTTATCTTTACTATGAGCTTGGTGTCATGATTTTTATCATACATATTTCTATTTTATGTAATCTATTAATGTTTCCATGATTTATATCATTCATCTATTTTGATTCTTATCACTATGTGCTTAATTGATATATGTGCTTGGAATTAACATTTTTATGACCATTGCCTTGGATTATTTGTTTCCTACATGCTTGAATTATAAAAATCATTCCATAAGGACATATCTTGTCATGTTTGTATATATACTTTACATAATTTATACTTTTCTATAAAATAGATGATGTGCATAACTCTTTATTATGAGATGAGTGATTAGTAGGTTTAATCCCTCATTTTAGACACTAAAATATAATAATTTATACTTATAAATGTCAATTTTGACTTAAATTCACCCTACATGACTTGCATGTATAAACATGACTCTCATTCACCATTCTCTCACATCCACATGCCTTCTATGGGTCTAACCTTCCCAAGGTGCTCTCAGTCACCAAGAGTAAATCCCATAGTTGGTGTCAAACCAATTATTATCATATTCAAACATCTATAGATCATTAGATCAATGTTCTTATCTCCTAGATAATAATTTTAGACTCAAAACATAGTGTCTAATAGTATAGTCTGATAGTTTCATTTTATGCCAAGCAATGGTCATATTTCAAATTCAAATCATTCCTACAAGTTGGTCTATATGTTTCACACTTTGGTTTCATGATAATGTTCCCTAAGAGTATTTATATCCCTATTATCCATCTAGCACTTATCTAATAATCATTTACTAAAAAATACTCAAAAAACTTGCACATTCAAGAGGACTACCCTCTTCTTCCAAATTGACCATATAGTCATTAAGAGTAGGTTTTTAATTTTTTTGAAGAACTCAAGATCCAAAACAAAGTTTCCAATTTATAAGTATCAATATCTAGATTACATGTTTTATCTATTGAACAAGCACTATTGCACACATTCACCTAGTAGGGAAAACTACATGTGGTTTGACTTCCCTTTGGGGAATTAGATATGTAGGTAGCACTTGACCATTTAACAAGGAGTGGTTTAGGTCATCTCAACCCACATTTATTATCTTTTTATAGACTTAATTTTATCATTAAAAGTGGACTTAGGGTTTCAAGTTAAGGAGATAGATTTATGGGATTTACACACAAATTCATACCATGAAATGACAGATATAGACATAATAGAACCAGTCACAGTGTCATGTACCATAACATAATATAAATATTTACATAGACACCATTAAGTTTGGAAGTGACCAGAGGCTAATATTTTTTTTTAGGGGCATATATAGATTTAGAACATGATTTAAGCAGCCAATAATCTAGTTTTATACCTTTTATCCCATTTGCCTACAATATTAAACATGCATAATTTAGAAAACTAATAAGTATTCTATATTTTTTGTACTTTCTATATTTAGTAATTTATAATTCTAAATCAATTTCAATATTTTACATTCAAATTTTTACTTTATTATATATCTTGGTAATCTACTTTCATTTACATTTTTTATCTTATTAAGGGTTAATAGACCACATTATTCCAAAATAGGGTAAAACATATTGGTAAACCCGTATATCGTATTGAACATATCCAAACCATAGGTTCCCCTTAGCGTTTTATCCTTATTTATAGGGTTTATATATATATATATATATATATATATATATATATATATATATATATATATATATATATATATATATATATATATATATATATATATATATATAATTTAGTTTTGATTTCTAATTTCCCTTTCATACATGTTTATTTTCACCTATGGTTCCTACTCTTATAACCTTGGTAATATATTCTAGTCCTCATAGTATGAATATGCTTGGTTATTGTGTTTCTTTCCCTCTTATGAATTGATATAAGGCAAAGTGATAAGTTAAGTGATATGAATAGTGCACATTATTATATTTCTATGGCTACATCTATACATTATGATTTTGGAAATATTACTCATCCACAAACATTATATATTCTTACTATACAATCCCTCATACAAATCAATTTATATTTTTAATCTAAGTTATTACAGTTAGAGAAAATATATCTTCTAGTGATTCATCCAATTGACTCTTCTCCAAAGAATACGTATCTCAATCTGAAAATGATAGGCTTCCCTATGTTAAAGATAACATTTATTTAACATTTACTCATTTGATAAAATATTGTTTTTTGACCAAGATACTTATAATTGTTTAAATAAAAATTATGAAAATAAGAAAAACATTTACAAGGCATCATTGACTTGTTTCTATATCTAGTTATAAAATTCAAAGATGCCTTGCATATATATAATTCACAAGTCCATAAATAAATTAAAAATCAAAATGTACACATCGATACAACATAAGATGTTAATATACACCTTAATGATTTTAATAAAGGTGTGTTGATGGTGAAAAATGTCATGCCAATGAATCAACCCTTTCACCTATTGTGAAAGTTAAGGTAGAATCATACCAGTGTAATTGTAAGGGTTTAAGGAATAAAATTAATTCCAAAGATGCATAGAATGGGTTTTCTAAATGATTTGGGAAAAGGATCAAGTCAAATATTATGCAATGCTTAATTAATGTTTAGAAATCAAAAATTTCTTAAATATGAAATGAAAAAATTATATTATAGTGATAGAATTTATCCTATCCGATAGAGAAAGCCTATGAATTAGACAATATCTTGAAGGAAAGATCTCTAATCCTTTGTAATTTTATTTTAGTCAATTGCTTGTAAATCTCTAATATTTATTTTAGTCTCAAAATATATCTAAGTAAAATAAACTAAAAAAACTAAAAGATAAATAAAATATCTGAAAATGAAGACCAAATAATGATATAGAAATAAAAACAAACATAATTTTAAAAAATAACAAACTACTTATCAAGAAAGAACTAATCTAAAAACTATAATGAATTAAAAAACAATCTAAGAAACAAATAATATGAAAATATAGTAACTTAATCTAATCTAAACCTAAAAAATAAGAAGATCAAAGTAAATGAAAATAAACTAATCTGATAACAAATAAAAATCTAATTATAAAATAAACAAACAATATCTATCTAATCTATAACCTACTTATGTTATTTACTTAAACTATGTAATTGAAACAAACATTAATCTAAAAACTAAATCAAATAAATGTACAAAAATGAAGGTCCTAATTATAGAGACTTAACAAATAATGAAATTTAAACTAAAGAAGAAAACATAAATGAATTTTTTTAAAAATGCAGTATTAAAATAAAGTAATAAACTGAAGTAAAAGAACTTCAAATTAAAGACACAATAAAATAAAAATATTTAAGAGTCTATTCTAATCTAAGAAATAAATCAAAACAAACTAAATTAAATCTAATAAAGAATGTTGAACACCCGTATCTACTGAGAGGAGGGGTGAATCAGTAGATCTCAAAAATTAGTTCCTTAAAACTTTTAAGATGAATCTTAAACATATGCAAGCTTAAAAAATAAATGAAATATATCATATGTAAAAAATCAAATATCATAACACTAGATTTATACGTGGAAGTCCAAAGCAAAAAAAACCATGATGAAAATGCTAATAGAAGCTACTATTCTATCCAACCTCACAAAATTTATCACACTGACTGAACCAATCCTAAGGAGACACCCATCCCCTATTCTAACAACCAACTCATAATGACCTCATTGATCATATATTTAAGGGTGACAACCCTAAGGAGACACCAATCTCCTAACTAAGCACCAACTCAGCCTCACTGATGGTACCAACCAAAGAGTTGTGTGGAGCTACAACTCCATCTAATGAAAAATAGATTCATAACAGAATCTGAGTTTATTCCTTGTTGCAAGTCTAATATGCAATTGTCATACTCTACTCAATATTTGTATGTCCATTCTTCCTCTCAATCTCTCTTTCTATGTCTAGATTCTTCTATTTGACATTCTACCTAACTCCTTTTCTACCCCCTTTTTCTATGTCTGAATATGTCTAATTGGCACTTTGCATAATTCTTTTTCTATGTCTCAGTTTTTTTATTTGACACAATATTTGGCTCCAATTTTTTATCATATCATCAAAAATAAACTTAGATGAGTCTCTTTACTTTATACATTCTACATTCATGGCTTGACTCTTCTCCTTCCAAGAAAAATAATTATTTGACTTCTTTTTTCTTTGTCTCTTAGAATTCTACCTCAGTCTCTTTGATTTCAACATTTACAATATATTAATTATTCTAATATTAGCCATTTTTTGTGAACAGATCATTAAAATAATCGACTGTTGATTTCCTATAACCATCACGCTAGATTTTTGTAACTAACTCACTTCATTAGATCTTTGAATGCTTTCTAACTTTAAAATGTGTCTATCAGATCTTAAGACTCTATCACCTATAAGCAATTGGATCTTCTTAAATGCATGATCCTTACTTAACACACTGGTTAACTATCGAGCTCCTTGCATCATCTTTCTACCTCCTATGTCTTTAGATAACTTTCACTCCATCTATATCCTCAAAGATGTTGAGTCCTTAACTAATCATTGTGTCACTAAATAGTGATCACTTTATTTGATTTGGGTATTTACGCTTCATTAGATCTTTCCTATATAAACTCTCATGTACCATCTGATCTTAGCAGATGTATGATCTTTAACTAAGTCAGTTGTTAACCTTCAACATATAGAACTCATCTCACTTTTTTGGTGACAATGGAATGCTTTCACTCTATCGATCTCTTTAGTCTTACTCAATATTTAACTCACCTTTGAGTCATTAACCATCAAGCACTAATTCCTTTAGATCCATTCTCTTGATTGGATCTTCTTTGCACTATCAAACCCAAACCATTCGATCTCCCAACTAGCTCAAACTTTACCTTTAGCAATCTACCTTTCAAGAGTTCAGTGTAACATCCTTCAAAATTAATGAAAGTGCCCTACACTTCTTTTGAATTATCCTTTGGAGACTTTGTAATGGTCCTTCAGAGCTTCTCAAGGTGCCCTTTAGAACCTTTTATAGTGGCCTTTTTATCTAAGGGGCTTCGAGATAATTTCCCTAATAAATTCCAAGTGCTTTATTTCCTTCAACTTTTTATTTCAGTATTTTTGCAATGTACCTTTCAAGGATTTCAAAAATTCCCTTCAAAAACTTTTCAAGATACCCTTCAGCACCTTTGTTTTAGACCTTTTACTTTTGGACAATTTTCTCGACGAGATGTCAAGTGCCCTTCAGGAACTTTGAATTTCCCTTCAATTCTTCACTCATGTCTTTTAGGACTTTTGATTGGGACACATACCCTTCAGAACTTGTGCAAATTTACCCTTCAAAAACTTTGTTTGGGTTACTTACCCTTCAGCACTTTTGCAAATTTCCCTTCAAAAATTTTGTTTGGTGCCCATTTCCTTTAAGACTTTTGTTTGGGATAATTTTTCTAACAAAATGCCCTTTGAAAAGACTTAAATAAATTATTGAAATAATTCACCAAAGCACTCTTTCCAAAATAAATCCTTGATACATTATTTTTGAAATAAATCCTAAATTAAAAAATCAACTAAGTGTGGAGACCAAACATTTTCTTGAAGCACTCGTTCTGAACATATACAAATTTTTAAAAATGACTAAGTGTTCAAACACTATTCAAATGCCTAGGAGCCCTACTTTGCACTTGCATAACTTTTTCTTCTCTCATCCACAAGACATGAAACTTGGTCCACCAAGTATAGGCACAAACCTAAGTATCTTGGTGTGATTATTTATTTTTGATGTTGCCATGTATGCAAATGTTATCACCAATAACCTATGTACTTAGCCATATCCAAACAAAATTGAAAAGGCATTCATATGACTATTCTTGGAATTCAAGGTACACACATAACTCCATGAGGTCTTGACAACTTGACCATTCATCTCAGCACCTTTGTCATTAATGCATGCACATACATCTTTTATCATCAATGACAACCATGACATAAATCTCTTCCTGAGACTGTGATCTCAACCATGACTCTTAAATTTCCAACAATCTCCCCCTTTATCATTAATGGCAAAAATATCCTCTAAAAAGTAGCATAATCTCTATTTTGTACTTGTGTCTTGCTCTTTTGTCCCCCTTTAAAATCAATGACAAAGCATCTCTACCAAAAATTCAACTAGCTCCACTTGAAATGCACTTCTTCAGGTATTACATTATTCTGATCCTCAAACCTATCAGATAAGAACAACTTATGAGAAGCTCCCCGTTAGGCCATGAAATAATTTCCTAAACTCTTCTTCTTTCAGGAGTTAGTGATGTTACTTTTATACTCCCCTTGGAGACATGCATGATCACTAGGAACTAGTGATGTGGTGTAGGAGCTACCACTCCCAACCACTGTCTCAGATATTCAAATTGGTCCTTAGGCAAAGGTCTAGTGAATATGTATACAATTTGATCTTTTGTTGGAACATATTCCATTTTGACCTCTTGATCACCAACCTTCTCTCTCAAAAAGTGATACTTGATTGATATGTGATTTGTTCTGGAGTGCATCACTGGATTCTTGGATATATTTATAGCACTTAAATTTTCACATAGAATGTGAATTGGTCCTTTGAACTCCACTTCAATGTCTTTTAGTAACTACTTCATCCACAACATTTAAGTGTAACATGCCACTACTACAACATATTCTGCTTCTACTATAGATAGTGTAATTGAATCTTATATTTTACTCAACCATGAAACAAGTTTGTTACCAAGGAAGAATGCACCACCACTAGTACTTTTTCCATCATCTGTGCTTCCTTCCCAATCAACATCCGTGTATGTTTTCAAAGTGAAATCATCACTTGAAGGATACCATAAGCCATAGTATACTATACTTTTGATATATTTGAAGATTCCCTTTACCACATTTACATGTGTTTCTTTTGGAGCAGCCTGAAATCTAGTAACCATGCATACACCGTGCATGATGTCTGGTCTTAATGTAGTGAGATATGGCAAACTACCAATCATAGACCTATACATTGTATGATTCACTTTAGGAGATTCATCACCTTTTCTCAATTTACATCTATTTATCATGGGAGTGTTAACTGGTCTATTATTGTCCATACTAAATTTCTTGAGCATCTCCTTCACGTACTTGGTATAGAATATGAATATCCCTTCTTTGGATTGTGTAACCTATAGACCAAGAAAAAATGAATGTTCTCCTAGCATGCACATTTCAAACTCATTTTGTATTTTATTTGCAAACTCTTTGCACCAATTGTTGTTGCTACCACAAAAAATGATGTCATCAACATAGAAAACTATGATCAACATATGTCCATTTTCAGACTTAACATACAAGTTACTATCTGCACATCCTTTGATAATTCCTTGTTGTTGCAAATATTGATCTAGCCTTGAATACCATGTTCTAGGTTCTTGTTTTAGACCATATAGTGCTTTCTTCAGTTTGCACACATAGTCTTCCTCATCTGTTAGTTAAAAACTTTTAGGTTGTTTAATATAGATTTCTTCTTCCAAGGTTCCATTCAGGAAAATTGACTTAACATCCATCTAATAGACTTTGAACTTCTTAAAAACTGATAATGTTAAAAACATTTTGATGGATTCCAATCTTACCACTGAGGCAAATATCTCCTCAAAGTCTATTCCTTCTACTTTGAGCATATCATTTACAAACAACTCTAGCTTTGTTTTTCACAACTCCATCTTCGTTCAACTTGTTTTTAAAGACCCATTTTGTGCCTATGAAATTTTTGTCTATGGGTCTTGGAACTAACTATCAAGTTTTGTTATTTTCTATTTGACTTAGTTCCTCATCCATGGCCTTTTTCCAATTCTCATTTTTTCTAGCCTCAGCATAGCTTTTGGGCTCAATTTTAGATAGTAAAGCAAAACTTAACTATTATTTGCTCATTGCAACCCTTTTCCTCATTTGGACTCCTTCATTCATGTTACTAATGATCTAATCCTTAGGATGATCCTTTTAAATAAACCTTGAGGGTGCCTTTTTAGTCCTCTTTATCTCTTCTTCATTATAAAATATTTCATCCTCAACTTCTTCTTTTAGTTCCTCAATTTTGATCTTATTTACAGGTTTAGTTTCTTCCTTGAAGATCTCTTCAACTTTAACATGGATGCCCTCCACTAGGTTATGTAGTCTTTTATTGTAGTAGACATAGGCTTTACTATGAGTGGAATAACCAAGGAATATTCCCTCATCACATCTCGACTCAAAACTGCCTAGCTTTTTCTCCTTCCTTTGAATGTAGCATTTGCTACCCAACACTCTAAAGTACTTGACTGAATCAGGCTTCCCATACCATAGTTCATATAGAGTCTTGTCACTATTTACTCTCAATTGAACTCTGGTCAAGATGTATATTTTTGTCTAGATTGCTTCTCTCTAATAGCCATTTGACAAGTTGGCTTCTTTCAACATTGTTCTAGCCATCTCCTTGACAGTCCTATACTTCTTCTCAAAAACTCCATTTTACTATGGAGTTCTTACAACAGAGTAGTGTCTCTTAATTCCATGCTTTTCATAGTAGTCTATGAATTCATTTGAAGTAAATTCACCACCTTTGTCAGATCTAAGGCACTTGATCTTTCTACCAATTTCATTTTCAACCATGGATCTAAAGATCTTAAATCTCTCAAAGGCTTGAGACTTATCCTTTAAGAAGGTTACCCATGTCATTCTAGTGTAGTCATCTACAAATAACATGAAATAATACACTCCTTTGGAACCTCTTATCTTGGTTGGTCCATAAAGATCAGTATGAACTATCTATAGAGGCTTTGTAGTTGCATACTCTTTAGTTTGAAATGAGACCCTGGTCTATTTACTGAGCTAATATTCTCTACAAGTTGTGTCTACAAGCTTGGTTACCTTGGGCATGTGTCTTACACACCCTTCCTTATTTCAATACTGTATTTTTTTAAAAATTCATTTATGTTTTCTTCTTTAGTTTAAATTTCATTATTTTTGAAGTCACTATAATTAGGACCTTCATTTTTATAAATTTATTTGATTTAGTTTTTAGATTAAAGTTTATTTCAATTACTTAGTTTAAGTAAATAGCATAAGTAGGTTATAGATTAGATAGATATTGTTTGTTTATTTTATAATTAGATTTTTGTTTGTTATCAAATTAGTTTATTTTCATTTACTTTGTTCTTCTTATTTTTTAGGTTTATATTAGATTAAGTTACTATATTTTCATATTATTTGTTTCTTATAGATTGTTTTTTAATTCATTATAGTTTTTAGAATAGTTCTTTCTTGATAAGTAGTTTGTTGTTTTTTTAAATTGTGTTTGTTTTTATTTCTATTTCATTATTTGGTCTTCATTTTCAGATATTTTATTTATCTTTTAGTTCTTTTAGTTTATTTTATTTAGATATATTTTTAGACTAAAATCGTTATTAGAGAGTTACGAGCAATTGATTAAAATAAAATTACAAAGGATTAGAGATCTTTCCTTCAAGATATTATCTAATTCATAGGCTTTCTCTATCGGATAGGATAAATTCTATCACTATAATTTAATTTTTTTACCTTAGGCATGTGTTTTACACACCCTTCCTTAGTGATATCCTCTTTGCCTCCTCAACTTGGGTCTTCAATATCACTATCATCTGATTTGATTCATCATTTATTTTAGTCAATTTCTCAAACTCCTTTTGACTAAGCTTCTTTTGTTTAGAATTTTCTTTTCTAAGCTTGTCAATTTCTTTTAAAGCATAGATGAGTTTGCATTCAAGATTTACATCTCCTTATTCTCCTTCATCTTCATCTAAGTCCTCTTCATCTTGACATAAAAAATTTGATTCAAATGTCATGAATAGGACTTCATTTTATTTGGACATAAGAACACTAACATGCTCATCACTTTATCTACTCTTATCATCCATTGAATCACTATCTTCTTTTGAATACAACCCCTTTTTGTTCTTAAAGAAGCTTTTCTTCTTCTTGGGATAATAGGATTTCTCTTTTTTATTTTTCTTAGCTGAATTAGAGTCATCCTTCTTTCTATGTGGACATTTAGCAGCAAATTGACCTATCTTTCCATAATTAAATCATTTGAAGGGTAATTTACCTTTGTATTTACCTAAGCCCTTCTTCAATTTTTTGATGAAATTGACATCTACATCATCAAACTCCTCAAATTTAGAATTAGGAGCTTCTTCTTCTTTTGCCTCCTTAGAAACCTTGAAAGAAGCTTCTCTCTTAGATGAGTCTACATCTCTCAGTCTCATCTCATATGCAGTGAAGGTTAAATGTAGCTCATCTAATGTGAGTTTGTTCAGATCTCTTGCTTCTTCAATTACAGAGATTTTAGAATCATATTTTGACATCAGAGATCTCAAAACCTTCTTGATAATGGTTGACTCTTCCATTGTCTCTCCAAGTCCTCTGATTGTATTTACAATCTCATCTACCCTAAGGAGGTATTCTGTAATCTTTTCTTCCTCACTCATATTAAGGCTCTCGAACTATCCCTTATGTATTTGGAGCTTGGCTTGTTTTACTTTAGCATCTCCTTCATAGATGCTCTTAAATTTGACCCATATGTCCTTCGCACTTTGATAGTGCATGACTTTGACAAACTCATTATTTTACAATCCACAAAGAATAACATTCTTTGATTTAGCATTGTTTTCACATTCCTTTTTCACTACCTGATCAGTAGGAAAAATAGTAGGGGGTGTGTATCCATTCTCAATGGTCATCTAGACATCAAACCCTAAGGAGGTCAAATGTGCTTCCATCCTTATGCTCCAAAAGGCATAGTTATACCCATCAAACAAAGGTGCCTTGTTTGATGAAGTTCCTTCATAATTTCCATTTTGTGATCAGACTCCAAGATATACCTGAGTTGATTAAGCTTCTCTCTAGGAAACCTAGGCTTTGATACCATTTGTTGAACACACCTATCTACTGAGAGGGGGTGAATTAGTAGATTTTAAAAACTAGTTCCTTAAAACTTTTAAGATGAATCTTAAACATATGCAAGCTTAAAAAATAAATGAAAATTATCATATGTACAAAATCAAATCTCATAACACCAGATTTATACATGGAAGTCCAAAGGGAAAAAAACCATGGTGAAAATGTTGCTAGAAGCTATTGTTCTAATCCAACCTCACAAAATTTGTCATATTGACTGAACCTCACTGGTTACATTCTAAGACACAATCCTAAGGAGACACCCATCCCCTATTCTAATAACCAACTCATAATGACCTCACTGATCATATATTTAAGGGTGACAACCCTAAGGAGACACCAATCCCCTAACTAAGCACCAACTTAGCCTCATTGATGGCACCAACCAAAGAGTTGTGTGGAGCTACAACTCCATCTGATAAAAAATAGATTCATAAAAAAATCTAAGTTTATTCCTTATTGTAAGTCTAATCTAAAACTGCTCATGCTCTGCACAATACTTTTATGTGCATTCTTCCTCTCAGTCTCTCTTTTTGTGTCTAGATTCTTCTATTTGACACTTTGCCTAACTCCCTTTTTGCCCCCTTTTTATGTGTTTGAATATTTCTAATTGACGCTCTACATAATTATTTTTTTGTGTCTCAATTTTTCTATTTGAAAAAATATTTGGCTCTCATTTTTTATCATATCATCAAAAAAAAACTTAGATAAGTCTCTTTACTTTATACATTCTACATTCATGGCTTGACTCTTCTCCTTCTAAGCAAAATAATTATGTCTTCTTTTTTATTTGTCTCTTGGAATTTTTCCTTGGTCTCTTTGATTGTAACATTCATAATATATGAATGATTCTAATATTATCCATTTTTTGTTAACAGATCATTAAAATAACTGACTATTGATTTCCTACAACTGTCATGCTAGATTCTTGTAACTAACTCACTTCATCAAATCTTTGAATTCTTTCTAACTTTAAAATGCATTTATCAGATCTTAAGACTCTATCTCTCACAATCCATTAGATAATCTTATATGCATGATCCTTATTTAACATATTGTTAACTATCAAGCTCCTTGCATCATCTCATTCCTCCTATGTCTTTAGATTGCTTTCACTCCATCGATGTCCTCAAAGATGATTGATCCTTAACTAACTATTGTGTCACTAAATAGTGATCACTTTGTTCCATTTGGGTCTTTACACTTCATTGGATCTTTCCTATCCAAGCTCTCATGTATCATCTAATCTTAGTAGATGCATGATCCTTAATTAATTAATTCATTAACCTTTGGCATGTAGACCTCATCTTGCTTCTTTCGATAACAATGGAATGCTTTCGCTCTATCAATATCTTTAGTCTTGATTGATATTTAACTTGCAATTTTGAGTCATTAACTATCAAGATCACTTTAATGCCTTTGGATCCATTCACTCAATTAGATCTTCTTTGGACTATCAAATGCAAACCATTCGATCTCCCAACTAGCTCAAACTTTACCTTTAGTAATAAGCCTTTCAAGAGTTCAGCGTAACATCCTTTAGCACTAATGAAAGTGCCCTACATTTCTTTTGAATTATCCTTTGGAGACTTTGTAATGGTCCTTCAGAGCTTCTCAAGGTGCCTTTTAGAACCTTTTGTTGTGGCCTTTTTGTCTAAGGGGATTTGAGACAATTTCCTTGATAAAATTGCAAGTGCTCTTTTTCCTTCAAATTTTTCTTTCAACATTTTTGCAATGTACCTTTCAAGGCTTTCCAAAATGCCCCTTAGAAACTTTGCAAGTTACCTTTCGACACCTTTGTTTTGTACCTTTTACTTCTAGACAATTTTCTCAATGAGATGTCAAGTTCCCTTTGGGAACTTTGAATTACCCTTCAATTATTTGCTCATATCTTTCAGGACTTTTGATTGGGACACATACCCTTTAGAACTTATGCAAATGTACCCTGTAGAAACATTGTTCGAGTTAATTAACCTTCAGTACTTTTTCAAAGTTCCCTTCATAACTTTTATCTGGGACCCATTTCCTTCAAGCCTTTTGTTTAGGGCAATTTTTCCAACAAAATTAACTTTGAAAAGACTTAAAAAAATTCTTGAAACAATTTTCCAAAGCACTCTTTTTGAAATAAATACCCGATACATTCTTTTCGAAAGAAATACCAAATTGTAAAATTGACTAAGTGTGGAGACCAAACATTTTCCTGAAGCACTCTTTTTGAATATATACAAATTTGTAAAAATGACTAAGTGTTCAAACACTATTCAAATGCTTGGGAGCCCTACTTTGCATTTGCATAACTTTTTCTTCTCTCATCCACAAGACATGAAACTTGGTCCACCAAGTCTAGGCACAAACCTAAGTATCCTGGTGTGATTATTTATTTTTGATGTTGCCATGTATGCAAATTTTATCACCAATAACTTGTGTACTTAGCCATATCCAAGATAAAATTGAAAAGGCATTCATATGACTGTTCTTGGAATTCAAAGTACACACATAACTCCATGAGGTCTTGACAACTTGACCATTCATCTCAGTACCTTTGTCATTAATGCATGCACATACATCTTGTATCATCAATGAAACCCATGACACAAATCTCTTCCTAAGACTCTGATCTCAACCATGACTCTCAAATTCCCAACAAAGAAATGGAAGTCTAAAAATAGAGTCATCTTAGTATAAATTTTGAAGAAAATTTATTTGAGAAACAAGCTTTCAGTACAAATGGCCTTCAATAGACAATTATTTATAATTGAGAGATCAACAAATATCACACTAAGTGAGGTATTCATCATTGTTTGGGTCAATTATAATATATTCTACTCATATCACTACATTGTTTCAATCAACAAAAGATATTAGGATGATAGACTTTAGATAATCAATTTATAAACCAAACAAGAGATCTAGATATACCTACGCCAATCAAGTGGGTTACTTAACCATCATAAAATGTATTGTCTAATCTATCTACAAATAACTATTTAATCTTAGAGATTATTTATATAGATAGAAGTAAAATGAAACTTGAATAACTCAGATCTCTTCAATACCTATTGTGTTCTTCTTCTTGTGTTGTGACTTTGATCTATTTATAAAATTATCTCTTGCAGATAGTTACAAAATAAGTTATAACTAACTTATTAGTTAGTTATTGTTAACTTTAATCAAAAAATTTAGGTTTATTAGTTAACTAAACTTAAAACTTTAATGTAGACTTTAAAGTCTAAAATAGATCAAATCAATTTAATAATAGATCAAAAAAACTCTAATAGGAGGGGGCCCATGACTCATAAATATACAATCAAAATAAACATTTAATAAACATGACATTCATAATAATTACTAATAATTAAATAAAATTAAATACTTAAAACATTAAATACCAAGAGCATTCCCATAAATTTTAGTAAATCAAACATTTCATTATACAGAAAAGTGATATTATGTCATATCAAAATTGCCATAATCATCTATATATGTCCACCTATCAAAATATTAAAGTGTCATCAATTTTGAATCAAATAATAAATATCAACCAAAAAATCACTTAAATAATAGCTTACTCATTATCAGAATCTGAAACTAGTTCAATCAAAGGGGCACCCTTATTAGTCAAATATTCAGTGTACTTTGAAGTTGCATAAAAATTGATCAACTTAGTGCCTTCAGCATCATCCACTTCCAATTTGATATTTTTAACCATCCTTGTTATCAAAGGCAAAGCTAAAGGGCTATTAACATGTTTTCCACTAGAGGGAGCATGCTTATCAAATTCAGGTATGAAGGTTATAAATCAATTAAGAGATAATTTGGTACAATTTTAAGGTCTATTTTTAGGCTCAGGTGAGGCAAGTCTGGTATTGATTGGCACAATTGAATGAGGGTGTAGTTTTGTAATCACATCAAGCATATTTTTAAGATGTGGAGGTGTTGGATTATTATTTTGACCAAATTGAACAACAATATGCATGTGTTGATAAGATTCACTTTGGGTACCCCATCCATGAGGATGATATCTCCCATTTGCTCTTCTCAAACCTCTATTATCACAAAAGGATAAAGAACTAGGTGGTAATGAGTCAAGAGCATTCAAAAAATTTGGATCAATAGTATCAAAATGGTTGGACACTAAGATTTCATGATTAAAATTCCTAAAAAAAGTGTGAGCATTCCTACACCCATGAAAGAATTGGACTCGAGAACTACCCTATGAAAGAGTTCCCTCACTATGTTGATCATCACCTTAACCCAAACATTTCTATCAAAATGATTTGAATTTGAGGTCCAACCAGACATATAATATACTTATTAAAAAAACATTATTCAAAATCTAATTATATGTTCTAAAAGTTCATTTCATGTATATAAACCAATGTTTACAAATATAATATTATATGTTTAAACCCTTAAAAATAAATCAAACCATAATAATTAATTAATGCCAATAGGGACTAAAAATAAAAAATAAATATATGAATTCAAATCCTTATAATCATGATCTTAATGAAGTTCATATATTTATATCAAATAAAAATGTGTTATTTTCAAAATTTTAAACCCAAACTCATTTTGATTTTGCCAATAAAGCAATATTCATTCCAACATAAATCAAAAAATCACCTTAATGAGACAAACACTTAACCATAATTTATCATACCCTGTATTGATTGTTAAGCAAAATAAACTAATTTAATAGTCAAATAAGATCTATAAAAATATTTTAAAATGCATAGTCCTTGGTAATATATACAATTTTGAAACTATACTATTTGATCATATCTTCAAAAATAAACCTAATGTTAATCTCAAGATCATATAATTGACTACTAGAATGTATTTCTCTTAATATCCATTGGTAAGACATTCAAAATAGAATATAATTTCTATAGCCATACACCACAACTTCACAATATAACCATTATATTACTTTCAAACATCATGTGTCTTACATTAACATCTGATGTTATTTGAAATAGTCAATGTTTTTGCATTCTTAAAATCAAATGAAAAAATTATATAGATCAAAATAGCATAGCTATTTTGAACGAATGCCAAGCTCATCATTATCTCACATAAATTATGATTGTTGCAAATTTTATAACATTAAATCTCCTAATTTATGCCATAATCCATGTGCATAGCAAATAAGAACTATAAGAACCATTATTCAACCTAAAATGCATACAAGACCATCATGAAAATAAAATGACAAGAAATCCATTTCAAATATGCACTCAAAGGTAATGAATTTCTTTAAAATAGACAATAATCCATCATAGTTTGAACTATGTTTCCAATAAAATAAATCTTCTAAAAATACATCTGCTACCAAAGACATAATATCAAACCAATCCATGCATACTAATAAATAGGACAAGACCCAAATGGATGCAATCTTATAACTTCAAAATAATTTCATGTGCATGATGAAGACTACAAATAAGTCTTGTCAAAAACCACCACTTGATTTTATCAACAAAATGACCTGACTCATCTTTATTAATTTGAAAATGAACATATGCATGATAAAACCTAAAGATTAGTACAAATATCACTAAATACTTTAAGCCTCTTTGACAATCAAAATACTAAGAGGGTGAGATCAAACCATATTTTTTTTTAAATAGATTTGAAACCACTTCCAAATGAATAAAATTATTTCCATGTTTTCAATGAAACAAATCTAACTACAACATGTATGTCATTGAAGTTGTAATACTAAAACCAATTTATGCATCTTATTAAGCTAAAATACCAAACTGTATGAACAAAATTCCATACACTTGAAATAACCTCTATGTATGAAAAGATATTTTAACATATTTCCATAATAACTAACACTCAGTTGAGCCATGTAAGATATTTTCAACCCAACCATAGTCTTTTTTGATAAAGAGTGCATGCATGGTCTAACAATAAAAACATTAAGGAAACTATTCAAATATAAAATATTCCTCAATAAACCATTCACCAAGAAAACCTAGGTTACATTATCTAATGTACTTAAAACTATGTCAAACATTCCAAATGTTTCAAAATAATGACATAATATTGTAATATTTTGATGAAT
Organism: Torreya grandis; assembly: GCA_037957365.1. NCBI lineage: Eukaryota > Viridiplantae > Streptophyta > Pinopsida > Cupressales > Taxaceae > Torreya > Torreya grandis. Next base: position 1,295,309 of record JARHVA010000816.1, read on the forward strand.
ATTCCTTAAAAACCATTCAAACCTCCAATGATACAATCAAAATGTAGACCATGCAATAAATTTACACATTCTAATCCAAATCTTTCAAAATATTTCTTTTAATCAAGCAAATAACTAAACATACCTCATCAAATCTTGAAAATACTTTCAAAATCTCACTGTATTTCCTTTGACCCTTCAATAATTCTTCCAAGCAGAGCTTTTCTTCCATAACAGGCTCGACATGGAATGAAACTAAAACCAAAAATTTATCATTTACTCGTTGACATGACGTGTAAAATTTACATTAGTATTCATAACATCTACCAACTTGATAACCATCTATGCCAAAATTAGAAGCTTTCTAATTCATTTAGTAGCCTATTTACATGTTGACTAAATCAACTTCCAAATCCATATTCCAAGGCAAGTACCAAAAACTTCATGCATACAATCTTATCAAATATGCCAACTCAAGTCTTGAGACAACAAGCCATTAAATTTATTAGTCATCAAATATACAATGAATCACTATCTAATTATTATAAACTCTGTTTCAAACTCAAACTTCACTATGATTAGCATTTGACTTAAGACCTTGATAATAACCATGATTTCACTATGAAATAAAATCATATAATTTAAACCTAGTCAATGATAATAGTATCACCTAGGTATATAACACTTGGGAAATACCTTGAGGTCTTAGATAATGTTTAGGTTAGGTGATAGATCATAGGTTTTAGGTTTTCCAAATATTCAAAATATGTTATAAGCTTATAAAAACATCAAGCCTTTTGACTGTGAATTATTATGCCATAAAAATACAATTATTATAAACATTATAAAATCCAGTTTTGAAAATCTTCTTATCAAATAACCTGGTCAAGAGCACTTATCATAACATGTTATGGCATTAAAGGTAAATAATTTGAACAAATTAACTTTTAATGTATGAACTTTCACAAGTAATGACTAAATGTGTATTTTTACTCATTTTCATCAGTTTAATATGATCAAAATTTATAACTCAACATAAATATAACGTATCTATTTGATTCTAACCATGCATTGCATCAAACTCACACTAATTATGTCATTATGAATATTTCTTAATTATATTTTCACCAATTTATTTTTATATAATCAAGAACACAAATAAATGAGAACAAGCTTGGAGCCTAGGACCTCGTGAGCATGCAAATATTGGTCAATAATGCATTAGATTCAAACTAGAAAGATGCAAATCTCCATTAAAAATGTCTTTGCATAGGATGTGGTTTGGATGTATCATCAAATGATCTTTTTTTATGCCATTTATGTGAATACATCTCCATTGAAGCTATGGACCATGTTGAATTAATCACAAGTAGAAACTTGATGAACAAGTTAGCATAATAAAATGGTAGGGATTTGTTAAATCTCTTGAACATGATAAATTATAATGAAAAGAGTTTTATTTATAGAGAATGTAGATCAGTGAGGACCCTTCATCTTGAGATCAATATCAATAGTTACAAATGAGTCCTCAAATGTGCACATGGATCGTCACATAGATCACTGATGTGAGCCCTTCACATTAATCAAGATGAAAGGTGGAGGATGATCTTTGAAAATATCTAATGAGAATTAATATAATCCCTTCATCTTATTTCCAAGATGAATGGTGGAGAATTATCCTTCTAAGATCTTTATGAGAGTCTATTTAAACCCTTCATCTTGTTTCCAAGATGAAGGGAGGAAAATCATTCCTAAGAAAGGCACATGGATCACCAATGTGGGCCCTTCATCTTGTTTCCAAGATGAAGAGTTGAAAATGCTCCTAAAATATCTCACAATACTCATTAAGGACCCTCAATCTTGTTTTTGAGATGAAGGGTAGAGATTAATATTGTATATTAATTCACTTTATCAAATTTATTTTAGCTCACTAAAGTATATTCTAAATAATCTCAAAATCCTTTCTTGAATGAAGATGTCCTTTTGGAGGAAAAGAAGAATTGATTAAATTAAAGGAAATTATAATTCTATTTATAATAGAGATATAATTTAGAATATTTATTTATAGAAAAGGGAATTAATTGCATTAATTGATTAGGGAAGGAGAATTAGTGAATTGACTAGAATATAATAATTGACTAGAGAGAATTGATTAGAATGATAATTGAACAAATAAATTGACTAGAGTGATAATAAATTAACCAATAAATTAAATAGAATGATAATTGAATAGATTTAATATGGTGGATTCAAACATGTATATTAGATAAATAAATGACTTTGGAATAGATTGTGTGTAATTTCTTGGTTGCAATTTTGACATGAAAGTGATAAAAAAATGGAGTGTCTATATTTTCCATTATTTTATAAGGTATTTATACATGTATATAAATTAACATCTTCTAAAATAATAATAAGCCAAAAAAGGCGGATGAAAAATTATTAAAAAAATGGATTCTCTAATTTTATCATTCCCAAATGACATGGGTGAGAGATTGAATGGAAATATAAGGATATGATTTGAATGAAATTAGTTAGGGATGATTCCCCCTTAAGATGGAATTCATGGATGAAGGATGTGTTTTGTCTCTCAAAAAAGAGAGGAAGAAGCTAAAATGGAATAGAATATTAACCCATAGATAAGATTATGCCACTTGAGCTAACATTTGCACACTTTGATTTTTTATGATGATGAATTGATTGGCCCTAAGCAGGGCAAAATTGGGATGGAAACATACCTAAATAAGTGTCACACTTCAAATTTTCCAAAATAGGGTGAAATTTATGGGCATATGCATGATCTATCCTTAATAATAAGTTACACGCTTGATTTTCCCTAAATAAGGTGAAATTTACGAGCTTGGAAAGATAATGCACCCTAAATAGGGTGGATAATTGATGAGCCCCAAAGAGTGAAAATTGACTAGTTGAGTTGATTAATGGGAAAGCATAGATCAAGGATTTAAATTTTTTCATAAGATAATTTTGATACAAATGATCTAAAGTTGAAAATTTGACACAAATGTGTGTGTTGATGATATAACAACTTTTTATAGAAGCTGTAAAAAATTGAGCACACAAGAATGTTTAAAGTAATGAGAGACTGAAAAATGGAAAATAAGATAATGATTGAAAAATTATATGATCATATTGGAATAATATGGATGTTGATAAGAACAAAATAAGGGTGGTTATCTGACCTTAGAAACTGGTTGGTATTGAGCACTACCCATATAGTCTAAAAAGGCCTCAAGCCAATGCAGTTCTCCTAGAAATTAGGAATGAGTATAATGAAGAACAGACTAGATGATTAGAATAATAATAATGTTTGATCAATTTTTATGACTCTTTTTTATATGTTTATTTGGAGATGCACATTATATGCAATTAAAAATATATCATGTCTATAAAACAATCCTAGCTTGGAGAAGATAGAGCATACGTATACTTCTGAATGAGAATACATTTATTAAGTGGGGGCATAACCAATATGGGGATCTGCTAGACCTGATTAGGGGATCACTTGTCACAATACACCATGTGAGATAGGGTTACAAAGCCTACTATCTAAAATAATCACACAATAACCCTAAAAGAGTATTAGGTTTAATATTCACTCTATTCTAATAAATAAAAAATTAAACATAATCTAGTGCACACCAAGATTGTGTCATAAAGTGGCTGTTAGAAACAAAAAAAACAACTAAACTATACATACATAGAATACATATACTCATATCAATGTATATGGAATCCTAATTCATGGGAGAGATTCAAAACTACATTATCTATCTACTCTTACAAAGGAGAAATAAAGTTAGGAATACTTACCTTGAATATGAACACATCGAGCCTCAATCTCTCCCTTGGCCAAGGTGATTTACAAGAGATTGTTGTGGTATGTAAGGATAACAAAGACAAATCAGATCTAGCATACACAACCTATCTATGCATCCAAAAGAATTCTCCATAAGACAAGATCTGTATCTCCAAAGAAAGTATGGAACCATAAGCTTTATTCTTCAAATAGAATGGTCAATAACCAGATGTTCATTTGCACTTATTCTTCATTACTTCTGTTCTCTACAAATGGTTAGAAATGAAATTGTATATATAGGTGGATCTTGCCCTAAATCCTCCCAAAAATGTTGATTGTATAAGGTTTACCATGGTCAACCCTGTACATTTTTAGGGATAATTCACTAGGTTTGAGCTAGGTTGATCGAAGGGTTAACAAACCCAAAAAGTGAAAAATACCCCTAAACTATACAGGGTCGACCCTGGTCGACCTACTACAGCCAATAATCCAAAAGGGAATTAAGGCAAGAAAAAGAGGATAGAAAAAGGAAATGACTAGAATGGGTAGGGTTGAGAAGAATAGGCTTAGATTTAATGTTTTTAGGAGATAAGTGTGTAGATGGAAAATGACAAAAGGGAGAACAATCTTATGAAGCACCAATGGTCTGCCCACCCCTTTTCTGGTGCACCCCTTAAGGCGTGTACTCAAAGATATTGAGACTCGATAGGCTATTTCAAGATAAAAAGTGTTAGTAATCAATAAATTTTAAAAATATTATGTGTATGCATATGCCCCACTCAAATCTCATCACGTGTCTTGTGAGTTCAACACGGGATGGTGCTTTAGGATAAAACATGATAACACACAACATTGATGCTAAGTAAAGTGTAGTAAGTAAAAAATAAGATAAATGAAAGGAAAAAATTTAAAAACACATACCTTTACTTACCTTAGTGTTGTAGATAAAAATAAGTAGACTACAAGAAAAATTGAAGGCATCCAATGTGAAGAACACTAGGCAAACCTGTAGAAGTTAGTGCAAAAAATAGCAAAAAATCATTTTTTTTTGGAAAATAGGCATATGATAGTGGAAAAGAATCTCTACGCCATCACGAATCTAACACATTTTATGGTTTTAAAAATGAATGAGTAAAAACAAAGATATAGACAAAATAAAGAATCTATCCAAAAATAATTAAAGAATTTGAATTGCTAAAAAGTGTTTTTAAATAGGGGAAAGTCAAGTCATTTGTTATTTTGACTTGTGAAAGAGAGAGAAAAGAGTTCTGGAGATCAAAATGAGCTAGTATGGTGAGAAGACAATAAGCTATATGAGAGGGATACCCAGAGGCAGTGGCAGGTGCACTACAGGTATGCAACTATGAATCTCAAACCAGTTTTTGAAATTTTAGTGAATTAAGTGTATTTTTGATAATTTTGAATTTTAAGCATTTCTAGATGTCAGAATGAGACAAAATTAGATTCTAGAGGTAGAAAATAGAAAGATGGGAAATTGGTTTAGAGGAATTAATAATGAAGTAGGAAAATTGCACTTTTTTAGGAAAATGCAAGGGGTTGGCAGGCAAAATGAACTTGGTCAACCCAGTAGGCTAAAAATAGGAAAAATCCACAGTGCTAACCTAATAGGTATGGGTTGACCTTGTATATTTTGTAGGATACCAACCTAATGCAATTTTCCAAAGGTTTATAATAACAACGGAACACTATAAGGGGAAAATAAGAGGTTTGACTAAGATTTTGGAGTCAACCAGTGCAAAAATAGGGAAATTTTAGTCAAACTAGTTTGACCAAAGAACCAAAATAAGCATGAAAAAGCATACAAAAGGCTAAAAGAGGGATATAATGGCCTAAAATGACCAAAGGAGGGAAAGAGGTACTGAGTATGTTATAAATAGGGTAAAATTAATAAAAATGAATAAGTTTAAAAGTAATTAGGCTTGTTTTTATTTAAAAATGTAAAAATAATGTATTGTGACTATACATGACATGAAGGAACTGATACATCCTTTATTATTTCTTAGTTATAGAGATGATGGAGGTTATAGATATTGGTGGATGTGTCCTATTTATTATAATTATTATAATGATTATCAAATAGAGATAGGGCTATACTAGTATCCATAGGTCTAGGAGGCATAGCTGATATGTGCAAGATCCCCATGAGTGTTAATATGTTAGTCATGTTCCTCAATTACTATGAATGATTAATAACACCTTTAGATGAGAGGTGAATGGGGATTTGATAGAGGTGGACATCAAACTAGAGGATGTATATACCATCCTCAAGTTTCCCATAGTAGGAGTACTGATGACCATAGGGATACTGAATAACATAGAGGAGAGGAGAGCCTTAGCCATGTGGGTTATAGGCTCAGAGATGATTTTGGGAAGATGGAGTGTCAATATGGATGATGTATATACATTATAAATTTTGGATATATAGAAAACTATGATATGGATTATGACATAATGGGTGTTATGTCACAATTTGGATGGCAAGGTACCACTATTTATGGTAGCCTTGAGCATGGTGATGTTGGAGGAGTGAGTTCTATATGATCTAAGATCTATCATTTGGTTCCAACTTGTACATGATCTATATGATATGTTGGTCAGAGGGAAAAATATCATGGGATATATCATATTATTGATATCTTGGATATATGATAGGTTTCTTATATATCAGCCAGATGGGTTACCCCATACAATTGATGATAGGTTACCTCAAGTGCATATACGAAGAGAGGACCAAGTAGCATGGTTCATGCCCCATGTACTAGTGATATAGTTAGTAAGACACATATACATAATGTGGCATCCATATGAGCATATAAAAATTGCATGGGTGAGTTGGCACATCATTTTACCAACTATAACAAGGATAGAGTTGGTTGAACACTACACATAGTGGAGAGAGCCACATCTGATGGCATAAATACTAGGATAGTTGGGCTTGCCTCATCTAGTAACACTAATATTAAAGCCTAATAAATGGCCTCAGCATGTGAGGGATACATGAGGGAGGAGAGGACTAAGATCATTGATAGTGAGATCGACACTTAGACCATGTCATGAGCGACCATGGACTAGTTAAGCACAATGAGGAGTAGAGCATGAGGATAGGGAGGTAGAGGTAGAAATATCAAATGTACCACTACTATTTCCATAATAAGAGGAGTTATAACCACCAAGTACATGATGGTGATGGAGGCAATAAGAGATAGTAGAGATTGATATCATCCCTAATGAGCCAGTAGAGGAGCCAAAGGATGGATAGATGATAGAGAGATTACTCAGATAGGCTGAGATAGATGTGAGCCATGATAGAGGGATTTGAGTTGAGGAGGTAGCCACAAAGGAGGTAATAGGAGGTCATCTAGATAGTGAGATTGTATTAGGTGATCATGTAGATGGCGAGACCATAGTAGTCAAGAAATATAAAAGTAAGAAAAGATGATTAAATTATTGCTTTGAGTTTTTATTTGAAAGTAGAGATAGATATTTTGAGATATAAAAGTGATTTAATATCCATCTTGTGTGATTTTATAGGTGTAGCTGAGGATGCAAAAGAGAGATGGGGATACCTAGTGAGGGGAGCACTCCATGACATATTTGATGAGACTCTATATCAATATGACCCTATTATATTGGAGCACCCCATTGTACCATCTGCTCTAGCTCAGGTGAGCTAGTTTAGACTAGTTAGGGAGGTAGTGAGATAGATACAGGCACAAAGAGAGAGGATGCATCCACCAGTAGAGATGGGTGTAGGTGAGATCTAGGAATGGTATGCCCTAGCTAAGGAAAGAGCTATGCATTTGGCCATAATGATGTAGATGACATAGATCTAGACCCAACTGATGTAGTCATAGGTGTAGGTAGTGCACCTACAGGGATAGGTAGAGTGATTGAGATCTCAGATGACCTCTTATAGCATACTATTCAGAGGAGTTAGACCAAGGCCGTATTAGGTAGCATGGCTATGCCACAAGATAGATAGGATGGAGCCCAATCATAGATTTGGAGCATTATATATGGTTTTACTTATTGTATCAAAACTCATGAGATATATATATAGATTATTTTGGCATATTGATGTTGGTTGTGTATGTGGTCATTATTGTGGTTGTGTTCATCAATTATTTGGATATATTTATTTCTAGAACATGTTTCTAGCTATTTGTATATGTTATAGGAAATATATGATATGTGGTTTCTTTTCTAGCATTATGAAAAACACATGCATGGTTAAAAAGAAATAGGCAAAAAGGACTTGGTAAAATATAATCAATCAAGAATGTACTACACATTATTTCAAGTTGATAAATGTGTAATAACAAGAAAATGACTAAGTATAAATAACTAATATATGGTAAATAATATGGTAAAAATGAATTTGTTTTTAAACCAAAGTGAGATTTTTTCACCAAATTAAAACAAGTAAAATCATACTAATTCACATTGGAAAGTATGAAAATAATGTAAACAAATAGAAGGTATCTAAAATGGCATAAATGGTACAAAAAAAAATTAGTTGATTCAAGTAATTATACTAAATCATGGTGGGAAGTATAAAATAAAAACAAAATTTACAAAATATTGGTCTTAAATTTATCACACTAATTCAAGCTAGGAAGTATGAAAAATTCAAGAGATGGTTGAATTCTTATATGCACTTAGAAAATAAGAAGATAAAATAAAAAAAGAAATGAAGTAAGCATAAAACACACTAAATCAAACTGGGAAGCATGTCAATGATATGTAACTTCATAATCAATCGAATCTTATCTCATATTTGACACATGTAATTTTGGATTGTGACTTGGGTATTGGAAAAAATTTGAGGAATGTTAGGTCTTATATGTGGTCTTAAAAAGCAAATCATAAATATAAAACCATTGGGGTCAAAAAATCAAGAAAAATTGGGTAATCAAGGATGTGGGTAATAAGAATGAAAAGATGGTAATTTGTGAGGAACGTTGGGTCTTATCCATGGTCTTACAAAGCAACTCACAAATGAAATCCCAAGAGGAGTGATTAGTAGACAAAACAATATTTCTCAAGATAAAATATGAGGGATATAGGGAAAGAAAAAGGGAGTGTAAAAATCAAGACTCGGGCATCTTATTAGAAGACCTTAAGAGGAAGAAGGCACACTAAGGACATGAGAAGATACTAAGTGACTAGTGGTCGTCTATGTACAAAGGAAACATGTTTGCTACAGGCACAAAGCTTTGTAGGCAAATAAACTTGCTACTAAGATCAACTCGTGAAGTTAGATTGGTATAGTAAAAATTAAAATGGGCCTACCTTCCCATGATGTGTTCCTTATTCTTCAAGACCCCTTATAGAGTTTTTGATCTACTGCAAAGATTGGATACTTGCATGAGAAAGTATGTAGCACTAAAATATTTTTTTATTCTCCTCTTCTAATCTGCTAGACTACCACACCCCAAAGGACCTTGGCTCTACTATGAGGCCAACTATGGAGTTTGAACTTTGACTAGAAGAAGAAGATGTGCTTTTAATCATGTCTTTTAGTGTGATTTGACTTTTAAGAATATTTTTGCCTTTTGTATCATTTCCTTTTGTTTAAATTATTTTTATTTTAAATTTTTATGGATTTTAAATATTCCTCCTCCATATGGACTTGTAATGACCCATCATGAGAGATGTAGTGATACACACGAATGAGTTGTAGGCTAAGGCTAAAAGAAGCTAAGTAACCAAAGACAAAAAATGACTAGGATACTTAGGCTTGATAATGAAATATCATGTGATCTCAACTCTCAATCATGGATATGATTATTTTTTGGAAAAGGAATAAGGGAAAAAGAATATCCAAAAAGTGGACTAGTGTAAGGAGATAGTAATGAGTAAAATTGTTTTCTAACTGATCACATGGTAAAAGGGAGATAATGGCCAAAGGGAATAGGGTTTATATAACCAAGTCCCAATGATATTTAACTATGAAAAATGAACATAAGAAATCAAAAAATCATGAAGAGGAAAGAAAAAAGTTTTGATAAAAACTCAAGCAAGAGAGAGAAAGTAATGATAAAAAAAGGCAATCATATGCGAAATATAAATGATAAGATAAGTAAGATCACCATATATGATAAGGAAAAATTTAACAACGTATCAAATGATATAATAGATAGATAAAGATAATATTGGAGCACATGTCCAACCTAAATGAAAATGTGAAAACACCATACATGTGCTCATAAATACTAATAAATCTATCTACACACATTATCCAAGACATCGGATAAATCTCTTTTGATCTAGAGATGAACTATTGCTAATGTCTTGTCAATCTTTAATGAATATTGGGAAAATACTTCTCTTCTAATCTCTTCCATAGAAAAAGTAGGAATGCTTGATGGATCGTTCTAAGGAGGTAAATTAATAAAGGTATGATCAAGAGAATGTGTGGGAGCAAGCTCTATAGGAGATGTAGGAATCAATGGTGGAAAAGGAACCATAGGTGAGGGAAGGTCCATGGGTGAAGGAATCATGGGTGGAGGAATAAATGATGGTGAATGTATGATAGGAGGTGATGTAACCACAGGATGTGTAGCCATGGGAGAAGAAGGAGAACCCTTCTTATGGGAATGACCTATGGGAGGAATAGAAGAAGGTCCAAGAATGGCTATAAGGTGATCATTAAGATGTTGAAGGATACGGTAATGATCAATATGACGGGTACCACATAATTGCCATAGATAATATACCTCACTATACTTGGGTAGATATTCAAGAAGTACCTTCAGGGAAGGAATGGCTTTATCTAATGATGGGGAAGAAGGATACAAAGTATCAATATATCATCATAGATTATGACAATGGGTGGAAGAATCATTATCAATCCCATGGAAGAAATAGATATGCTTGTGAGTGGTTTTAGTAGAAACACTCATGAAAGGAGGTATAATAAAAGTGGAAGAAGTTGGAGAGCACTCATCAGCCCATTTAGTAGGTAGAGGAGACATCTTAGGCAAAGGAAGCAAACCATCACCAAGGGAAGGTGGTGATGGAGGAGAAATAGAACTAAGCTTAATGGAAGGAGCAATGGGATGAGTGGTAGGGGTAGGCTCAGTGATAGTAAGATCAAGAATAGGCTCAACTATAGTAGGAGCAAGAATGGGCTCAACTATAATAGAAGTGGGAATGAGCTTTGATAAGGGCTCTATTAAGGGAGTATTAGGATCTATAGAAGGTCTAAGGAGAGCCACACTAACCTCAAGGGTAAACCAGCTATGAGGGTCAGGGTACCTAGTAAAATAGTAAGGCTTTATCATAGCATGATCCATTATCATAGTCCTACGTGAATCCTTAAAAATTAGAGGTGTTGACACCATCTCTACCTTATGATAAAGGGGAAAAATACAAAAATTAGGAACTATAAGTGAAGGAAAATGATGAGATACACAAAAAGACTCAAGTAAAGAAGAACAATAATAGACAATCTTAGTATCGAGCCTATACGAGACCACCTAATAATGGATCATCTAAGGAATAGTCATCATCATAATCCAAGGTGTGAGGATCAATGACACAAGTAGGGATGACCTGGTCATCCAAGGAAGTGTGGTGAATAGAATGCCTAGTCTTGGTCAAGACTATGGGAATATCATCATAAGCAGGCTTACAAAAATAAGGCTACAAGGAAGTAAGAAGGTGCGAGATGAGATGAGGTGAGAGATCAAAAGTTTTGATCTTTTGGTTAATCTCATCGGAATCATCATCATCAAAATCTAAGAGGTTAGGAGGAATGTTACCAATGATCTGAGGATGCCCACTATAACCTCAGGTTGAATTAATGGGAAAGTTGAGATGTTGAGACTCATGAAATGGAATTCTTGACAAAGGCTCAAGAGTAAGAATCTTGAAAACACAACAATATTATTATTGTTAAAAACTCTAAGTGTTAATGTCACCTTGAATCCTATAAATGGCTCCATTATGATGAAATTTAATGCATTGGTAGGTGGAAGAAGTAATAACTCACATGCAGTGAGTTTATGGCCTACCAAACAAGATGTTATAAGAAAGGGGGAAGTTAAAAATCATCACCTTCACATGGATGGTGACAGGTGGGATGGTAATGGGAAGCCACACACAACCTAGAGGAGGTATTTGTCTTTTACCATATCCTTGGTAGGGGTTGCATGTAGACTTGAGATTACATTCAGAATATTAAAGGGTCTTAATGAAATCAAGAGAAGCAACACACATGTCAAAACCCTCATTAATTAATTAATGCTTAACTTGGATATCACCTATTTGGATGATAATAAATAAGGAAGGATCATCCACATAAATCAGAATCTCATTGGGAATCATAAAAGCTATGAAAAAAATTAAGGAAGGATAAGTGTCTATAGTTTCATCAACATTGATAGACATCTCTTCACATTCTTGTAATATACTATCTTCAAATCCAGATAAAGCTACCTCTCATCCTATTAGGGGAGGATGAGGGGTATTCATCTTGAATAATAGTTGCATAAGATGGTTTCTATGATGGGGAGAAGTCCTCATAAGCTTAAGGAATGGAATTTGGGTGGGAGATTAGTGAGCTTCGTAATGGGATCATATTGAGGCCAACATACCCCCATTTTTTGAAAATTAGGACATGTTGTTGGGACCAACATACCCCATTTTTTCTAACTTTCAAAATAGGGACCCTTGTAAATGTTTCAAATCATCTATATCCTGGTTTGGCTTTCATGAGGTTATTCTTTTAGAATTTGAAGATCATCCACCTAAAAAAAGATGGGTCCTTGCATGTTTAACTATGCTTTATGAGCTAACCCTACTGATGATTAACCTTGGATGGCTAAGTGTGAGTTTCATGGAGGAAGGTAGGGTTCCTAATCAAAAAAATAAGGGTCCAAATTCAAATTTTTGTGGGATAAAATTTAGTGGGAATTGGTCCTTTTAAAAATACCCTAAGTTTAATTTTACATTAAGGCTCAGTTATGTTCTCAAACATGCCCAAACCTTGACATAAAATTATACTTAAGTCCCCTTTTATGTTCCTTACCCATTTTAAATCCATCCTAACCTCATTAAATTTTGTGTCCATAAGCCCATTTTCATCCTAGACTAAGACCTTATCAACGTTTAGCCTAAGTTTTAATCCTGAAATGTCTTGGTGTTTGTTCAACATAGATGACGCCTCAAGGATCCTAAACTTTAGTCTAAATCACTACATGTATAATTCTCTAACATGATGTTTTGACTTGGATGAATATCTAATGGTCCTTTCTTCCCTAGAGTCTTGGTCCAATAGTGTGAGATCATCCTAGGATGAACTATGCACTAAACCCCACTCATTATAAAATTTTCTATGGTATTTATTTTTACAACCTTGCTCCCATTATTTGACATTCATGAGGACATATTTGATGTTAACAAGACCTTCAAAATAAACACCATCCAAACTTTTATCCTTAGTCAAAAATGGGACCTTATAAATGTTTAAACCTTAGGCTTATCACATTAAAACTTATATCATAGTGTGTTTTTCTAATACTATTAATCTAAGGTTAACCCCTCAGCTTGAGCTTATGTGCATCATAAACTAACTTAATATTAATGCATCTTCTAGGATCTGACTATCCACATTCACCGAGGTATCTTGATCCAATGGTATGAGATCAAAGAGCCCCTAAAGTTGAATCAATTGGAGAAGACCTCTCAGAACATGATTAATGGTTCACGTTCATCGCCTAGCTGGATCCAATGGACCACATCGACCTCGAAGTCCTGAGAGCAATGAGAATACAATGTGTGGCATGATGTTATTCATCTAAAGGAACCTCATGAGCTTAAATTTTATTGTCATGCTCCCATCATTTGATGTTCACAAGGACATATTTGATGTTAGCAAGACCTTCAAATTTAACCACAACTGACCTCTCGACCAATCAACTTTGACCTCATGAATCATGATCAATATTTCTCATTGATCTTGATCCAATGGTGTGAATTGAAGGTGGAATTTTCAACAAAGGACCCCATATCTTGATACCTCAACACATGGATGAACCACATCCAGTCATTTCCTACGTAAGCTAGAATGCACCACTTGGCATAACCAGTTCATCCAAGATTTGAGTGACCAATCAGAAAGGACCTCTGAGATCTTAATCAAAGGCTCATGTTCATCTTAGAATCATAATCCAATGGAGTGACATAAAAGGCTTTATTCAAAATCCAATGGCTAATTTTGAAAGGGATTCCCATGGGAGTGCCACAAGAATAAGCTTAAGGAGGTCCATGTAAACACCATGTAAGCACTAAAGGACAATCCTAAGATTTGGCACACCCAAAAAGATAGGATTTGCATAAGTGGTGCCATCCATAAGATCTAAGACATGAATACATTTATTAAATCCATCACCTTGACCATTAAAGCCTTCAAACCCCTACTAGACCATCTTAAATCCCTAAACCTTGACTTAAAGCTTCAAAACTTGACTGTTAAGGACATAACTACATTAAGCAAGCTCAAAGTGTCATCCTGAGCATTAAGACCAGTCATATCCCAAGGCAATTGAGATCATGGCAGTGGCAAAGTAATAATGGACAGAAGATATAGGCATGTATCTATCTACAAACCATGAAGGGAGATGCTTTGGAGATTCTGAATTGGACACAAGACCATTGGCCAATGGCATGAAGAATTGGTTTGAATTGGTTCAAGATTTTCTTTGCAATTGAGGAGATACAACCTCTATCATCCTATGATTAAAGGTTTTCAGTCACAAAGAGAAAGTTTGAGGACCTATTTTTAATCCAAATGATAGGTCTTCATCAAGCTATTGCTAAACCTGAGGTATTATATTACATTGACATCCTTACACCCCTATTTGTTGATTGTAGAATAGGCAATGACTAGATCATCAAAGAAGAAGGGTTAAGTAGAATTGCCTATATTTCCCCATTATCTTTTGAAGGCTACTAAAATCTCCCTAGAGCTCACATAGACCTCCCCTCTATCAAATAATGGACTACCCAGCATAATCTAGATGATATCGTGAGACCTTGGTTAATCCAAGGAACTCATGTAGCCAGGAGTCATGATGGTAAAATCCATGTCATTCAATTTAGATAAGGGATTAGGATCATTATGACCCTATTATGTAGAGCTTCAAGGGTATCCACCACAACCTATGTCAACCCCAGATGAATTTCTTCCATATATTTCATGATGGAAGAGAAACTAACTCCACCTATGAGAGAGCTGATTAGCATCCACTTGGGGAGATAATTTTATGGCATCAAGAAAAGGACAATCCAATAATTCACTATGATGTCCTATATTCTGGACTCATTAATGTCATCTACTCATATTTTTGGTGTCAATAATTGGTCCTCCCATAGCAAAATTACCATTTCTCATCACTATGCAAAGTTGCACATCTTCAAGTATAAATTTCATAAACAGTTCATTTGTGATTATATATATCCTACTTTGGTCAAGAATATCATAGGGAACCCCATGCCTAAGATGCACCCTCTTGTTAAAAATTATGTTGAACTCATGGGAGATATTTGGTACTATCCAGACTGCACTATTATCAGAATAGAAGGGATCATGACCCAACCATTCAGGTTGTCTATCTATGTCCCCCTCAAGTTGGCTGAGCAAGAAATTGTTCACCAAATCTTCCAAGGAATTAATAATGTTTGTAGGGAGAAGAGGAAGGTAATTATACATCCCTTCCCATTCTTGATTGGGAGAAATTTGATCTGGGAGTGGAAACAATTGGATATCATGTATAGACATAGGGATGCCTTCTACTTTCAAAAGGATGACCTAAAGGAATGGGACCCCAATAACAAGGTTGTCCCTTATTTACAGTCAAAGCAACTAACCAAAGTAACCTATAAGTATAGGGTTGGTCCATATGACCATTTTTACACCAAAGTTGTAAACTTTGAGGAAGTTCTTGCTAGGTGTAAGCAGCATGGTTTCAAGCTTGAACATAGACTGCAAGGAAAGGAGAAACTAGTTGGGGAGAGATGGAAAATGAACCCATTGTATTATCATCTACTACCTTTCACTTTAAATGCATCTCCAAGTCAACCACAATAGCAATCACTCTAAATTCAAGGACCTAGTGAGAAGAAACTAGAAGAAAGGCTAGGAGAAGGCCCTTCATCATCAGCCTAGCCTCTAAAACCATCTTCTATAGTGGAACACTTTGATATGGTTGCCTTATAACCATATGAGATGATCGAAGAATTCTTCAAGGAACTTGCAAAGACCTATAGGTCTAATCAAGAAGATGAGGGATCCATACTTGAGGTGGCACAAATTGAATGACCTCAAATAGGTGAGGAATAAATGGGAAAATAAGTGGCATTAGAATTGGTCCCTATCACACAAAAGAAAATGAAAGCTAAGTTGGCCCTTATCCCTAGGGCCTCCAAAATACTGAAGGTGACATGGACCCATACCACTAGTGAAGTAAATTTGTCCAGTGATGAGTTCCCCATACATGGACCTATCATTCCTAACTAGTTCATATATGGAAAACTCTAAAAGGTTCCTTCCCAATCACACTCATTAGCAATTACCAGCTCTATAAGTGGAAATCCCCTTGACAATGTCAAACCCTAGATCAAGGAGCTCATGAAGGAGCAAGAGGAAAAAATAATTATTTAGGCATCCAAAGAAAGTGGCAAGAAAATAAAATATCCAAGAGCATCAAGTGGAACTAATATTGAAACCCCAGAGACACCTAGACTCTCTAAATTAGTAGCCACTATCATGTATAATCTAAATATAGCAGGGTTTAAAAGGGTGATAACCAATAAAACTACCATTAGCACCGAGGAGTTCACCTTTCAAAAGGTGGAACCTTTTGTAGGCCTAACTCCTATATAAGGGTAGGCAATAGGGGAGCATCCCATCAATCAAGAGGATGTGGTAAGTTTGGTGGTGGCCCAATTATCAATGACCTTGGCTGGAATCTAGGGGATGTAATAGAGGATCACCAATTTGGAAAAGGAGAAGAAAGACTTGGAAGCACAAGGTATATTTTCAATTCCTAAAGATGTAATGAAGCTACTAAATAAGTCCTTTGACACATTTAAAGGGTTGAAGGCCCTAAAGCTTAGATCAAATACCTTGACCCATAAAATTGGGAAAGCATAGGCTTTAATCATTTAGTAGCAAAACCCTAGAGATCAGGCAACTGAATTGATTAATGTACATAACACCAAGTAGGTTCAGTGCATCAAGATCATCAAGTTAAAGCATTTGCATGCCCTCTTAGGAGTCATTTAAGAAAATATATTGGACCTAAGTAACTGGTGTGATAGTGTCAACAGCTTCATGGAGGAGGACAAAGGCTTGGTAGCAAGAATGGAGAAGCTATTAAAGGCACTATTAGTAAACCCTTCTAAGACCAATGCCACAAGCCTAATGGATGATGGAGTTCAAGAAAAGGGTCAGTAACTTCATCTAGAACATCAAGGACAACCAAGGCTAGCCTATCAAAGATAATCAGAAGGTCCTTGATATCATTATTACATGAGGGAAGTAGATTGCAGAGGCCCAATGCATTTAGGAACTTAAATCTAATAGTGAGAAAGAATTTAACACATTGACAAGTCAAGAAGAGGATTGTTTGATGAAGCCTACAGTAGATTTTGAGATAATTAGAGAACAATATACTAAGGTGAAGAACATCCTCAAGTAGTAACCCAAGGCACCCACCAATCTAACATAAAAGAATATTCTTTTTTAATATATATGTTAGTTTGTTAGCATATATTAGTCCTTTTTTCAAAATTGATGTAGAAAGCCTTTTGTATTGTAATCTTTGTATTAAGGACAGTTGTCCTTATCATACCATGGATATTTTGAAAATATAATTAGTATACCACCTATGTTTCCTATAAATAGGCAAAGGTTACCATTTTGTAAAGAGAGAGACTTTGAGTAATTTGTATACAAAAGAGCATTTAATACAACTAAGGAATTATGAAAAGATTGTCTGAATATTTTATTGAAAGCCAATGTTGTCTCTCAATTACATGTCATTATCTTAAATTTGAATGGTTATCTACATTTTGAGCTACATTTTCTATCATAGGGATATTAATTTGTGATAATGCTAGATTAACTGAAAATATCTTAGGTATACTTTGTTTTATTTGCTCTACATTTGGATGTGCATATGTTATTCAGGTTACAGTAGCAAACTTTTAAAGTAAACTTGGTTCTTACTTGTAGTTTATATATCTCCTTTGAAGCTTGCCTAGTTTGTGATGCAATCTAAGTTTATACTATTTTACACCACAAATTGGTTCATGTATACTCAAAATAATTAGAACTTTGTCATAATATTTGAGAGGGGAATTTGAAATCACGTTATTTTTTTTGCCTTACCCTTCCTTTTTTTATTTTCTTTATCAAGACTCGCCTAGTTTAAAGATCATTGTTAATATCCATTTAGATTAACTTGTTAGCTTGAAATTCATAAAGATCTAGACCTTGGTGACTCCCAATGACCAAATTAAATAAATATTATGGACATCTCCCATACTCTAATTTTATTCCACCATAGACATCATAGAATTATCACAAACTGCAACTCATGCCATGGATTATTTGAATCCTAAAATGATAAGTGTTCATCAACACTGAAGAGCACTTGTGAGGTAATTATAAGAATTAATAGGAAGCCCCCACTAGAGATAGAAGGAGGGCATGCTTGAAAAATTAAAATAATTCCTACGTTAAATTTAAATGATTCTTAACCCTTATGAGTGATTCTTCACTCTAAGTGTAAAGATCCTTGACCTAGGTGGTTTCTCACCTATCTTTGCACTTTTTTAGGCAAAGATCTTAGTTCTCTACAAGGAAATAGTTAAATTATGGTAAAGATATGATGCAAGAACATCTTCACTCATCTTCATGCTAAACATGGACAAGTTGAAACCATCTAGCATGCAAGCTCAAATCATGATCTAGTGTGGTGTTGAAATCAAATTCAAATCATGTTTCCCTCCAAAATGTTGTTTTAAGATGAGGACTAAATGTAATTGTTAAAAGTGAAAAGTGAAAAAGGTGAATACAAGGTAAGAGGATCACCCATGTTGGAAGCCAATCTTGGCTTGTAGAGAAATTAAGGGATATGGTTGAGATCTTTCAACCATGTAATTTTAGTTTATAAAATCTTCTCCAAATTAGCATGTTGGTTTAGATTGGAAATCTTTTTTGTTTATCTTAGAGCCCAAGTTGGGCATAGGGAGAGAGGAGTCTATTAAAAAGAGTGATATATGTATAATGTAAAAAAAAATCAAAAATTGTGTGAGAAGAGAGATAGAGAGGGAGGATCTCTCATTCAAGGAGATGGGAGACTAGGAGAATGTAAGCATGTAAGAGTGAAAGAGAGAGAATAGATTGTAAGTGAGGAAAAGAAGAAGGCATGAAGTGTCTAATAAGGTTTTGGAAGAAATTGATCTTGGGTCATGTATTGAATTGTAAGTACCCTCATTTGGTTAATAATAATTATGTTTTATTCTCATGATAATGTTATACAAATAATAATCTTATGTGTAAAATTCTGGTCTAAACAGTGATAAGGAAATGTGCAAGCCTGTGTGTGTATCCTCTTTAGAGTTTAAAAAAGTAAAAAACATATAATAGCATAAGATACATATAAGTAACCTTTATATATGTTTTAAGAATAAGTTATAAATTGGATTTTATATCAAATATTTCTAAAGAACTTTGAATGAGAAAAAGGTGTTGATAGGGTATTCAAAATACATATACAATCCACTGTTACAAAGGTGGATCAATATAAAAAGGTATGAATGGGAGTTTTAAGAGCATGGGGATAGTTCTATGAAAAAATTAAGAACATAAGGAATGAGTAAGGCAAGACTTGGGAGCCTTTAGATGCCTTAAGATTATAAAATCTAATCCTTAGCCTATAGGTGATAGGGTACAGCTAGGTACATACAACCTTGTATGTTTTGAGAATAAAATGAATGGATTGAACTATTTTATGCATGATTATATGTTATATAATGAAGGATAATCTTATTTTTAACTCATAGTACCTATTGGAATCAAATATTTTATGAAACCCTTGACACCCCTATTGACTGTCATAAACACATAATGAAATCACACTAAACCTACCTTGTTTGGGATGAACAGAGAATTAATGTGACTTGGATAATTAATGGAAAGGATGTATTACATATAGGTAGACCTAAATCACCAATTTTTAACCATTAAAACATTGCATAACACTCGCAGTGGAATTTATTGAGCTCTCAACCCTGTGTAGGCCTAAAAAACCTTAGAACTAGGGTTTGGTTGCTAAAATGAGATTTCACCAATGACAATACTTTAAAATTTGTAATAATTACATTATTAGTGTTTCCAAAATATTAAAGTTGTTTTCATACCTGTATGGTATGGTCAAGTATGGAAAAATCCAATCGGAATCAAGTTCTAGGTGCAAAGCATGCAAAAAGAGTAGGGTGGTCTGAGAAAAGATAATTTATCCAAAGGAGAGGGATAATAAATGATTGATTGAAAATTAATGGAGTAATGGGTATCTTTAAAGGTTATTTTTTTGGTGATAAATTTTGTACAATGATCAGGATAAGGAGCTTTGCACAAAAAGAAGTCTAATTAAAGCAAGGCTTATAAAAGGAAGTATAGATCCGTACAAAGGAACCATATCTAAGTTTTATATATGTTACATAAGAGCTTAATGGGTATCCAAAAGTATGAATATTTTAATATTCTATATAACCTATATAAATATATGGTGTAAAATTTAAAAAAAGGGCTACAAGGAAGCCACCTCAATGAATAGGTAAATTAAGCATCTTAAGCCTTATAACAAAGGATGATTGAACTTGATAGGTCTATTAAGGTGTTTTAAGGTGTATGAAGTGCCTGAAATGTGTGTGATCATATAAATAATTTATCTTTCATAAGCTAAGGCATGAATCCAAGAAGCAAGGTCTAAAGGAGGTGTTTGTAAGATAAATCAATTTTCATATCAGAGCAAGTTTTTTGGGTTAGGTAGGGTGTCAAGATAGCTTAAATATTTAAGAATTCATAGTATTTGAAATTAAAATGGTTTATTTTGGTTGAATATTGATAATTCTTGGTGAATCTTGAGTTTATCTGAGTCATAGGTTGTAAAGAATAGCCATTTTTGCATAATTTAGCACATCTTTGAGCTTACTTAGTCAAAGATCAATGTCCTTTGTACCTATAATTTGTTTTATTTTATCTACATTTGGATGTGCATATTCTATTCAGGTTACAGTAGTAAACTTTTAAAGTAAACTTGGTTCTTACTTATGGTTTATATATATCCTTTGAAGTTGGTCTGGTTTGTGATGCAATCTGAGTTTATACTATTTTACACCACAAATTGGTTCATGTATACTCAAAATAATTATAACTTTATCATAATATTTGAGAGGGGAATTTACAATCACGTTCTCTTTTCTTCTTTACCCTTCCTTTTTCTATTTTCTTTATCAAAACTCACCTAGTTTAAAGATCATTGTTAATATCCATTTAGATTAACTTGTTGGCTTGAAATTTCATAAAGATCTAGACCTTGGTGGCTCCCAACCACCAAATTAAATAAATATTGTGGACATCTCCCATACTCTACTTCTATTCCACCACAGACATCACAGAATTGTCACAAACTGCAACTCATGCCTTGGATTCTTTGAATCCTAAAATGAGAAGTGTTCATCAACACTGAATAACACCTATGAGGTAATTAGAACCATCAACATGACCCTTGAGAAACCCTAAAAATTTAACATAAAAATATGGCATGTTAAGATCATTTGTAGAATTTGAATATCATCCACTTTATCAAAAGCAAGTTTACTTACTGGTGTTTTACTTTAATTTTGTCTAAAATTGCTAATAAATGATCTTCATGGATTTTTAGTTGTAGGTTCCATGGTGTTTGTCCCTGTAAAATTCATGTTTCAAAACCATGGCAAAACCATCAGTTCATTTGAATATTGGTAGGAACTAAATTGGAGGGAACCTTTTTAAAAATCCATTTCTGGACCTAACTATAAAAGTCATGGTTTAAGCTTAGTCTTATTTTTTAACACAATTAAAACTTAGCCTAAAATGCTTGGTCCCTTTTATTATTTTTCCCTTTAAAGTTCATTTTATGCCTAACTAATATTTATTTTATGGGGTCCATTTAATATTTCCTAGCTTAGCCTAATGTTTTAAGCCTAAATCCCCATTGTATTTATTAATACTAACGGGACCTTAGTTTTAACACCTTAGCTTAAGCACTAGCTCCCCAAGTCTAATTTTATGTTAAGCATTTATACATTAGCCTAAGGTTTTAATCCTAAGGCCCCAATTATTTATTACTATAAACAAGACCTTAGCCTAAGTATTTTATATCACCACAGTCCTAACTTAACTTATTTACATCTTTTAGGATCCAACAACCCTCACTTTATTATGGTATTCAATCTGATGAAATGATAAAGGCTTGAGCATAGACTTAAAAGACATGTAACTCAGATGATATAATGACTCCCACTTCCTCATCACCTTTTGATTATATTGCATGAGGAAATCCCAACATAATCTTGAACATAGCCCCTTAGACCAATCATGTTTAAGCTCCTGGATCATGATCAACGGTTCTCACTTCATCACGAAGACCTGATCATACAGATCAAAACATAGTTGAAAATTTAAAGGATTATAGAAGGCTTATAGGAGTGACACATAGCACCCTTATTTTTGATGGTCAAGGGTAAATGGGTCATTCCTAACAAAGTAGCCAATCATGAGCAAGCTCTTAGATCATGATCTTATGGTTCTCGCTTGCTCACGGATCTTTATCCAATAGAGAAAATTAAGTCCAAGATCTTGGGAATCCCTGTGGTAGTGCCAAGTGGAATTCTCGCATTGGGTCATAGAAATTTGATGAGCTTAAAATTGGCATTCACATGATCGTCATTCAATGTCTGCAAGGATGTATTTAACACCCATGCAACCATCAACTTTAATCCCATCAAATTAAAATCATCACTAGATTAAAATTGACATTCATGTGACCATCATTTGACATCTGTAAAGACATATTTGATGTCTACAAGACCATCAAATTTAAGTTAATGAATTATCCAGCTTAAGATCAAAATGCACTTCAAAATGTTGTTAGGAAGCTCGTGAATTACCATATAGACTAATGGAAGCCATCAAAAGATACTCAAACATAGGAAACCTTCAATCCATAAATATAGAGATGGTCTTATGGTCTAAATCTATGCAAAAATGAACCTAGTCTAAGTCTATACTTTAAGGTCCCCATTGCATTTTTGCCCAATGAACATTAAACTATAGAATTACCCTAAGTCTTATTTTAAAAGGTCTTTGAAAATGTAAAACTTAGACTAAATGCATCTAACCAAATATTTGTGTGTGTTTGTTAATACATTAAAACCCCATCTAATGTTAAACCATTATATCATTTTGAACCCATTTTGAGCATGATTATAAGGTTTGACATAAATATTTTAGCCCAAAGTATACATTGTATTTATAAAACACAATTCAAACTCTAGCATAAAATATTTAACTTTGGTCCCCTTTGTATGAATTCAAAAAACTTAGGTATAAATTTCTTAGCCTAAGGTTTGTTTTGTGTTTAATAAACATAAAATAAACCTTAGGCTAAGAAATTTAAGCCAAAGTCCCACATTAAAAAACATGTTGACTTAAATTTTAGGCATCTCTATAGATCAATGGCTCACACTTCATCATGGGGAGATGATCCAATGACGTAAAGATCCTATGGAATTTTCAATGGAATCCTGAGAGCCCGCAGGCTCGATGCATGGCAAAAGCCCATTTGAAGTAAAACTAATAGATGATTTGATGGTCCACACTTCATCATGCTTCATGATCTAATGGCACAAAGTCACCCATGACTTCTCAAAGGCCTACAAACTCACCACATGGCTAATGCTCATATAAATAATGATAAACATAGGATATGAATCATGAGAAGGCACACAAAGATGCCAAGTGTCACAACCATGGGGCTTGGAATAGAAAGGATCTAATCACAAAAAAAGACTTGAATTACAATAAATGGCTCACACCAATCCAATATTTTAATCTAATAGAGAAAAATAAAAAAAGGTATTTTTAAATGCCAATGGCTAGTGATCAAAGGCATTTATAAAAAATGCCAAGAAAGGTCCAAATCGATGCCACATAGGTACCATGCAAGCAAAAAAATATAAAATAGGATATCTTGTGGGCTTGAAAACATGAAGGTATAAAGGTAAAGGTCCAAATCAAATCCAAATCATGTATAAGCCAGAGTTTAGATATATCCTACCATTAAATCTCTAAAACCCTAAACCCTGCATAAAAGTGACCCAATTGAATTCATTTGGTCATAATTTGATCCAAAGAGAGCTTGATTGTGTTTTGAGTGCAAAAGAGCTACCACAAAGACTAGTTTTCAATCTCATGTGAGTAATTTGTAAAAAAAAAAGACCATGGTAGCTCGTAGGCAGCAGTTGGAGGAGACCAAACTCTACTTGTTGATAGATAATGAGGGGTGAATCTTGAAAAACATTAAATTTGATGTTGCAACCATAAATTCCCCAAGTATTAGGAATTGGTCTAAACTCTTCTTCATGGTAGAGGAGTTGAATCCCATCACAAAGGAAGAGTAGAGAATTATCATGATGAGCTAAAGGTATTATGACTTGGTCTTTGTTCAGATGACCAACTTTCACTATGCCACTGCAAAGCCTGAGGTACTGCATTATCTAGATGTCCTTGCTCCTATTTTTGTTAATTTTAGGGTAGATAATGATTAGATCATCTGATAGGGGAATTCTAAGGGGATAACTTGTATTTACCCTATATCTTTTGAAAAATACTATAATCTCCCAATCCCCCACATAGACTTGTCCAAAATTAAAGAATAGACCTCTAAACATGACCTGGACACTGTCCTTAGACCCTAGTTACACCAAGGACCCCATATCTTCAGGGACATTGAGGGTAATATCCCAATAGTCCAATTCAAGGAGGGAATTAAGGTAATCATGACCTTATTAAACAAAGCAATGGGATCCCCCTCAACCACCTATGTAAATAAAACCTAGGTCCCTTATGTATATTACATGGTGGAAGAGAAGCTTACCCCTCCATTTGGAGATTTGATTAGTGTCTTCTTGGCTAGGTAGTTCATTACCATCAAAAGGTAAACTAATAAACAATTCTATATGATGTCATATTTTCTAGATGCCCTTCTTGCCTCTATCAGCTTCTCTAGCATAAAAAATTGGTCTCCCAAAGGTTAAACTACCATTTCTCACCATTACTCCAAATTGCACATCTTTAAATATAGGAACCACATGTAGTTTATTTATGATTGTGCCTACCCAACCATAGTGGAAGATATTATAGGTATTCCCATGTCTAGGGTCCATCCACTAATCAATAAGTATGTTGAGATTATGGGAGACATCTAGTTTTATCCAGACTGCATAATCATCAAAATTGAGGGGATCATGTCCCAGCGTTACAGATTACTAGTGTATGTTCCTAGCAAGCTGGCTGAGCAAGAAATTGTCTCCTAGCTCATCCATGGCACTGATAGAATTTTCAAAGAAAATAGGAAGGGTCTTCTCCACTCCTTCCCTCTAATTATTTGAAGGACTATACTTCAAGATTGGAAATAGGTTGATATCATGTCCAAGCACAGGGACTCATTTGGGTTTCAACTGGATGAACTCAAAATGTGGGATCCAAATAGCATAGTAAGCAATAATTTAAAGGATAAGAAGCTACCCAAGCTAGATTATATGCATCAGCTCAGTGTTCATGACACCATTTACATTAAGGCCAAGAATTATGAAGAGGTGTTGGCTAGGATCAAAGGGCACAAACATCAAACTTAAATATAGATTGACAAAAGATGACAAGCCATCTGGAGAAGCATGGCAAATGCATCCTCTTTAGTATCACTTATTTCCTAGACCATCTGGGACATCCCATGAACAACACCAAGAATAATAGACACATCCTCAAGGGTAGATTGTGTAAGGATAAGATGAGCAAGGCCATGGTAAGGAGAAATTGGGAGAAATGAAATTGGAAGAAATACCTAGGGAAGGGCCCTCATCTTCAACATAACCCCAAAGGCCACCTTCCCTAGTTGAACACATAGAGATGATTACCTTGGAGCTAGATGAGACACTTGAGGGTGCCCTCAAGGAACTTGCAGAGGCATATGACACTGATAGGGAAGAAGAATAGTTTGAAGAAGCTCAAGTCCAAGCAGGAGAGCCTAAGGAGGATAGAGGAAAAGAGCTTGATCTTGACATGGTCCCAATAGTTCCTAAGGAAAAGAGGAAATTAGAAATGGCACTGGTCCCTATTGGGCCCAAAAGACCAAGGTTGACTCTCACACACCCAAATAGTGAGATCAACATATTTAGTGATGAATTCCCCATTCATAGACCAGTCAATCTGAATAGTTTATTTATGGGAAATTACAAAAGATTCCTTCTCTCTCACACTCATGGGTACTCACAAAGGTTTCCAATATTGAAGTGCATGATGACATAAAGCCATGGATTAGGGCTATCGTAAAGGAGCAGGAAGAAATAATAATTGTGATCACTCTAGGACTAGAGAATAAGAAAATAGATGCTTTAAGAGAATTAGGTAGCACAAGTGTAGAGGTCCTAGATCCTCTAAAATTCACAAGGTCATCCACCACCATGTATTTTAATCCAAAAATAGCTAGATTGAAAAGGGTCACCACCAAGAAAGCTATGGTGGGAGCTAAGGAAATCACCTTCCAAAAGGTGGAGCCCTTTGTAGTTTTAACCTAGTGAGAGGACAACAACTTAGTGAGGCTACTATACATGAATAAGATGTTGGGATCCTAATTGAGGCTCAATCATCTCAATAAAATGATGGGGTCCAAGGGATGAAATAGAGAATCCAAAACATGGAAAGAGAAAAGGAAAATCTAGAAACCCAAGCCATTTTGTCAATCCCTGACACCATGATGGACATGTTTTAGGCCTCATTCTTCGATATGTTCAATTATTTGAGTTCAATAAAGATAAGGTAGGATGCCCTAATCTAGCAAGGTAAAATAGCACATTTGAACAACATACTGGGAATAATAGTAGACAAGGTCAAGGTTTAAGTACTTGGACAAATAATTTGAATAGGCTTTTGGTAGATGATAAAGGATTGGTCAATAGAATTGAGCAGCTCTAAGGAACCACTTTATTGAATCCTACCAAGACCATTATAATTGGAATCATTGATGATGCTAAATTCAAACACATGGTTACTTTGGTCATGCAGTCAATTAGGAGAAAAAGCTAGGGCTAGTCTAAACGGGACAACAATAAAAATTTGGACGTGATTTTCATAGCAGAAGAGAAAATTATAGAGGCAAGGAGCATAAAGGAAGCCATGGCCAGGGATGAACAAGACTTGGATGACTTGGGGGATCAAGAATAGGTTTTCCTAATGAAGCCAGTTGTGGACATAGAGCTCATCAAAGAACATCAAAAGGCAATAGAGATTTTACAAAATCAATAAGGGGACCCTTAAATAATAGGCCCACCCAGTAGCTAATATTATTTTTTGTAAAAACTTTGTAATCTTTAAAATGGGAATGTTCTTTTGTAAGGCATATGCTAGTCTATTTGGATATTACCTCTAGGTCAGCTTAATTGTGGAATACAAGTATATTCTAGAGATTTCTAAGGAAGGACAGTTATCCTTATATTTTGTACACTTATATATTGTAACTAACCCGTATACTACTTAATCTTTCTATAAAAGGCATGTATCACCATCTTGTAAAGAGAGAATTTTTTAGAAAAATTTTTACACTTGAAGCAATTAATATAATCAAGGAGTTTTGTAAATATTTTCCACATTTGATATGTCAATTGCTAATATAGACTTTCTCTCAATTATTAGTTTTATGTCTTGAATTTGACTAGTTTTATTAAATTCTGGGTTGCATTTTCTAATCATATGGTTTCTAAATTATGCATATGCTATGTTAGTTGGAGGATCTTAGGTTTTGCTTCATTTCATTTTTCTTTGTATTCAAATGTGCAAATGTTAGTTGACTATAGTAGTAAATCTATAAAAGTAGACTTAGTTCTTACTTGTGATTCTTTACATCATCCTTTAAAGTTTGCCTGGTATATAGTGAAATCTGAGCTCAAGCTATTTTTCATTATATATCAGTTTCAATGCATACTTAGTTGTAATTGATGTTTTATCATGATATTTAAGACTAAAATTGGTAATCACTCACTCTCTATTTTTCCTTACCCTTCTCTTTGATCCTTTTGTTTACACAAAATCACTTTAGTTTAAATGTCATTATAAATATCCACTTAGATTAATTTGTAGCTTAAGTTTGGATCATAATTCACTAAGTATTAACATAGATTCTCTACAATTCATAAAGAACAAACCATGATGACTCCCAACCATCACTCATTATAAATTTGTGGAACGCCAATACATATCTCTACCACTATTTCACCATAAGTGACATCAAGTTGACACAACCTACTACTCATGCTCTAAACTCCTTGAATTCTAAAATGAGAAGTGTTCTTTGAACACTAAGAAACCTTGTGGTACACTTAGAGGCATCAACAGATCCCACTCATCATAACCCATAAGAACATTGTTAGATATAGGTGCATAATGGTTAAGGAGGTCCTTAGAAGGAGGAGTCGAAGTACATTGGAATTTTTGTTGGTAAGAAGAAGGTTTAGAAAAAAATTGTAAATCATGTTTTGATGATGAAGTAGTTGGTTAAATTTTATTTGTATAATTGGAAGAAGTGTTAGTAAAAGCTTGAGTACTATTAGTGTTAGAAGATGATAGAAGAGTGGTAGAAATAGAATGGGAAGTGTTACCCAAGGGAGAATCAAAAATAAATCATCAAAGTTAATAAGTTCATCTTGTTGTAACTCATTTAAATGAGTTAGAGAAGAATCTTGGATAACATGATTTGTTCGAGACAAAGGAGTATAGATAGGTTATGAATCAATGAAAGCCACCACCCTTCACATATTAGTCATGCTAACCACATTCTCTTCAGAAGTGAGTTCAACAAGACTATCTACATTATTTGTGGAAGGGTTAGGCTTATCTTGGGTGTCTTGAATTAGTTGATGATTAGGGATAGGGTCTTTGTAGATATCCAA
Organism: Torreya grandis; assembly: GCA_037957365.1. Classification (NCBI taxonomy): domain Eukaryota; kingdom Viridiplantae; phylum Streptophyta; class Pinopsida; order Cupressales; family Taxaceae; genus Torreya; species Torreya grandis. The sequence goes on from JARHVA010000816.1 coordinate 1,324,407, forward strand.
ATGAGCATTGTCTTGGTTCAAGGCTTGAGATTTATCATGTGATTTATAATATTTGAAAGTAATTTCATAATCTTGTTTACACTTTTGAATGATAGAATCATGATCAAAATTAGGACCAAGAATAAAATCCATTGCTAAATTATGAAGTTGTCTACAGGTCTCATAAGACTGACCCCAACTAGCATGAAACCAACAAAACTTGTTAGGATCATACTAGGATTTCATAGGATAGGTAGGGTCAAGTTCTCATGTAAGAGGCCTAGGTAGATGCTTAAGAAATTCAGCTAAGGATAGAGGTTTGTAAACATCGATGTTTTTTGGTGAAGATAAATGAAGAGTAGTATATTTTTGAAAAAGGGGAGTTGGTTCTGAAGATTGGTTAGGAATAACAACTTGAACATTGTGAATGGTGTCAAGAATTTATAACACCATCATTGGTAATATTGTAATGTTTTTTTTAGTAATAGATGAGGACCCATAGAAGGTTGGGGTGGATTTAATTGATGCATTAGTAAATCTTGACATTTATCTTGGTAAATATCCTCCTCCAAGCTACATGGAGATAGAGTGCAGACTAGATATCATAATTTAGGAAAAAGGGTATTGGTAAAGATATGTAAAATATTATCATCAGTTGTGTTATGTTCACATTTATTTGAAAAAAATTTCCACTTTTTAACAAAGGTGTGAGTAGTTTCATTTTTGTTTTATTTACAATTTATGAATTGGGCCAAAGTGTTGTTGGGAAGATCACTAGTTTGGAATTCTTGCACTAAAGCATTCACTAAATCCTCTAAACTAGTAATGGAATGAGGTCTAAGTTGATTTCACCAATACAAGGCATCACATGTGAGGGTTTTGGCAAGGAGCTTGGTAGCAAAAAAGGCATTTAATTTGACCCAATACTTATAAATATTTCCAAATGTTTTAAGATGAATGGTGGTATCGATTGATCCATTATAAGAAATTGTAGGTATTATACATCCTATGTCAATGTTAGTAATTTGAGTAGTGAGAAGCTCATTTTTTAGATTCTTAATGGTTTTGTTGATTAAAGGAGGTTGAAGAATGATATTGCCTTGAGAATCTTGAAGAGGATTTGGGATAACATTTTGGTTATGTGTTACCCAAGCCATTGGTTGAGGATGTGATTGAAGATTGAGAAGGTGGTTTTGCATTTTCATCATTTGATTTGTGTTATGAGCTTGAAATGTATTCATTTGACTGAGATTTTTCAATAAAAATTGATGTATTTTGTTATCATTAGTATAAGCATTAGGGTTGGCATTAGTTTTAGTATTGGTGTCTTGGGTACCACTATTGGTGCTGATAGGAGCTTGAGAATAATTATGAGAGTGTGATGCACTAGTGGCAAAATTTTATTATGTAGTAAAATATGGAATAGTGAATGGTTAAGAGGAAGAATCACTAGAAGCATGATTGCCTTGGGTAGCAAACGAATCACTAGTAGAAGGATTAAGGATAGTGGATCTTAAGAGAGGCCTACTAGATGTAGAACCTACCATGTTACTTTATATACTAGGCATGAAGGTGGAAGAAGTTAAAGAAGAAGGGGTCATAGTTGATGGAAGAGGCTAAGAATCAAATAAAGTGGTACGCCTAAATCTACTTGAGAATGTAGGAGAAGGTAAATGAGGCTCTTCAAAATGACCATTAATCATAAGATTGTAAATGGTTAAAGGATCTTTTCCTCGATGTTGAGGAAATTCAGAGATAAAGAAGAGAATTTCAGAAGTATACTCTAACTCAATTTGGTCCTCTAACAAAAGAGGATAATTATGCTACAAAGAGGTCTTAAGAGGGGTCCCATAGTTCATTGTGTGAGTGGCAATATAAATGTTACTAGCATCCAAGAGAGGATCCCTACTCTATCTATGGGAGACCCTATGAGGATTGGTAAAGTTCATCATGTCTATTGACTACAACTCAGTGTCATTATCAAGTAAAAAGTTCATGATGAAGGGAAAGGAAGAAATATGAGAAAGCAAAGAACCAAGAAGTGATAGAAATAGTACAAGATTGACTGGGTTGATCCAGTATAGTGAATAAGAGATAGAAAAAGAGGTAAAAGGGGATAAAAATAGTATAGGGTTGACTAGGTCAATCTTGTACAAGGCACAGAGGCTAGAAAAAGGTATAGGGTCGATTGGGTCAACCTAGTATAGTAGATAGGAAAGAAAAGAAAGTTTGTAACAAGTTGTGAACTGAAACATGACAATTTTATAGTTAATCTAGGAAAGTAATAACTGAAGGGAAACAAATAGTCAATTGGATCAATGTTTTCTAATGTAATTGAAGCACATAATACAAAACCTTGCACTAACACTAATTAATGCAAGTTTTTGTACACACATTGAGCAAAAAGTAAGCAATCAACTTGAAAATTAAAGAGATAACTAATTGGTTAACCTAAATTTTTATTAGATTATTAAGAATATGATTTTAAATGTGATGGGAGGTTGACTGTAAGCAAGGAACTAGATAGCAATCTAAGGATGGTTACAGGTAGTTTGGGCTTAAAGGGACTATACTAGCAATAGTACAAGCTTGGTATTGAGGCCTACCCCCTCACTTTTAACACCATGGAGATAAGGGTGTTGGGTGCTTATCTATAATATACCATTAACCATGCTTTATATGTGACCAGAGTATCAAGTCAGCTTCCCCTTTGGTGATGAAATTCAATTAGGTTGGTCTTCGGTAGATAAATGTTAAAATGCTTATTTATAATATGTGATATTATTGTGTGTGCATAAAATATAAATAATGAAACTAAACGGTTAATTGAAAACCCCCTAATTAGATTATTTGAACTATTCTAAGCATTCAAGCAACAAGAAAAGAAATGTGTGAACTAATTATTAACATATAGAGATTAATTCCAACTTGAAACAAGGTATAGTGTTGACACTATATGCACAAAATATAGAATAGGGTTGGTAGGATCAAACTTGTACTATAGAAGCAAGGTTTAAAAATGAATAGGTTTGGCCAAGGTTGACCTAATTATTCAAACAACACATAAAACATGAAATGGGGTCAACAGGGTTGATCTAGTTGATTATGCAAGGACAATTTTGAAGACTTCAAACTCTGAAAGGAAAGACATAAAAGAAAGAGATAGAGAGATAGAAAGGAACCTTGGTGTATTAGAGATGTAGAGAATGAAGATTGATATTCAAGAACCTTAGAATATCCTTGCAAAATCTACTAAGTAGGTCGACTGGGTCGATCAAGTTTTGTAGAATCTTGTTGTTGAATGCTTGGAATGTATAGGGTCGACCAAGGTCAACCTAGTAGTTTAATCTGAATGCCTAAAAGTGTATAGGGTTGACTGTGTAGACCTAGTAGTTTGAATTATAATTCTAGAAAAATAAAAAAACAAGCAAACACACAAATAGGAAAATAAAAAGCAACAGAAAGAGCAATCTTGTCTTTAATCAAGTCTAATTCCACATGATAGGCTCAATGATAATGACGGTTGGAATGGATACCCCCAAACAAGGATACAAGCAAGTGGAAGAGTTGGGAATAGAACATCATTAAATAAGTTGCATGCTTAAACTTGCTCTAAATATGGTGGAAGTGGTGAGCTTGAATTAGATCAATTTGATTTGACTTTACCCCAATATGGTGTCAGGGAACCACGAACAATAAACATGCTCCGATCCCTACTGAGTCAGGATCTTGCTCTACCAATTAGAGCACATATGATTACTTCTTGTATTAACAACTAAACATGGAATTATACCAGAATCAATAAGTAACTAGAAATATGAAACAACACAGGAATTGAGAGACAATACATAATTGTATTAATAATCACTCAGAAGAATATACAATAAGGAAGATGCCACTTCTTCCTCCACCTCAAAGGTTCACCACACCTCAAGACCTTCTTCCCTCTCTCTCTCGGTCACAACAATCAACTCCAATATAGAATTGATGTTCACCTCTCCAACCAGTCAGTAACACGCTGCCAGTTCACCAAGTACACAACCGTACTCCAAGTAGATCCCTTGCTCTCTGCTGCTACCTGCAAATCACTAGACCTTACTCACCATGTAGATATCTCTACACCCCTGAAGAACCCTTGTCCTTGCCTCACCAAGTCCTTATGATTCTTCAACCAGTACCCCGGTGGATCAGCTCCTTGACCTTGCAGACCTTGCAACTCTCCCTGATCATACACACTCAGCACCCCTTTGGAACTAGGAGGAGCTACACTAGCTCTCTCTAAAAGCTCTATGGCTTTCTAGCACACGTTTATAGTACAATCATGAGTCTATTATATATATCTCATCCAAACAATAATTAGACAATAGTACAATAATTAAATCCACAGCTCTCAGTCTAAAATTAGCTCTAAACATGCAAACACTTGGTTCGTCAACCAACTGCCCGTAATATACTCGCAGCTCGAACCACATAGGCGACCGACGTCGGTCCCTATCTGCCTGGGGGTGCCGACGCCGGCCAATCCATGACCGACATTGGTTGCCTTCTATCTCCTTCCTGTCGTCATCGATTGTCCTGATCGACGTCGGTGTCTGTGACACTCTGCAACTCCTCTGCAACCTCCATAACTTCTCCTGTTTGCATCCTGGTGAAGCTTTTAACTCCACAACCTAACATATGGTGGATTTGGGACTGAAGAAAAGTGATGACAAGTTAAGAATATAGATTATAGAATTAAAATAAGAATAAGGACTCATAAAATGGAAATAGCATATAAATAATATGCTTACCAAAATGGCAAGAGATATGATCAAAAAATGTTAAGATCATGGGACAAGGGATGGTCAAGCTAACCTTAGAGAACTAAGCATTGCATTCATAGTCCAATTGGACCTCAATCCATTGTAGTTCGACCTAAAATTGAGCATACAAAATGATAAGTATGATCAAGGATAAGAACATAAACAAGTTGAGATAGAATGGTTAAGCTCAAAAAATAGTGAGAGCATGAAATTAGGTCACAAAATGGTAAGAGCATGGAAAGTTGGCCCCACTTATTGAGACATTGTACCCATAAATAAATAAAAATAACCAAAGAGGTACTTCATTATGTTGCACCTAACTACAAGAAAATAAAATCCAAGTTGAGTAATAGACTAACAACTGGTCAATTAAGTGACATTAAAGATGGGTATAGATGGGGAAACTATGAGATATTGATTCATGTAAATATTTAGGATTATTCAACATAAGGGAATATTTGGATTTGAATTGTTTAAGGATTTTTGGAATATTTGAATTATTTATGGATTTTTGGAATATTTGAATTGTTTAGGGATTTTTGGAATAAGATATAAACAAGAGTATTATGACTAGAGAATGTACAGGAATGAGAACAAACAAATCCAAAAACACCTATCAAAGGGTAGGAGGCTCGTGGGTGTGTGAACATGATAATGAACAAAAAATAGGAATGGGTTATTCATACACAAGAAAATTAGAGAGGACCACTCAACAGTAAATTAGAGTAGGATACAACTTCCTTTTTTCTAATAACGAATTGGGATGCAATGAGAGTGAATGAATGAAGGAATGTACTAAAGAATTACTAGGAACTCAAGGGAAAAATAAAAGTCTTATAATCTAGGTAACCAATGACGTTCCATAGTGTGACACTTTTTTAACAAAGATAATCTAACACAAAACCATTATGCACTTATGCTTTTCTCTTGTTAAATGTTTCTCTAATTTACCTGTGGTACCTATATAATCATAATCAGATCAAGAAGGTAATAGGTAAGGGAAGTGACGAACAATGAAAGCATGCCCCCAAGAAAGATCCAAAAAGAAAGGAATGGGGAAGAAAAATTGAACAAAATAGAGATGCCCCAAAGCAGGAACATTTATAGACCAAAGTATGTGTTGATGCACCTAGATGTATTAGCAAGTTCATATATTGTTTAAGAAACACTTCTCATTTTTGAACTCAGAGATTCCATTACATGAGTTATAGGTTTTGATAATCCTATTATCCTTGATGGAATAGAGGTAGAACTAGTTGATTGTTTCACAAATTTATATTAGTTGGTGGTTGGGAGCCACTATGGTTTGATAGTTAATCTTTGATTTTGAAGATGATCTATGCTATTTGAAGTGAAGTATACTAAAAACTAAATCTAAAACTAAACCAAGATGAATATTTATAATGAACCTAATCTAAGGTGAATTGATAAAAAAGGAACAAAAGGAAGGGTAGGGCAGAAAAGGGAGGTGTTATTGATCTTTATTTCAAACATTATGACAAAGTTCCAATTTCATATGAACATGCATTTAACCAACGTGCAACATGAAGTAGCATAATCTCAAATCCTACCACACATTAGGCAAACATCTAAGGAAAGTATGAAAATATGCAAATAAGAACAAGAATTACTTTAATAATTTTAACCCTACAAGTAAATAACATTAGCTCAGATGCAAAAAGAGCAAAGAAAGTGAAGTAAACCTAAGAACTTTCAACTAACCCAACATTATCACAAATTAGAAACTCTACATTTAAAGATGCACATCCAAAATTCACAAGAACCATTCAAATATGAAGATAAGATCAAACATATGAGAGAGAAACCATAATACAAGCAAATGTGGATAAAATTTGTAGAAATCCTTATATTAATTTGCTCAAAAGTTACAAATAGTTTTTTAGCTCCAAAAACTCTCTCCCCTTTTACAATTGGAAATACCTCTTTATATAGATAATTCATGAGGTATGTCGATCAGTAATGACAAATTATATTTGTACATGTGTATAGGATAGATGTCCTTTCTACTAAATTCTAGAATAAATGACCTTTTCTAATATACTGACTTATAGGAAATGTACTTTACAAGTTGTACATGCCTTTACAAAAAGAATATTCCATTTCAAAAATATAAAATGCTAGTTTCAAAAGAATATTCATAATCTAACTAACTTTGGGACACTAGTGCTACTACAGCCTTCTGCCTTCCTTGTAGGATTTTCATTCTATAATGTTGCTTCTTGATCAACTTGAGGTTAACAATGGGTATCATGAATAGCTCTCCTTATTGATCTCCGAGGTTATTGAGTTCCTTATCAACTCTTTCCAAGGCTTTCTTGATGCTCTTAGCATCTCTTATCCTCTCCTCAAATGACAATAGTAGGCCCATGATCTTCTTATTATCAACTCCTATCTTTCATTATCCTTAGTTCCTTACTTGCTTTATGAATTGATCAGTTTTATGCATAAACTCATCATCAATGATAAGGCCTAAAGGATTAAGTGAGGTGGGCTCTTTGATTAATCTATCCAATATATGTAGCACCTTATCTTCTTGTTGCTTGAGGTCCTTAGAAATGTCCTCCATCTACTTGGACCAACTGCTCAAGGCTTTGATCTTATCCACCAATATATCCATAGCCATATTTAAATGGGCTAGGTTGACTACCATAAATTCAAGGACTTGATTCTTGGTCAAGGCTTTGATCAAGTCTTTCACTTGATAACTTGAAACTTGTCATTGGCCAACTTAGCCTATAGCCATGGAATTTTTCTTACTTATTGCCTCTTATTTGGTTCGAAATGACTTTAAGGAATTGAATAAGTCAATCATGGTGTCCTCATATAGCTTAAATCTATATTCTTATATTGACAAGTTGGATTATTCTTTCAAATTTTATTCTATTGCAAGATGCCCTTGATCATTATAGTAGACCCTCCTTGCAGACATATTCTTCTATTGTGATGAGATGTTGGTTCTCAATGGTCCAAAACAATCTCAACCAATTATTGTCCCATGTATTTAGAGTTGTGGCATCAAATTATGTCTTTAAAAACTCTCCCTTCTATATTTGAATTTAGATAGAGCTTCACATCTTCCCTTGAAACACCCTTTTAGGCTACCCTGGCTATGGGCTTCTCTAGATTGCTTGCTATTGGTCTATAGTTCACTTCTATATCAAATTATCCTTGCACAAGTGATAATTTAGCTTCCTTGGCTTGATTATAATGAGAATAGGGTTGAATCAAAGTTTTTATACTTTTCAAGGCTTTCTTAAAGGTCTTTATAGTGTTTTAATGGTGACAACTATTTGAACTTGTGCAAGCTTCATGACTTAGATCCCAATTAGATTGCGTACTTATACCCTTGCATTTACCAGGTCTATAAAATCTTTCACTTGGCATATTATACTTATGTGGCTCTGGTGTGGCATCACCATAGCATCCCTATGGCATTTTCATGACACTTTACTTATGATATTAAAAAATTGACCATTGTCTTTTGAAATATCCACCTTGATCTCACACCATTGAATTCTCTTTGTTGGGATTAATGAAAACAATCAATCTTGATCTAAGAACTCAAACACTATTGATTACTTGCTACATTCCCCATGGTTATGACATTTATCACTTTTTCATTCACTTTGAGCTTTGTTGAAATGTCAATTTTCATCTTGCACCATTGATCTCATTTACATAAATTAAGCATGTTCTATCTATCTTGATCCACTTAATTATGCCTCATGCTCTATGGACCATTAATCAGAATGTGTGCACTCATCTACATACTATCAATCTTTGAAAGGTGTTAAAGCTTTAATTTGTGGCTCACGGCTATGCAAAATGTCATCTATGCATTTGTCTTTGGGATTCTTCACTTTTCAATGTTTTCTATGCACCATCCAATCATCTTCACCTAAGTAAACATGCTCCATTGGATCTTGATTTTCAAGGTTGAACACCATTATCTACTCAATTTTCTTTCATTGTGATTGTGACACTTGTTACTTTCTCACTTGTCTTGGTGATCTATTGAAGTCTTGACTTGATATGTGTCATTAGATCAACCCTGCCCAAGTAAATGTGTATTGTTGATCTTTGGAAGATGTTTAAACTTTAGCTTAGGGATGGGGCTTTGAATTTTAAACTTTAATCTTGAACCATTGGATATCGATCATAGACCATTGATCATATAGATGAAAATGATATTTAAGTCAAGGTCAAAAAAATAAAGAACTTAGCATAAAGTTTTTAGACTATGGTTTTATTTCATGTTAATAAACATGGGTAAAATTTTAGGATAAACACTTTAAGATAAGTTTTAAACATGATAAAGGGGGACCCCACAAATAATAAAAGACATGGAATAAAGTCTTAACACAAGGATTTTAGCTTAAGTCTAAAACTTGACAAAAGGACCTAATGGTTAGTTAGACCATGTGGAAATAAAAGGGGCCAAGGGGGACTCAAGACATAAAGGGATCAAACATAAAAACTTTAGAATAAGGTTTGGTCATGTTGAAAAACATGACTAAGACTTAGGATAAAAATTAAGCTAAGTCTATGGTTCAATTAATCATTCTCATGCAAATTTCTCCCACACAAATTTGAATTTAATTCAAAAGGGACCTAGGTTAAAACATTAGGCTGGGTTTTAAAAATAGATTTAATTAATCTTTGATAAACAAAAGGTAGTAAAAGATCAATTTAACATTGAAGCATAAAACCTTAAGCATGTTCATTCCCAAATGAGATTCCTTTTAATCTATAATACAAAAACATAGTCAACAATTATTAGCAAAATTTGAAGGGGTGCAACCATGATCACTTGAAAACATGTCGATTAATGCAAATGAGAACCAGGTTTGGATGATCTTCAAATAAAGATAATGTGAAAACATGTTAGTGGTACTCTGATCAAGTGATTTTTCAATTTTAAGGTACAAATTTGTACAATTTGAAACAAGGGTCCCCATTTTTAAGAAATGGGGGTATGTTGACCTCAACAAATGGTGACTTCTGGGGGAAACATAGCAATATGTTAGAATTCAAAGACTCTAGATTAGACTAATAACTAGTTTATTCTTTCTATTTGATCAAATACCATTGATATCAATTCATGGTTGAAACAAGTCTTGCATATGCAAAATTAAGGTCAAACATCAAGACCCAGTCATGTTATGTGTGTGATTTGATTCCACTTAATATTTATTATGGAATTTAGGGAAATAAATTCCAAATTTCATGACTTTAATCATCAACACTGACTTTTATCATGTTTGGATATTCATTAAGAACCATATTTTAGCTCATGAAATGATAGGGCATTTCTCTGTTGCCACATAAGAATCCATAGCCCTGATAAAGATGCCTTTGGCTCCACTCTAGGCCTTTCTCTATTTCCATCCAGGCATCCATAGCCCTAATGGGGTTACCATAATCACCTCTACTTAGAAAGCTCTTTGATTTTGTAATAATCTCTTATTTTTGTAAATTTTATAGATCATTTTGACTTTATAGCAAAGGTTGGGAACCAAGTTAGCCAGGATTAGGGATTTGGTCAAGTGTTTGATCTTCAAAAAATCATCCTTGGTTATAGCTTTGTCCCAGGCAATAATGTTCATTAAGTTCAAACATGATTGTATCCTAATAATTCAAGCTTTCACCCTACATGTGAAATCCTTCTTAAAACCCAGCTTAGATCAGAACAATGCTCAAAATCAAAATGAACAATTATCCTAACCATCAGTATTTACTAGTTTCTCCAAACTATAACATTAAGCTCATATTAAAATAATCCACAATCAACCAATGCTAAGAAAAAATACCTAAATTCCTAAAGTATGGAGTTCCTTATGAGCATCTAAATGTATTTTGAGCTGAGAACTGTCTAAAAGGACTTGTTAAAATTAAGAAACAAAGCACGAAAAGCAAATAAAACAAACACAAAGTAAAAAAGAAAAAAAATATATACAAACATTATTCACAAATAAAGGACAAGAAGGAAAGAAATAAGAAAGAAACAAATCTAAAGCCTACATACACTAACTCTAATTAGTCTTAAAATTTACTCCATGAAGACATCTAGTGGGACAATAGAGAAATAGTAATATAGGTATTGCCCATTAGTTGGCAATGTGAACTCTACTCCTTACAAGTCTTTCATTTTGAAGGTGTTGTCTCCTAATGTTTCTATAATTTGATATGGTTAAATCCATAAAGGAGTTAATTTTCCATGTTTACCCTTGGGTTTAGATGTTTTCTCCCAAAGAAGGACCAAGTCTCCTTTTCTAAACACCTTTATCTTTGAATGCTTGTCAAACCACCTCTTGACTATGGTTTGGTGCCTTCTAAAGTTGAAAAAATCCTCTTTTTTTGCATCTTCCATATGTATGATTTCAAGTAACCTTAAACTTTCAAATTCTTGGTTTTCCTCCATGTACTTTTGCATGAACCTATATTGTGGTAGTTTGAGTGTGATGGTAAATATGGGTTATTGACCATATACCAACAAGAATGGTGATGCCTTAAGAGATTGCTTAACTCTTGTTCTATCTGCCCAAAGGATATACTTGAGTAGATTGTGTCATATTCTTGGTTTATCAACTACAGACTTCTTTATGGCTTTCATCAAGTTCTTATTTATTGATTCTAACACCCCATTACCTTGAGGATAATTATTAGATGATAACTTAAGGATAATGTTGTTATCATATTCCCACTTAGTCATCTCAATGGATAAAAAGGGTGATCCATTATCACAGAATAAAGATACAGGTGTCCCAAACCTTGTGCATATGTTTTCTTCTAAAAATTTGATCACCTCTTCAATCTTACACTACCTGGTTACCACTACTTTAGTCCATCTTATGCAATAGTCAGTAGAAGTTAGAACATACTTGTGACCATTAGAGGAATTGGGGTTAATGACCCCCAAAAAATCTATTCCCCATTGGGCAAAGGGTTTATCAATCATTATTGGATTTAATGGCATGGCTACCTTGGGCTCTTTAGTGTTAGATATTTGATATGAGTGGCATTCTCTCACATGCTTGTGAGCATATTTGAAGATAGTAGGCTGATAGTAACTAGAAATAAGGATATTGTGGGTTGTAGTTCTTCCACATGGATGGCCACTTCCAAGATTTTCATGAAAAGGGTTCAAGATCTCAACCACTTCATCCTTATACACACACCTTAGGTAAATGCCTTCAAAGTTCTTCCTATACATCACTCCATTTTTAATCAGGAAGTGGGTTGCCTTGAGCCTTAAAGCTCTCTTTTTCTCTCTACTTAATCCTATAGGACAATAACCATTTATTAGTAAATGAACAATATGATCATACCAATCATTGGGCTGAAATTTTTTTGGTTCTACTTGCATGACATTGAGTTTGGGAATAGTATTGGCAAATAATTGAATTAAACCTTGGCATCTTTCCAACTTTGCAGTCTTTATCTCTAAATCATATTCTTAGAGAATAGACATCCACTTACCTCTCCTTTCTCCAAGTTCACATTGAGTAAGCATGATCTTAGTGGCAAGGTCTGGTAGTATTGCTTGTACCTTATTTCTAATGATATAATGCCTAAATTTCTTCACTGCCTTGAGTAGAGCACATGTTTGTTTATAAATAAGAGAATAATTCAATTCATAATTTTTAAAGTTATTACTCATGAAAGCAATAGGATGATCACACCCATCTATCTTTTGAGTTAAGACAATTGCAATTGTATGTTCAAAAGAAAAAGAGTAAAGATAAAAGTCTTTAATAAAGTCTAGACTTATCATCACAGGGGCTTGTCTAGTTGCTTCATTGATTTCCTTGAAGGCCTTCTTGGTCTCTTCATTCCAAGTGATCTTAGCATCTTTATTAAACATGTCATTCAAAGGTTTCACTATTTTTATGAGGCCTTGGAATTCATGATCCATTTCTCTTTTAAAGGTTTCACATGTATTCATCAATCCAAAGGGCATTCTCTTGTAGGAAAAAGTACCCCACTTGGTAGTAAAAGTAGTCTTCATCCTATCTTCCTCGTTCACTAGCACTTAATTATACCCTAAAAATCCATCAAGAAAAGAAATCATAGCAAAACCAAAAATAATTTGGATTATTTTGTTAAGAGAAGGTAGGGGTAATTATCCTTTTTAGATGCTCTATTCATATTTCTAAAATCAATGCACAATCTAATTTCACCATTTTTTTATGAATTGTACTAGGTTAGATACCCAAGTGGAGTGTCTAATAGGAAACACTATCTTAGCATCTAGTAACTTCTTGATCTCTTTGTATATCATTGGTTCTATCACAAGGTTTGTTGTCCTTTATTTTTAACTAAATGGCTTGCAGGCTTCTTTTTGAGGTATGATGTGGGTTATGACCCTAGGATTAAAGATCTTTAAATCATCATAGGACCATGTTATTACATCCCTATACTTGGTCAATAAATCTTTGGCTATCTCAGTCTCAATGCTTATGCAGGTTGTACCAATGTTCACCAGTTGATGTTAACCTTGGGAACCTAGGTCCATTGTATTGTAGTCCTTCCTAGCTACTTTGGGAATATTGGTAATCTCAGTTAGTTTTTTTGAATCAAATAGTCTCTCTAAGGCTATCATCCTTTTGGGGATCTTATTATCACTCAACTGAATGACCTTGTCATCAAGTTTGCCTTCAAATTTGTCATCATCAAGGGTATTTTCACTGGCTTCATCAATGATGTGAGCCTCAATTACTCCTGAGCTATTCATGAAGTCTATGATTTTTTGATCATCACTGAATACTTGCAAATGGTTAACATTATCTAGAACTGAGAGATATGGGACAAATTCAATGGTAAGGCTTTGTAATTTGGAACTTTGATTGGGTGTAAAGTTGGTTGTAGCTAAAGCAAGTTTATTAGTATCCTTGTTTTCTTCCCTAGGGATTGACATAATATTTAAAGCATCAAACATTCAATTAAGTTTCACACTCTAAATTTATTTTTATTAAGATGGGACAACTTGCATTGATATTTAATTTGATCTAATTAACTACTAGTTCTAAATCACCAAAAACTAATAGTTTCTTGACCTTGTGTTTGATTGCAAATTATAATCCAAGATAAGTGCTTCATACTCAGCCAGATTATTAGTGCATGGGATTGGAGTTTGTAAGAGGTATTGTATTCTTTCCCAATGAGATTGATTAATACCACTCCTATTCTAGAACTTGATTTTCATCTAGCACCATCAAAATATAGCTTCTATAATCGAAGCATAACATGAGAAATTTTGGAGTTACATACCTTTATGATGTCAAGAATGTAAACACCTATATTTGAGTTAACTATGTTGACCCTCTCATTGGTTGCATTGTACTCAGTGATCATAAGCTTCATCTTAGGCTACATCTCTATCTTGATCTGATTTGGAACTCCTTTCCAGGGTAACCACATGTGTTAATAGTGAGTAGACTTGTAATCATTCAGATATCTGGTCCATTAACATCATTCCATAAGTATTATAGATGTCTACGACTTAGATATCAATGAATTTTTGGATCCTTAGCTCAAAAATAATATGCATGTGAACATTCAATAATTCACCAATCACTTTGACTCTTGAATTATATAATTGAGTCACAACCCTATTAGGTTTAATTAGATTCAAACTTAATTATTCACAAATACCCTTAGGCATGACATTTGTAGATGCACCTGAATCTACCAAGAAACTATGTAAATTCTTACCAAATATCTTGAATATGAGTAGGAAAGGTGGAACATCTACCTTATTTTTGTGCATTACAATGTTAGCATGTGTAGCCTTTTGGGACTTATCAGGCTTCTTAGACAAAGATTCTAATAATAGATCCCTTTGTTCTGTGATCTGATTCAACTCATGCAAATAAATGTTAGTTTTGATCCTTTTCATGTCCTCTACTATATTATATCTATTCCTATTGGAAAAATTAGATGTATCTATATTGGGTTTAGAGGTAATTCCCTTAGGAGGCTCTGGATTGTTGTCTGATGTAGTATCAAGAATGTCAAAATTATTTGGTGGTGTTGAGGTAGTCAAAGGTTGTTTTTTCTCCCTATTTCTTAGAGGGTAGGTATTTTTAAAATACTACTAAAAAACATGAATCTCTTCAGGGATATCCTCAGGTTCATTCTCTTCTTGGAATGGAAACTCAAATGTTTCCACCATGAGAATTGAATTCTTAGATTTGGATGACCTTAAAGAACTTGAGGTACCTTCACCATTGTCTTTATTAAGGACAACTTCAAAAGTGTCTAAATCTTCTTGAAAAGCTTCAAAAGCATTGAAATTTTCTAGATAATCTAATTCACCATGTTTTGAAGTATAATACACTCTAAAATATTTAATCAAAGCTACATCACCAAGATTTATATCTGGTAGATTTTTATTAGTAGATGACTCATTATTATGGTTTTTATTGTTGTTATTTTGAAACCTATTTAAAGGCCTTTTGAACCTTTGGAAAGAGAATTTCTTGTTAAATCTTTTTCTAGTATTATCAACTTGCTTTTGTAGCTAAAGAAATCAATGTTTAGCTTTTGAACCATCTCTAAGATAGAGTCATTCTCATTCTTGGATGCCTCAAAATTATGAACTTGAGTATTGATATTGACTACAGGCATCAAAGATCTCTAGTCTTATGGATGAGATCCATGGGTAGATTTATTCAAGAATCATAGGTTTTAGCTAGGATGTGCATGATTTAAAGGCAATTGGGTCAGAACTAGAAGTTAATTTAAGGTAGGCATATTTTGACTAGCATCGGGGATGATATTTAGAATAGGCAAATTTTGATTAATGTTAGGAATATTGTATGCCATTTTTCCCTATGGTTGTATTTGGTCATTAATAAGCATAACTTCAGCATAAGCTAAGGCTAATGTATTAATGCCCTGAGCAGATGTTTTAAGAAACACAAAAGTCATGGGGTCCAAGGCATCTTTATAGATCTCTAAGGTTAAAGCCTCATCAGGTCTGCAAGGAGCTATGGTTCTACTGAACATTTTCTAGAATCTAGCATTGAAGGCTCTTATGGGATCATTTGAGTCTCTTTTGACTATGGTAAATTATTGTTACAAGACACATAGACTAATGGTTTTTCCAAATTGATCAATGAATTAATTATTAAAATCATTCCAACTAGATATGTACTTCTCTAGAAGGTTAAGAAACCATTCATATGCAGCATCTTTGAAATTAAATGGAAACAATTTGCATGCTACATCTTCATGAACAACATTCAAAATTATTAAACTAGATTTGAAGGATTTAATGTGTCCTTCAGTAGTTATGACACTATTAAGATTGAAAGTGGGTAAACACTTTTTAGGATTATGAGGAAGGTCATATACCACACCTGGCACATTGATTGAAGAACCACCTAGCCAAGCCATACCTTGATGGGTATTGAACACAAGAGCACCTAGAATTCATAAGAACCATTCAACTAATCCAACATTAACATAAATTATCAACTCTAAATTTAAAGATGCACATCTAGAATTCACAAGAACCATTCAAATATAAAGATAAGATCAAAAAAATGAGAGAGAAACCATGATATTAATGCACATAATCAAATGTGGACAAACTTTGTAGAATTCTTTATAATAATTTGTTCAAAAGTTACAAATAATTTTTTGGCTCCAAAAACTCTTTCCCCTTTTACAATTGGTGATACCTCTTTATATAGACAACTCATGAGGTATGTCAATTAGTAATGACAAATTACATTGGTATATATGTATAGGATAGTTGTACTTTCTATTAAATTCTAGAACAAATGACCTTTTCTAATATAATGACCTATAGGCAATGTACTTTACAAGTTGTACATGCCTTTAGAAAAATAATATTCCATTTCAAAAATATACAATGCTAGTTGTAAAAGAATATTCCTAATCTAACTAACTTTGGGACCTTGGTGTTGTAACCTTTCACCTTCCTTACAGAATCTTCACTCTATAATGTTGCTTATTGATCAGCTTAAGGTCAACAATGTGTCTCATGAACAACTCTCCTTGATCTCCTAGGTTGTTGAGATACTTCTCAACTCTTTCCAAGGACTGCTTGATGTTCCTAGCATCTCCTATCCTCTCCTCAGATGATAATAATAGGTTCATGATATTTTTATTATCAGCTCTTATTTTTCCTTGGCTTTGGTTCCTTGCTTGTTGCATAAATTGAGATTTTTTATGCCTAAACTCCTCATTAGTGATAAGGCCCAAAGGATTAAGTGAAGTGGGCTCTTTGATTAATCTGTCCAATATATGTAGCACCTTATCTTCCTGGTACTTGAGGTTCTTGGAAATATCCTCTATCTACTTGGACCAGCTACTCAGGGATTTGATCTTGTCCACCAATATAGCCATAGCCATATTTAAATCAGATAGGCTAACTATCTTGAATTTAGGGACCTGATTCTTGGTCAAGGCTTCAATCAAGTCTTTCACTTGATAACTTAAAACATGCCATTGGCCAATTTGGCCTATAGCCATGAAATTTTGCTTACTTATTGCCTCTTATTTGGTTTTAACTAACTTTAAGGAATTGAATAAGTCAATCATGGTGTCTTCATATAGCTTGAATCCATCTTCTTGGATTGAAAAAATGGTTTCTTCTTTCAAATTTTGTTTTATTGCAAGATGCCCTTGATCATTTTAGTAGAGCCTCATTATAGACATGTTCTTCTCTAGTGATGGGTTGATGGTTCTCAATGGTCAAAAATAAGCTTGACCAATCATTGTCCCCTATATTTAGATTTGTGCATCAAATTTTGTGTCTTTGAAAACTCTCCTTTTTATATCTAAAGTTAGATAGAGCTCCACATCTTCCCTTAAAACATAATTTTAGGCTACCCTAGTTATGGTCTTCTCTAGATTGTTTACTAGGGTCTATAGTTTAATTTTGAATCAAATTATCCTTTCACAAATGATAATTTAGCTTCTTTGGATTGATTATAATAGGTGTAGTGTTGAATCAGGGTTTTTGTACTTGTTAAGGCTTACCTAAATGTTTTTACAATGTTTTAATGGTAGCATCTATTTAAACTTGTGTGAGCCTCATGACTTAGATCCTAATTAGATTGCATACTTATACCCTTACATTTCCTAGGTCTATAAAATCTTCCACTTGGCATATTATACTTACATGGCTTCGTTCTGGCATCCATGTGGCATTTTCATGGCACTTTGCTTATTGATATTTAAAAAGTGACCATTATTTTTTTTAAATTCCACCTTGATCTTACACCGTTAGATTCTCTTTGTTGGGATCAATATATACCATCGATCTTCATCTAAGAACTTGAATGTTATTGGTTACTTATTACATTCCCTATGGTTATGACACTTGTCACTTTTGAATTAACTCTAATATTTGTTAAAATGTCAACATTGATATCACATCATTGATCTCATTTGCACAAATCAATCACACTCCATCGACCTTATTCCACTTAATGATGCCTCTTGTTCCATGGACTATTGATTAGAATTTATATGCTCATCTAAATTACCATCAATCTTTGAAAGTCGATCAAGCTTTAATTTATGGCTCATAGCTATGCCACATGTCATCTTTATGTTTGTCTTCAAGATTCTTGACTTTTCAATGTTTGTTATGCACCATCTGATCATCTTCACCTAAGTATATGTGCTCCATTGGATCTTGATTTATAAGGTCAAACACCATTAGCTGCTTAATTTTTTTTCACTACAATTGTGACACTTGTCACTTTCTCACTTATCTTAGGGCTTTATTTAAGTCGACTTGATATGTGTCGTTATATCAACTGTGCCTAAGCAAACATGTACCATTGATCTTTAGAAGATATTTGAACTTTAACTTAGGGCCTGAGATTTGACTTTTCAACTTTAATCTTGAATCGTTGGATCTCGATCATGGACCATTGATCCTGTAGATGTAAATAATATTTAAGTGAGGATCAAAAAAATAAAGAACTTATTATAAAGTTTTTAGACTGTGGTTTTATTTCATGTTAATAAACATGAGTAAGACTTTAGGGTAAACACTTTAAGATAAGTTTTAAACATGATAAAGGGGGACCCTATGAATAATAAAATACATGGCATAAAGTCTTAGGACAATGCTTTTATCTTGAGTTTAAAACATGACAAAAGGACCTGATGGTTAGTTAGACCATGTGGAAATACAAGGGACCAAGTGGGCTTAGGACATAAAGGGACCAAACATAAAAGATTTAGACTAAGGTTTGGTTGTGTTGAAAAACATGACTAAGCCTTAGGATAAAATTCAAGCTAAGTCTATAGTTAAATTAATCATTCCTACATAATTGCTCCTATGCAAATTTGAATTTAATTCAAAAGGGACCTAGGTCAAAACATTAGACTAGGGTTTTAAAAATGGATTCAATTAATCTTTGATAGAATAAAGGTAGTAAAAGATCAATTTAACATTGAAGCACAAAACCGTAAGCATGTTCATTCCCAAATGAGATTCCTTTGAACCTATAATATAGAAACATAATAAAAAATCCTTAGCAACATTAGAAGGGGTAAAACCATGATCACTTGAAAACATTTTGATTAATGCAAATGAGAACCAAGTGTGGATGATCTTCAAATAAAGATAATGTGAAAACATGTTAGTGGTACTTTGATCAAATGATTTTTTAATTTTAAGGTACAAATTTGCAAAATTTGAAACAAGGGTCCCCATTTTTCAAAAATAAAAGTATGTTGACCTCAATAAATGGTGACTTCTAGAGGAAACATAGCCATATGTTAGAATTCAAAGACTCTGGTTCAGACTAATAACTAGTTTATTCATTCCATTTGATCAAGTACCATTGAGATCAATTCATGGTTGAAACAAGTCTTGCATATGCAAAATTAGGGTCAAACATCAAGACCCAGTCATGTTGTGTGTGTGCTTTGATTCCACTTATTGTTTGCCATGGGATTTGGGGAAATAACTTCAATATTTCATGACTTTAATCATTAACACTAACTTTCAGCATGTTTGGATATTCATTAAGAACCATGATTTAGCTTAAGGAAGGTTAAGGCATTGCTTTACTACCAACCAAGTATTTATAACCCTAATAGAAATGCCTTTGGCTCCACTCTAGGCCTTATTCTATTGCCATCTAGACATCCATAACCCTGGTGGAGATTACCAGAATCACCTCTGCTTAGAAAGTTGTTTGATTTTATAATAATCTCTTGTTTTTGTAAGTTTTTTAGATCCTTTTGACTTTATAGAAAAGTTTTGGAACCAAGTTAGCTAGGTTTAGGGATTTGGTCAAGTGTTTTATCTTTAGACAATCATCCTTGGCTACAGCCTTGTCCCAGGCAGTAATGTTCATTAAGTGCAAACATGATTATATCATAGTAATTCAAGATTTCACCCCACATGTGTAATCCTTCTTAAAACCAAGCTTAGATCATAAAAATTCTCAAAATCCCAAGGAATAATTATCCTAACCATCAATCTTTACTATTTTCTCCAAACTATAACATTAAGGTCATATCCAATAATCCATGATCAACCAATGCTAAGAAAACATACCTAAATTCCTAAACTGTGGAGTTCCTTTTGAGAATCTAAATGTATTTTGAGATGAGGACTGTCCAAAAAGACTTATTGAAAGTAATAAACAAATCACAAAGAGAAAATAAACCAAACACAAAGTAAACAAGCAAATAAATATATACAAACATTATTCACAAACAAGTGATATGAAGGAAAGAAACAAGAAAGAAACTAATCTAAAGCCTACCTACACTAACTTTAATTATTATTATAGTTTAGTCTATGAAGACATCTGGTGGGATAGCAGAGAAATAGTGCTTCAGGTATTTCCCATTGGTTGGCAATGTGAACTTTGCTCCTTCCAAGTCTTTCATTTTGAACATGTTGTCTCCTAATGTTTTTGCAATTTGATATGGGCCAATCAAAAAAGGAGTGAATTTTCCATGTTTACCCTTGGGTTTAGATGATTTATCCCAAGAAGGACCAAGTCTCCTTATCTAAACACCTTTATCTTTGAATGCTTGTCAAACCACCTATTGGCTGTGGTTTGGTGTTTGCTAAATTTGGAAAAAGCCTCTTCTCTTGCATCTTCCATCTGTATGATGTCAAGTAGCCTTTAACTTGAAAATTATTGGTTCTCCTCCATGTACTCTTGCATGAACTTGTATGTTGGTAGCTTGATTGTGATGGGAAATATGGGTTCTTGACCATATACCAAAAATAATGGTGATTCCTTGAGATCTTTCTCAACTCTCAATTTATCTACCTAAAGGGCATGCTTGAGTAGATTATGCCATGTTCTCGGTTTATCAGTTGTAAACTTCTTTATGGATTTCATTAAGTTCTTATTTATTGATTTTGTTACCCCATTACCTTGAGGATAATAGATGGATGAGAACTTGAGGACAATGTTGGTGTCATATACCCACTCAGTCATCTCATTGGATACAAAGGCAAATCCATTATCATAGACTAGAGATACAGTTGTCCCAAACCTTATGCATATGTTTTCTTCTATAAATTTGATCACCTCTTCAATCCTACACTGCTTGGTTGCCACTGCTTCATCCCATCTAGTGTAGTAGTCAATAGTAGTCATAACATACCTATGACCATCAGAGGAATTGGGGTTAATGACCCTCATAAAATCTAGTCCCCATTGGGTAAAGAGTTTATCAATCATTATTAGATTTAACGACATGGTTACCTTGGGAACTTTAGTGTTAAAGATTTTACATGAGTGACATTCTCTCACATGCTTGTGAGCATCTTTAAAGATGGTAGGCCAGTAGTAACCAGCTCTAAGGATCTTGTGGGTTGTAGTCCTTCTAGATAGATGGCCACTTTTGATATTTTCATGGAAAGTGTTCAAGATCTCAGTCATTTCATCCTTGGACACACACCTTAGGTAAATGCCTTCAAATTTATTCCTATACATCACTCCATCTTTGATCAGGAAGTGGATTTCCTTGATCCTTAAAGCTCTCTTTTGCTCTCTACTTAATCCTACAAGACAAAAACCATTGATCAATAAATGAGCAATAAGATCATACCAATCATTGGGCTGAAAATTTTGTTGCTCTACTTGCATGACATTCAGTTTGGGATAGTATTGGTAATCAATTTAATTAAACCTTAGCATCTTACAAATTTTGCAGTCTTCATCTCTAGATCATATTCTTGGAGAATAGACATCCACTTACCTTTCCTTTCTCCAAGTTGACATTAACTAAGCATGAGCTTTATGGCAGGGTCTGGTAGTATAACATGTACCTTATTTATACAGATATAATGCTTAAATTTCTTCCTTGCCTTGACCAGAGCACATGTTTATTTGTTAATAAGAGAATAATTCAATTTAGCATTTTTAAAGTTATTACTCATGAAAGCAATAGGATGATCACACCCAACTATCTTCTGAGTTAGGACAGTTTCAATAGTTTGGTTAGAAGCCAAAGATTAAAGATAGAAGTCTTTAGTAAAGTCTAGACTTATCAACATAGGGGCTTGTCCAATTGCTTATTTGCTTTCCTTAAAGGCCTTCTTGGTCTCTTCATTCTAAGTGATCTTTGCATATTTCTTCAACATGTCATTCAAATGTCTCACTATTTTTATGAGGCCTTAGAATGCATGATCCATTGCTCTTTGAAATATTACACCTATATTTATCAATACAAAGGGCATTCTCTTGTAGGAAAAAGTGACCCACTTGGTAGTAAAAGCATTATTCATCATATCTTCTTTGTTCACTAGCACCTAATTATACAATGAAAATCCATGAAGAAAAGACATCATAGCAAAATCAGAAACAATTTGGATTACTTGGTCAAGAGAAGGTAGGAGGTAATTATCCTTTTTAGATGCTCTATTTAGATTTCAAAAATTAATGCACAATCTGTTTTCACCATTTTTCTTCTTGATTGGTACTAGGTTAGTTACCCAAGTGGATTGTCTAATGGTAAACACTATCTTAGCATCTAGTAACTTCTTGACCTCTTCGTATATCATTGGTTCTAGGATAGGGTTGATTGGCCTTTATTTTTGCCTAAATGACTTACAAGCTTCCTTTAGAGGTATGGTGTGGGTTATAACCCTAGGATCAAAGATCTTTAAGTCATCATAGGATCATGCTATTACATCCCTATACTTGATCAACAAATATTTGGTTCTTTCTATTTTAATGCTTGTGTAGGTTGTACCATTGTTCACTAGCTAAGGTTGACCTTGGGGACCTAGGTTCATTGAATTATAATCCTTCCCACATACTTTGGGAATATTGGTAGTCTCAACTAGTTTGTTTGAATCAAACAGTCTCTCTAAGGCTATAATCCCTTTGGGGATCTTATTGCCACTCAATTGAATGACCTTGTCATCAAATTTGCCTTCAACTTTGTCATCATCAAGGGTAATTTCACTGGCTTCATCAATAATGTGAACCTCAAACACTCCTGAGATAATCATGAAGTCTATGATCTATTGATCATCACTAAATACTTTCAAATGGTTGACATTATCTAGCACTGAGGGATAGAGGACTAATTCAATGGTAAGGCTTTGTAACTTGGAACTTTGATTGGGCATAAGGTTGGCTATATCTGAAACAAGTTCATTAGTAGCCTTGTTTTCCTCCCTAAGGATTGACACAATATTTTTTATTAGATAAGGTAAACCCAAGTTTTATAGAGAATCAAAACCACAAAAGTGAAATAAAGAGTTATAATAAGGATTGACACAATGTTGAAAGCATCAAAACATTCATTTAGGTCCCACACTCTAAATTTATATTTCTTAAGATATGATGACTTACATTGATATTTAATTCTGACATAATTAATTACTAGTTATGAATCACCAAAAATTAATAGTTTCTTGACCTTGTGTTTGATTACAAATTATAATCCAAGAATAAGTGCTTCATACTCAACTAGATTATTAGTGCATGGGAATTGGAGTTTGTAAGAGTCATTGCATTCTTTCCCAATGGGATTGATTAATACCACTCCTACACTAGAACATAATTTGCATCTAGCACCATAAAAATATAGCTACCGTAATCTAGGCATAGCATGAGAATTTTTGGAGTTACATACCTTTGCAGTGTCAAGAGTGTAAATAGCTAGATCTTAGTTAACTATTTTGACCCTCTCATTGGTTGCATTGTACTCAGTGATCATATGCTTCATCTTAGGATCCCTCTCTATCCTAATCTAATTTGAAACTCCTTTTTAGGGTAACCACATGTGTAAATAATCAGTATATATGTAACCATTCAGAGATCTAGTCTAGTCTCTACTTAAAAGCATTTCATAAGAATCAGGGATGTCCACCACTTGGATGTCAATGAATTGTTGGATCCTTGATTCATAAGTAATCTGCATGTGAACATTCAATAATTCACCAATCACTTTCACTCTTGATTTATCTAATTGAGTCATAACCCTATCAGATTTAATTGGATTCAAACCTAATTATTCATAAATACCCTTAGGCATGATGTTTTTAGATGCACTTGAATCTTCCAAGCAATTGTGTAAATTCTTACCAAAGATCCTGACTATGAGCAGAAAGGTGGAATGTCTGCCTTATTTTTGTGTATTACAACATTAGCATGTGTAACATTTTGAGACTTACCAAGCTTCTTAGATCAATATTCCAATAATAGATCCCTTTGTTCTATGATCTTAGTCAACTCATGCAAAGTAATGTTAGCTTTGATCCTTTTCATGTCCTCTAGTATATTATATCTAGTCCTACTAGAAGAATTAGATGTATATATATTGGGTTTAGAGGTACTTCCCTTAGGACGCTCTCAATTATTATCTAATGTAGTATCAGGAGTGTCAAAATTATTTGGTAGAGTTGAGGTATTCAAAGGTTGTTTCTACTCCCTATTTATTAGAGGGTAGGTCTTCTTCAGATATTATTGAAAAGCACTAATCTCTTCAAGGATTTCTTTAGGCTCATTTTATTCTTGGAATGGGAACTCAAATGTTTCCACCACGAGATTTGAATCAGTAGATTTGGATGACCTTGAAGAACTTGAGGTACCTACACCATTATCTTTATTAGGGACAACTTCAAAAGACTCTAACTCTTCTTCAAAATATTCAAAAGCATTTTAAAATTCTAAACAATCCAATTTGCCATGTTTTAAATTACAATGCACTCTACAATAATCAAGCAGAGCTACATCACCAAGATTTATATTAGATACATTCTTATTATTAAATGACTCATTGTTATGGCTATTGTTATTATTATTTTTAAATTTCTTTGAAGGTCTATTGAACCTTTGGAAAGATAAGTTCCTGTTAGAGCTTTCTCTAGTATTGCCAACTTATTTTTGTAGCTGAATGAAGTCAGTGCTTAGCTTTTGAACCATATTTAAGATAGAGTCATTATCATTCTTGGGTGCTTTATAATTATGGACTTTATTATTGCTATTGGTTGAAATAATCAAATCTCTCTGTTCTTGTGAATGAGATCCATTGGTAGAGTTGTTCAAGAATCCTAGGTTTTGGCCAAGATGTGCATGATTCAAAGGCAATTGGTTTATAACTAGAATCTGATTTAAGGTAGACATATTTTAACTAGCATTAGGGATGACATTTAGAATAGGAAAATTTGGATTAATGTTAGGAATATTATATGCCATTTGGACATATGGTTGCATTTGGCCATTAATGAGCACATCATCAACATAAGCTAAGGCTAATGTATTAATGACCTAAGTAGATCTTTTTAGAAACAAATAATTCATGGGGTCCAAGGCATATATATACATCTCTAAGGATAAATCCTCATCAAGTCTGTAAGGAGTTATGGTTTTGCTAAACATTTTCTGGAATGTAGCATTGAAGGCTCTTATTGGCTCATTTGAGTCTCTTTTTAATTGTGTCAAATTATTGGTATAGGATACATGGACTAATGATTTTGCCAAACAGATCAATGAATTAATTATTAAAATCATTCTATCTAGCTATGTAATTCTCTATAAGGTTAAGAAAACCATTCATATTCAACATATTTGAAAGTAAATGGAAACAATTTGCATGTTACATCTTCATGAATAACATTCAAGAGTCTTAAATCAGCTTTGAAATATTTAATGTGTTCTTCAATAGTTATGACACCATTAATACTAAAAGTGGGTAAATGCTTTTCAAAATTATGAGGAAGGTTATGTACCACACTTAGCACATTGATTGAAGAACCACCTAGCCATTATATACCTTGATAGGGATTAAATACATGAGCACCCTAAATTGGTGAAGCTAGTTGAGACTTTGAAATTTTATACTTACCTTTGTCTCACCTAGCTCTCCTATGAACTTCTAATGAAAGGAGAGGAACCCTTGTCTCTAAATGTGACTTGGTCCTTATCCTTGGCAATTCCAACTTGAGAGCTTTAAACCTTGTTTAGAATACAATGTGTAAGTCTTAACTTTACAAAGAATGATGATCAAACTTGTACATTAAGTAAATTTTTCACAAATGTGTATAAACAATGGCAAAGGATATCAATATTTAACTAAATTAGCTTAAATATGTGTCTAAACACATAAATATGAATGATCTTTACATGTTTTAAGCTCAAATTTGTAGAAATACAATCAATATTTGAACAAAATAGCTATTACTAACCTCAAACACCTTGGATTCATAGATCTTAAGCTATCTTTACCATAATTAAACATCAAACTTCAAAGAACATCTATCTTTATCTAAATAAGCACAAAGACTGGTCTAAAACCATTAAGATCAATTATCTTTACACAAATATGTTGAAAGAAACACAAATATGCAAAGAAGAAATCAATCTTTGACTAGAATTCACCAAAATTAGCAAAGATGTTGGAAATTTTAAAAGATCTAACTAGCTCTCCTAGTGCTGATTTTTCCCCTTATTGATGCACCTAGATGTATCATCAGGTTCATATAGTGTTTAAAAAAGACTTCTCATTTTTTAACTCAGAGAGTCCATTGCATGAGTTATAGGTTGTGATAATCTTATTATCCTTGATATAATAGAGGCAGAATAGGTTGTTGTTTCATGAATTTATATTAGTTGATGGTTGGGAGTCATCATGGCTTGATAGTTAATCTTTGATTTTGAATATGATCTATGCTATTCAAAGTGAATTATGCTCAAAACTAAATCTAAAGCTAAAGTAAGATAAATATTCATAATGAAACTGATTTAAGGTGAATTGATAAAAAAAAGCAAAAGGAAGGGTAGGGTAGAAAAAGGAGGTGTTGATATTTATTTCAAACATTATGACAAAGTTCCAATTTCATCTGAACATGCATTTAACCAATGTGAAACATGAAGTAACATAATCTCAAATCCTACCACACATTAGGCAAACATCTAAGGAACGTATGAAAATATGTAATAAGAACAAGATTTACTTTAAGAATTTTACCCCTGTAAGCAAATAGCATTAGCTCAAATGCAAGAAGAGTAAAAAAAGTGAAGTAAACCTAAGAACTTTCAACTAATCCAGCATTATCACAAATTAGCAACTCTACATTTAAAGATGCACATCCAAAATTCACAAGAACCATTCAAATCTAAACATAAGATCAAACAAATGAGAGAGAAATAATGATAACAATTCACATAAGCAAATGTGGACAAACATTACAAAACTCTTTGCTTATATTAATTTCTCAAAAATTACAAATAGTTTTTTGGCTCCAAAAACTCTCTCCCCTTTTATAATTGGCAATACCTCTTTATATAAATAATTCATGAGGTATGTTTGTCAGTAATGACAAATTACATTTGTACGTGTGTATAGGATAGTTGTCATTTCTATTAAATTCTAGAACAAGTGACCTTTTCTAATCTAATGACCTATAGGCAATGTACTTTACAAGTTGTACATTCCTTTACAAAAAGAATATTCTATTTCAGAAATATACAATGCTAGTTATAGAAGAATATTCCTAATCTAACTAACTTTGGTACCCTGGTTCTATTACAGCCTTCCACCTTTCTTGTAGTATCTTCATTCTATAATGTTGCTTTTTGATCAGTTGGAGATCAATAATTAGTCTCATGAATAGTTCTCCTTCTTCATCTCTTAGGTTATGAGGTCTTTTTCAGGTCATTCCAAGGCCTACTTGATGATCCTAGCATCTCATATCCTCTCCTCAGATGATAATAGTAGGCCCATGATCTTCTTATTATCAGTTATTGTCTTTCCTTGGCCTTAGTTCCTTATTACATGAATTGAGATGTTATATGCCTAAACTCCTCATCAGTGATAAGGCCCAAAGGATTAAGTGAGATGGGCTCTTTGATTAGGTTGTCCAATATATATAGCACCTTATCTTCCTACTACTTAAGGTCCTTATAAATGTCCTCTATCTACTTGGACCAGTTGCTCAGGGCTTTGATCTTATCCACCAATATAGCCATATCCATATTTAAATGGCCTAGGCTGACTATCCTGAATTCAAGGACTTGATTCTTCATCAAGGCTTTGATCAAGTCTTTCACTTGATAACTTGAGACCTGCCATTGGCCAACATAGCCTATATCCATGGAATTTTTCTTACTTATTACCTGGTTTTGACTAACTTTAAGGAATTGATTAAGTCAATCATGGTGCCCTCATATATCTTGAATCTATCTTATTGGATTAACAAAATGGCTTATTCTTTCAAATTTTATTCTATTGCAAGATTCCCTTGATCATTTTAGTAGAGCCTCCTTTTAGACATGTTCTCTTGTGATGGATTGTTGGTTCTCAATGGTCCAAAATAAGCTTGATCAATTATTGTCCCCTATATTTAGATTTGTGGCATCAAATTGTGTGTCTTTAAAAACTATCTCTTCTATATCTGAAATTAAATAGATCTCCACATCTTCCCTTGAAACACCTTTTCAGGTTGCCCTGGCTATGGGTTTCTCTAGATTGCTTGCTAGTGGTCTTTAGTTCAATTTTGGATCAAATCATTCTTACACAAGTGATAATTTAGCTTTCTTGGCTTGATTATAATTGGCATAGGGTCAAATCATGGTTTATGTACTTATCAGGGCTTTCCTAAAGATTTTACAGTGTTTTAATAGTGGCAACTATTTCAACTTGTGCAAGCTTCATGACTTAGATCCCAATTGAATTGCATACTTATACCCTTGCATTTCTTGGGTCTGAAAAATCTTCCACTTGGCATATTATACTTACGTGGCTCCAATATGGCATCATTGTGGCATCCCTATGGCATTTTCATATCACTTTACTTATTGATATTTAAAAAGTGATTGTTGTCTTTTGAAAATTCTACCTTGATATCGCACCATTAGATTCTCTTTACTGGGATCAATGTGGACTATCAATCTCAATCTAAGAACTCAAATGATATTAGCTACTTGTTATGTTCCCTATGGTTATGGCACTTATCAATTCTATATTTTCTCTGAGCTTTGTTGAAATGTCAACATTGAGATCACATCATTGATCTCATTTGCATGGATCAGTAACACTCTGTCAATCTTAATCTACTTAATTATGCCTCCTGCTTTGTAGACCATTAATCAGAATGTGTACACTCATATGTGTACCATTCATCTTTAAAATGTGCTCAATCTTTAAGTTATGTCTCATAGCTATGCCATGTGTCATCTCCATGTTCATCTTCAAGATTCTTGACTTTTCAACATTTGTTACACACTATATGATCATCTTCACTCAAGCAAATGCACTCTATTTTATCTTGATTCATAAGGTCAAACACCATTAACTGCTTAATTTTTTTCATATGATTGTGATACTTGTCACTTTTTTCTTGTCCTAGGGCTTTGTTGAAATCTTGACTTGATACGTTCTATTAGATCAACCTTGCCTGAGAAAATGTGTACTATTGATATTTCAAAGATGTTCAAACTTTAGCTTAGGTATGGGGCTTTGAATTTTCAACTTTAATCTTCCACTATTGGATCTCGATCATGGACTGTTGATTCTGTGGATGAAAATGATATTTAAGTCAAGCTCAAAAAAATAAACAACTTAGCATAATTTTTTTGTACTATGGTTTTATTTTCTGTTAATAAACATAGGTAAGACCTTAGGATAAATGCTTTAAGCTAAGTTTTAAACATGATAAATGGGGACCTCAAAAATACTAAAAGACATGGCATAAAGTCTTAGCACAAGGCTTTTAGCTTAAATCTAAAACATGAAAAAAGGACCTGGTGGTAAGTTAGACCATGTGGAAATAAAAGGGAGTAAGGGGGCTCAGGACATAAAGGGACCAAACATAAAAAATTTAGACTAAGGTTTGGTCATGTTAAAAAACATGATTAAGCCTTGGGATAAAAATTAAGCTAAGTCTATGGTTCAATTAATCATTCATGTGCAAATTAATCCTATATGAATTTTAATTTAATTCAAAAGAGACCTAGGTTAAAACATTAGACTAGGGTTTTAAAAATAGATTCAATTAATCTTTGATAGATGAAAGGTAGTAAAAGATCAATTTAAAATTGAAGGACAAAACCCTAAGCATGTTCATTCCCAAATGAGTTTCCTTTGAACCTACTATACTTAAACATAGTCAACAATCATTAGCAACATTATAAGGGGTAAAACCATGATCATTTAAAAACATGTTGATTAATGTAAATGAGAACTCGGTGTGGATGATCTTCAAATAAAGATAATATTCAAACATGTTAGTAGTACTCTAATCAAGTGATTTTTCAATTTTAAGGTACAAATTTGCACAATTTGAAATAAGGGTCCCCATTTTTTAGAAAGGGGGGTATGTTGACCTCAATAGTATGTTAACTCTAAGCATGAAATCACTTAAGATTCATAATATTCATTGGCTCATCTAATTCATCACCATATAGTGTAGCAAATCTATATGCACCAGACCCATAGGTAGTTGTAATAACAAAGGGGCCTAACCAATTTGGTTCAAACTTACCTTTATTTTCCCATTCAACATTTGTATTCTTTTGATTCTATTTGAGCACAAAATCACCAAGCTCAAACTCTTAGGATATAATTCTCTTGTTATATACCCAGTGTAATCAATTATAATAAGACTTGAGGTGATTTAGGGTAGCTACCCTTTTCTCATCTAAAAACTCTGATTTTGTTGATCTATCCATTTAGTAGTCTTCTTCATCAAGGATACCTTACAATGAAATATATAATGAGGGTAGCTTGATCTCAATAGGCAAAATGGTTTTAGATCTATAAACCAAGGAATAAGGAGTTGCACTAGTAGGAGTGCAGACATTGGTACAATAATCCTATAAGGTTGGGAATATTTTCATGTGTTACTCATGACCAAAGGTATTGACAGTCTTTTTGAGGATTTTAATAAGAGTTTTATTGGATGTTTCTACTTGGTGATTTCCTTGAGGGTAATAAGGGGTGGAAAACTTATGCTTGTTGTGGAACTCAAAACAGAGGGTGCCAATGTCCTTATTTTCAAAGGATGTACCATTATCGGAGATGGTGGTGGAAGGTATTCCATAATGGCATATGATGTGATTCAAGATGAATTTTGAAATCTACTTATCAGGTATGTAATTGAGAAGGATTTCTTATACCCATTTAGTAAAATATTGGGTAGCAGTAAGGATATATTTATGATCACCTGAATAAGTAGGGTTAATCTTGCATATGAAATTGAGCCCTCATGTTGAAAATGGTCAAGGAGTTATTACTAGTTATAGAGCCTATGTTGGAGCATAAATTAGATCACCATGTTTTTGACATGTTATAAATTTATTTACATAAGCATAGCATCTACTTCAGTGGTAGGCCAATAATAAATAGTATGGAGGAGCTTCTTAGTTAGGATCATACCTCTAATGTGTACCCCACAAATCCCTTGTGGACTTCCCTAAGTCTTAAATCAGATTCTCTTGTATTTAAATAGTGAAGCAGAGTTCCATCATAGCCTCTACAATAGAGTGAACTTCCAATTATGGTGTAACAAGAAGTGTTTTGGATAAAGGATTTTGTTTGGTATAGGATAGATTAGGTGGAAGGATGTGATCAAGAAAATAGGAAAAGATGTCATGATACCAAGGTGAATTGGGACCAACAATGACACATATCATCTCAAAAATATGTTCAATGAGAAATTGATACTCTATAATAGAAGAAATCATTGAACTAATAGTAGCCATAGTATCAACTGATTTATTATTGGCTCTCAAAATCTATTCGAACTGAATGGCTTCAAACCTGAGTTTTAGAGAATCCACCATAATTTTATGAGGTAGTAGATTTTCATCCTTAGTTTGATATTGATCAGTTATTTGATTGATAAAAAGCTATGAATATCCATATACTTACAAATGTTGAATGTTCCATTGTATAACAAGACAAATTCTAGTAAGAAAAACTCCATATTCAACTATATTATTTGTGTATGGAAAGACAATGCAAAAATCTTTAAAAATAAGAATGACATGTGGCATGATGAATAATGATCCTGCTCTTGAATTATGTGATGTGAAAAAACCATCAAAATAAAGCTTCCATTATTCATCTTCAGCTAGAGTCATAATAGACTCATCAAGAAAGTGTACTGGTGATAAGAACATAATCTTGTAGTGGTGATTTATCCATTTGATTAGCTAATACTTGTCCTTTAATTATTTTATGATATGTGTAATCAATATCAAACTCACTAAACAACATGAACCATTTTTCCATTTGACCTATTAGAGATGTTTTTGTCAATAGATATTTCAAGGTATCCACTTTGGCAATCAACAGTATCTTGTTGTTCAGCATGTAATGTCTAAGCTTCTAGGAAGCAAAAACTAATGCAAGACATGTGTTTTCAATTAGACTATAGTTCTGCTCATAAGAGACTAATGTTATACTTAGATAATAAATATCTCATTATTTCCATTCATCATCATGTTGAGCTAAGAGTGCCCCCAAGGCATTGGAAGTAGCAGAAATGTATAGTAATAAAGGTTTTCTCGGCATTGGTGGAACAAGTATGGGAGGATTTACTAGATATTTATTAAGTTGCTCAATAGCCTCTTGGCATTCAGTATTCCATTGAAATATAATGCCTTTCTTTATTAAATGTGTTAATATATGATAGTGATTCTCAAGTTGAGAGATGAATCATCTAATAGATTGGATTTTACATTATAGACTGTGAAGTTGCTTCAAATTGGTAGGAGTAGCATTTTAGTGATAGCTTGAACTTTAGCTAGATCAACTTCAATGCCTCTGAAATAAAAAAGAAGCCTAATAATTTACCAAATGTAACCCTAAAGACACATTTCTAAGGGGTGAGACACACTTTATACTCATGAAGCCATTTAAATATTCTTTGCATCACTATTTGATATGGCCCTAACCTATCGCATGTATGAGGATAGGAATAGCCAAATTGTGGCTTACATATCCCTCTTTGATGCTATATCACATTTCTCTATGCATTCATTTGGTTAGTAGGTCAGCCTATGGAGTAACCATGGCCCAGATAGACTATATATAGGAGGTAGAGGGTAATTGTTTAACATCATATTGTGAATTTTGCTCTTATTGAAGCTTGTGGAGGTTGCCCCCTCGAAGTGGTTTGTCTATTATCATATATTCTGATATATTTCAGTCATATTTGGATATATTTTTTCTATTCTACTTTGTTGTTGAAGTAATTTCATTACAAGTGGTATCAGAGCTGCGATTTGGGCAATCTTGTGGGCGAAAACCTAATTTTTTAAATTTGGCTATATCTAAAAAATATTTGTGAAATTATATTCAATTTTTTTATTGGAGGTGCGAAATAGTTAAATTAAGCTTCCATTAAAATTTCATATTATTTGAATATGTTTTACAAAATTTATCTCTACTTTAGTGTTTTTTATAAAATTGCTCTATAGTGCACAATTCAAAGAATTTTTCAGAGTTATTTACATTTTTGGAAATATTATAAAAATTTGGATATGGTATGTTCTTTGTATGTTTTGATTTGAGGTTGACATAATTCCAAAATTGTTTGGTCAAAGTTGGGTCAAAAAGTGTCAATCAGGGTCGACATCATAAAGCCCTTTTATGGCAGGTCCACAAACTCGAGGCCAAGGAAAGGGTGCTAAATATCTATATAAAACTCCTAACAAGGAAGAGATGTAGTCAAAATGAGGATGTACTAGACCCTTTATACTAGGGTTCTCTGACATAGATCATAAAGTGAGCCAACTTGACTATAGTGTGCAAGGCATTCAGAGTGAGGTGCAAGGCATACAATCTAATATGAAATCCATACAAGATAGTTTGGTAGATATCATAACGACTTTGAAAAATAATTAGTCAAATCATCTATCTAATGCTATTACATAGCCCCACTAGGGTGGTTATCCCAACCAGTCTATTTTAAATCTAACTACAATGCCACAGAGGAACCTGTTACCAAAGGTGGATATGCTCAAATTTGATGGAAAAGATCCACTCAATTGGATCAACCAAATGGAGAATTTTTTTAATATACATTAGATCCCAGGTGGATAGAATGTTACCATGGCATCCTTATATCTTGAACCTGATCAATTCATTTGGTATCGATGGTTGTGTGCTCAAAAGAAAAAGATGACTCTTAATGTCACTTAGTCAGGTTTTACAGAGGAGTTGCAATTACACTATGGTAATAGTGTGACAGATAAGTACTTCAGCCAACTAACAAAATTACAATAGAATGGCTCCATCAAGTATTATATTCATCATTTTTAGAACCTATCCTTACGTGTGGAGATAATTTCTGAGGAGAACTTGAATGACCTATTTTTGGGTGGACTCAAGGACCACATTCAACATGAGGTATGCATGTTTAATCCACTTAAGATTTCTTATTCTATTATCATGGCACTCAGAGCTAAGTAAAAATTCATATCCAATAACAATCAGTCATTCACTCACTTCAAATATCATAGCATATCAACACCAACATTTCCTCCACCTACCAGATTGACCCTACAGCAAATTGAAGAGAAGCGTGTAAAAGGATTATGTTTCGGTTGTGACAGCAAGTGGAGCAAAGGACATAGATGTGTTGAGAAGAAGTTATTCTACATTGAGGGATCCAATGAAGATGAAGAAGAAGATGATGCCTCCAATGATGATGAGGAAGAGATAGAGGAGGTACCTAAAAATTCCCAACCTACAATATCTTGTCATGCACTTGCAGGTATTAGCACTCCACAAACTCTTAAGGTGGTGGGTTTCCTCAAGAAATAGAAGGTGATAGTGTTGATTGATTCAGGGAGCACACATAACTTCATCAACCATAAGTTGGCCACTCAATTAAACTATTTCATCTACCTAGCACCAGAATTTCAAGTCATGATTGCAGATGGTGGCATAATTAATTGTTCAGGCAAATGCCATAGTATTAAGCTTGCTATGGGTGAGTACAATCTCGATTCTCCTATGTTTTCTATTCCCATGGGTAACACAGACATTGTTTTGGGAGTCCAATGGCTCACAACCTTGGGTACCATTGAGATTAACTTCCAAGAACTATTCATGTGCTTTCATTCTGAAGGTAGGAAAATTAAACTACGTGGATTACAAGAAAAATCTCCACAATTGGTTAGTTCACATCAGATGACCAAGATACTAAAAAAGGGGGCAGAGGGAATTATTGCATGATTATGTTCCATAGAAGTTCAACCCACACAAGCATCTACACATCTTGATCCACAGATGATTCTTGATGACCACCCATCTATTTTTGGGGCCATGCCAAAAAGACTACCACCAATAAGAGAACGTGATCATGCCATTCAACTACTTCCAAGGAGTCAACCACCAAATATCAGACCATATAAATATCTATATGCACAAAAGAGTGAAATTGAAAAAATTGTCCATGAGATACTGGAGGCGGGGATCATCAAGCATAGCCAAAGTGCATATTCATCACCAGTGGTCATGGTGAGAAAGAAGGATGACACATGGAGGATGTGCCCAGATTATAGGGAACTCAACAAGTACAACATCAAAGATAAGTTTCCTATTCCAGTAATTGATGATTTACTTGATGAGTTGCATGGTGTTAATTATTTCACAAAATTAGACCTTCACTCTGGGTACCATCAAATTAGAATCAAGGATGAAGATGTTCATAAAAATTCTTTTAGAATGCATGAGGGCCATTATGAGTTTTTGGTAATGCCCTTTGGTCTTACAAATGCACCATCTACTTTTCAGAGCTTGATGAACACTATGTTTAGACCTTTTTTAAGGAAGTTTGTGTTGGTTTTCTTTGATGACATATTGATTTATAGTTAGACATGGGAAGCACATCTGTAACATGTGAAACAAGTATTGATAGTTTTGGAGAAGCATCAGCTTTATGCGAAGCCCTCCAAATGTGCTTTTGGAGTACAAGAGTTAGAGTACCTAGGTCACATTATTTCCCATGAAGGTGTCAAAGTTTATCCCTTGAAGATCAAAGCTATGATGGAATGGCCCATGCGAAAAACTCTCAAAAACCTTAGAGGGTTCCTAGAACTAACAGGTTACTACTGAAGTTTGTGAAAGGTTATGGCAGCATAGTAGCTCCACTCACTGCATTGCTAAAAAAGGATGCCTTCCATTGGAATGATGCCACCACCAAAGCATTTGAGAAACTAAAAGTAGCTATGTGCACCACTCCAGTTTTGGCTACTCCAGACTTCTCAAAAACATTCACTGTTGAATGTGATGCTTCTAGATCTAGGTTGGGAGCGGTACTAATGCAAGAAGGAAGACCCATTGCATTTGAGATTCATCAATTCAAAGGTAAGAATCTACAAAAACTTATTTATGAGAAAGAAATTATGGCTATTCTTCATGCAGTTAAACAATGGAGGCCTTATCTGATGGGTAGACACTTTAAGGTGAAAATTGATCATGATAGTCTCAAATACTTTTTGGAGCAAAGATTATCATCTAAGGAACAACAAAAGTGGGTAACCAAAATGTTGGGTTATGATTTTGAAATCATCTATAATAAGGGTAAAGATAATGTAGTAGCAGATGCACTATCTAGATGAGATACATCCACAAAAGCATTACTTTGTGCAATATCCATATTGCAAGCAGATTGGGTGGATGAAGCTAGATTAGAATGGGATCAAGACAAGGATAAATAGGTTATGATTCAAAATCTCCAGCAAGGTACTTTATCTTCTACCAAATTTTAATGGAAAGGTAATGTCCTATGGTATAAGGGTAGGTTATACTTGTGCAAAATTTCCAAGCTTAAGCATAAGATTCTTGCAGAGTTGCATGCATCTCCAATTGGGGGACACTCAGGGTTCTTGAAAACATATCACAGAATTAAGAAAGAATTATTTTGGGAAGGACTCAAGGGAGATGTAAAAAATTTTATGGTAGAATGCTTGATATGCCAATAGAATAAAGGTGAGACAATTAAGACCCCATGTCTATTACAACCATTCACAATTCCTAGTCAAAGGTTGGAGGAGGTTTCCATGGATTTCATCACAAGGTTGCCTTGTTCTGAAGGTAAGAATGTTATCTTGGTCATTGTGGATAGGCTTACAAAATATGCCCATTTTTGTGCTCTCTCACACCCATTTTTAGCAAGTACAGTAGTAATTATTTTTATGGAAGTAATTCTCAAATTACATGGAACCCCCAAAATAATTGTAAGTGATCATGAAACCTATTTTCACTAGTAATTTATGGACTGAACTATTTTCCTGTTTGGGTACTCAACTAGCTCATAGCTCATCTTACCACCCCCAATCTGATGGACAAATAGAAGTGGTTAACAAATGTTTAGAGGGGTATCTCCATTATTTTGTATCAAATAAACAGGAACATTGGGTTAAATGGATACCACTTGCAGAATGGTGGTATAACACATATTTCCATACCTCTTCTAAAATGTCTCCATTTTTAACACTATATGGTTACCATCCACCTTCGATCACTTCTTCATTAAAGGTTCAAACCAAGGTTCAAAATGTAGAGGAGCACATTCAGCATCAACAAGATATTTTGGATAGTTTGAGAGAGAATTTGGCCTTGGCACAAAACAAGATGAAGCAACAAGCAGATCAACACCTTAGTGAGAGAAATTTTGAGGTGGGTGACTGGGTATTTGTTTGTTTGTAGCCTTATAAGTAGATGTCCTTGAAGCAACAAAAAAAGGACAAAAAACTTGCTCCTAAGTATTATGGCCCTTATCAGGTTCTGCAAAAAATTGGAAGTGTGGCTTATAAGCTTGAGTTACCTCATTCATCTCACATACACCCAGTATTTCATGTTTCATGTTTGAAGAAGGTCATTAGACAAACTGTTTCAGCCCAGACAGAACTCCCAGAACTAGATGAATAAGGATGAGTCATTTTGGAACTAGAGAAGATCCTCCAAACTCGTACTAAGAGGTTGAGAACTAGAGAGATTAGGGAATATCTGATCAAGTGGAAGAACCTGAGCAGTGAAGATGCAACTTAGGAAGGTGAATATTTTCTACAACAACATCCATAGTTGTTCAATGTTGAGGACAATGTTGGTTTGAAGGGGAAGGGCATGATATGGCCCTAACCTATTGCATGTATGAGGATAGGAATAGCTGACTTGTGGCTTACTAATCCCTCTTTGATGCTATATCACATTTCTCTATGCATTTATTTGGTTAGTAGGTCAGTCTATGGAGTAACCATGGCCTAGATAGACTATATATAAGAGGTAGAGGGTAATTCTTTAACATCATATTGTGAATTCTACTCTTATTGAAGCTTGTGGAGGTTGCCCCCTCGAAGTGGCTTGTCTATTATCATATATTCTGATCTATTTCAGTCATATTTGGATATATTTCTGCTATTTTACTTTGTTGTTGAAGTAATTTCATTACACTATTGGATTCTTTACACAAGTTTTGGATTTGCCTAGGATATCATCAACACAAAGATTACAATCATTGCTCATTAATAAGTGGTTCCTACATTTTTGAAACCAACTAGCATGACTTGATAATTGAATGCGCCCCAGGGGGTTGTAAATGTTATCTTAACTTGATCCTCTAGAGTGATCTTAATCTGATTGTAGCCTGAAAATCCATCCATAATAAATGACATTTTATATCTAGTCATTGAATCCAAAATCTTATTTATATTTGGTAATGGAAAATCATCTTTAGGACAAGCTTTGTTTATATCTCTAAAATCTTTGTAAATGTGGATGCCAATTAGTTTATTCCTGATAGGAACAATTTTAGAAATCTAATTTGCATAGGGAATAGGTTTGATAAAACCTTCTACAATTAACTTTTATATCTCAACTTTGACCAGGAAAAAAACCTATGGAGGCATCTATATTAGCTTTTTCTTAATAGGTTTGGCATTTGAATGCATAACCAAATGATGAACAACTAATGAAATATCTAGACCAAGCATATCTAAATAAGCCCAAGTAAATATATCAATTAACTCTATGAAAAGGAAAATAATAAATTCACACTCCTCTATAGTGAGGGATGCACCAAGATTTATTATCTTGGGATCATCATATGTACTAATGTTGACTTACGTCATGTTTTCCACCAGAAGAGTGGAACCATCATCCAGAATCATAGGAAAAAAGGTAATTCATCATTGAATTCAAAATGCAAAATCTTATATGGACCCATATTGGAATAATCATAATCATTCTTCTCAAGCAATGGCTAATGAGATTTCAAATATGTATTCTCTAGAACCATATGCTCAAATTCATCATGATCTTTAGGATTAACTTTAGCACTATATGAAAAATTTGGATTTGTGGACTCCTAAGATTCAAAAATTGCCTCATAAAGGTTTTCACTCGAGGATCTCAATGTTTCATTTTTATGTTGACTTGGGAAGTTCACTTGCTCCCTAAAGTAGGCTACAAGATCCAAAGTGAAGACAAATCCCTACTTGTGGTCACCTATGGTAAACCATCTCGTAGGCCCAAGAATTTTGAAAATGCTTCTTCATTATAAAATTCATCAAGAATAATATCATTTTCTTGTCGATCCTAATCAATAAGTAAGGATATTCAAGGGTAAGGGGAATGGTGGGAACATCAAAAATGGTGAGAACAAATAATGAATATTCGAATAGGTTAGTGTTTGCAAGTTCATCGTATATACTATAATAGGACTCTAAATTGTTGCCATGAATAACATTGTTTAGTGCATAGGTTAAACCACTTTCAGGATGTTTGAGGACTAACCTAGGTGATTTGTATCCTAAGCCTTGTTTCTTTGAATGTTTTACAGGAAGAATAGGATCTAGTCAACATTTCTCTTTTGACCCCAACCCCTTGCCTTTATAAGTATTATGTGCCATAATTCTATTAGGAATGGGGCACTTTTTACTCTAAAAATAATGAGATAGATCCTCATTGTATAGCCATGACTCATCTTCTTGATTAAAAACTTTCTTGGAATGAATGAAAGAGGTTCCATAGGAGAATATGTTGTCCTCTTCTTGTGTCACTCCATCTTGGGGTGGCCATGGGATTTGGGTGATCTAGGAAATTTGAAAACATGAAAGGCATCTTCCATATTATATGTGACGAGTGTCATTTAACTCTTCATTTAATCAAGTTCAATTGATGTCTTATCAACTAAGGCTGGTGTCCAAAGCTATCTACAGTAAGGTGTAGGATGGTAGATCTAGAAGTCTGCTTGTGGGGTTGTTTAATGGTCCTATTCTAACTTTGAATAATGAAAGATATGTGTCCTAAACTACTTGATTCACTTTTTTTCTGAAAAGGAAAAGATGTAACTATTTAATCAAATAAATCCACTCTTTTGCTTGAAATTAAAATCACACTCCTATTTACACTTGCATGGAAAGTAAAATCACACTCCTAACTTAAAAAGGAAATTTTCTTCACACGTTTGTTGTAAAAGAAAACACACTTTTCTTAGAAAGGAAATGACTTTGGAATAAGGAAATGACTTTTGAACTATAAATTTGTTTTGATGTTTTATGAATGAATGCAAACATTCACAAGATTTTGATTAGTTATAACAGAGAGTTAATATAACATAATATAAATAATGTACACACTTCTTGGTTCTAAGGAGAGTGGACCCTTGCTCCTCTTAGACTCAGGAACAAAGATTAATCAATGCTAGAAATTGAAGTGATAATTCATAAAACTGAAATGATTACAATCTATATAAAACTTATAATATGCCTGTATGTATCTTTCATCTATTATATATATTTTTAATAACAAAAGTCTTACATTTTATACTAATATAACTAACTCAAAATAGGATACAAAGAGATAGGATTCCTTGGTCGATCCACTCATCTAAAAATAGGAGATTGGATTTCTAAGAGATCCAATTATTTTGATGAAATAGATATACTATCCTGAAAATAGTCCTAAGATCCGAATATATACAACTTTATCAAAAGAAAATCTTACAGAATAGTAGATGGGTATTTTCCTCATTTGACTCCAGCTGGAATGATTCTCTCTCATCTTATTTGGCTACCAGCTTCCCCATCTGTAGCTTTGTCTTTATAGAATCCATGGAATTGACCCTACAGAGTCGGTAGGAATGAGCCTACGGAGTCCATAGAAACAAGCCTATGGATTCCATAGAAACAAGCCTTCGGAGTCCATAGAAACAAACCTACAGAGTCCATAGAACCAAGCCATCTGTGTGAGTTCATAGTTCTATTGGATAGAGATCAAAATGAAACTTTCATTCTATATCGCATGTGTCTTCTTCTTGATCATTATTCACAACAAAAATCACTAAAATATGCTAGGTATTAGACATTAATGGCAAAGTAAAGGTTTAATCTTTGGTTCAATATAAATAAGACAAATATCTACTTTCCATGTAATAGTTATCTAACAATCTATGATTTGCATAAGATAATATCCTTAGAGAGATGAATTGAGAGAAATAATATGTCAATAATGAGCCATATTCTGAGCTCATCATCTCCCCTAGGCTATACCTTTTATAAGTCCCATTGCAAACATTCATTGGTGTTCATAACTCTAGTATCTACTTTCCACACTTTGACTCAAATCATAGTCATCAAATTCATTTGCCATATGCTTGTCTAAATTGCTTATAAATCCCTGATATTCTTGAATCATTTGTTTCCATATATTGAATTGCTCCTCTGATTGTGGAGCCCAACTCTACCATCCTGGAATAGGTATGATCAACAAAGGAGGTCTATATCTCATGCCAATCAATTTATTTTCTCCCCCATAGTTTATTACCTCTATTAAGATTTCCAAAATTGAGGTAGCTCTCCTCATACTCCATCTTAAGTTATTTGGAGACATGACCTCTCATCTTCTAAGAGACACTAAAAGTTGGTCCCACCTTTTCACACTTACAATCACTACTGAATCAAAACTCTATCTTGAAAACAAGTCAAAAGAAATAACACAATAATATAAAGCTTGTAAACAATGAGTTTTAACGTCATCGCTTAGACAAGCATAGTTAAAATTTTGTTCGATCAATCTGGGGATAGGAAAGGTTGATCTGATACACAATCCTATAGTCTTAGCATGATTTGTATACTCCTCAAATCTACTTTTCCATGCTAGTTGATTTTTGAATGTAGAATGCAATGCCCTCAGTTGAACTTCTCCTACATGAAGGTTTATTAATAATTTATTATGTTCATGGTCTTCTATGATCAAATCATGAAAATAAAATTCACAAAGCAAATCCTACTTATCAGGTTTAGCACTATAGAAAATTTCTAGAAATGTTGTTGGCTGTAAA
Source organism: Torreya grandis (assembly GCA_037957365.1). NCBI lineage: Eukaryota > Viridiplantae > Streptophyta > Pinopsida > Cupressales > Taxaceae > Torreya > Torreya grandis. The sequence goes on from JARHVA010000816.1 coordinate 1,366,986, forward strand.
ATCTTGTAACGAAGATGACAAGAGATCCTTAGAAGTTGTCATCTATAAAATTGTTCAAATAAAAACAAACTATATGTAGGAGAAGGATTCCTACATGCCAAAAGAGATTCCCCTAATTTTCATGCATCCTACAAATTTTCTTCTAAATTTTGGACCTTAGCTTCTAATTCTTTCTTTTCATTTTTCAATATTTTGTTTGAAGAAGTTACAACTTTGTTTTTCTATTTAAGTATAGAATATTCTTCTTCAATTTGAATTATCATTTGCAAGGTAGGAATACCTAGACAACTTGTTTGACAACTTCAGTCAACAAATACCTTAGGAGGAGAAGGTGCAACATTAGAAGGTGCTTTGGAAGAGTTTACCAAACTCTGGAACTCCTCTTCTCCTTCTTTATATTTTATACATATATCTATAGGTCTATTTGTTCACTTTCATTTTTCTTTATTGTTTCTTCTAATCTGTGAATTTTTGTTGCATGATTGGTAGATGTTGTATCCAATTTTTTCACCAATAATGAGTTGAGATGATCCTTATTCTACAATTGATTGATCAAGTCAAAAATGTCAGTTGTTTTTTGTTGCTTTAGAGCTTGAGCTTGAGAAAGCTTCAAGGTTAACTATATAATAGGATCATTTAGATTAGATGATTCTCCTTTCTCATTTATGTATACAGTGTTTCCTTTATTCATTGTAGTTTCAACTAAAACATGTGGTTGTCCTACCATACTTGATTCCTCTATTGTGATTGGCTTTTCTCCTAGAATTTTCTCCTCCATTATGATTAGAGAGTTCCTTTCAAAAGGATTTTATTCAACATCTATAGTTGTAAGGATATTTTGATGTATGGGGGAATGAGATACCTTTTTAAGACTATCCAGAATGTCTGCAACCTCTTGTTCATCTTCATTTGTCAAAATTAACCTTCTCCTTCTTTTGGTCACTCTTTGAGCTATACTCAATTGTCTTTCCTTTTCAACCATCAAACCGTCAGTCTTCTCAAGTTCTGTATCAACCTTTCATTTCAGTTTTTTTCTTTCTGACAAGGGAATTGGTTGCACTATAGATTCCTAAGGTTCTTGTGGGGACCTTGAAACTACAGGGATTTGAGACCTTGTGATTCTTCTTGAAGAAGAAGAAGAAGGTATTTATTTTGAGACTATAGTCTATGATTTTTTCTTTGGAGTCATTTTCTCAACTAATGCAGCAGGTAGAAATGAATGTTTCTATGATAAAATTGAGGTTTCTTATGCAGGTAGATTTAGAATTTATTGTGTTACACTATTATGAAATTCCTCCCAGACCTCTTGTCCTTGTTGAAGGATGTGATGTTGGATAATTAGGTGAATAAAGCCATGGTGCCTAAGATTAGCATTAAGAGTTGTCATAATTTGAAGGTCACCATATAAGAAGGATGGGAGGTTAATCTTGTAATGAGGGTTTTACCTCCCATACTTAAGGTGTATTAATATTTTCATGGCATCTCCTCCTAAGAGACTGTGTTGCCCCTCACAAATTATATACTTGAGTACCCACTTGGCTACAGATTTCTAGGTTTAGGAAGGGAATTTCTAATAATCCATTTTGCTTTTCCCATGGAATCTATTAGACATGAAGTCCCAGTCTACTCATTACCATTAAACTAAATAATTAAATCACTAAATGGAATTCTACCTATCGCTCTCATTCCCTCTTCTGGAACTTGTATGATTTGACTTATAATTTGAGTTGAAATAGGAATAATAATGCCTTTAACAATTAAAAACTCAAGGGTGAGATTAGTGATGAATTCTCTTACCATTGTTTCATAGAAACCCTAGAACTTTTCAACGAAAGGTAGCCATCCATTTACTCTAAATACTACCATAGAAGCTTTGTCTTTGTAAAACTTTGCTGCATTATTTAGCTCTGATCTCATTTTTTGTCTCATTACTACTCAAATTTATAGACAACTCTATTTATTTAACTCAAATTAGGTTTAGACCAGTCTTCTATTGAAATCTATAGGCAATAATCACTGAAGATTTGTAGACCAGCTTCTGTTGAAATCTATAGGAATGAAATAGTTTGTGTGAAACTCTATAGTTTCATGAGTTCATGGTTTGATATCATTATTTATACAATTCAGCACTGCACATTTCTATGAAGTGTGCCAGTTATTTTGTTAATTTATTACAAATAGAATGAAATGATGATGTGGCACTTTAATGGTGACAATGATTTATCATTTTATTTAAAACCCCATTATGATGTCCCATCATTATAATTATTGATGATGAAATTGATTGTACCAAAGCTACACATTTATTTGTACACCTTTGGCAGCTTGTTTGCATGCTTATTCATTATGGTATATGTCATGTCATTCCATTTTGGAAGGCTCAAGTTTGGGTCATCTCCGTAGAATAAATCTTAATTAAATCAAAGATAATTAGTTAACTAAACATAAATAAATAGAATATATGTCTCACTTACTTTTGACCTTAGATTTATCCTTTGCTCGCCATTTGTCCTACATAAATAAGTTTGCATGGATTAGTCAACAGGTGTTGAAAGAAAAAAAATTATTGCGTGGAGAAGACCAATCATAGTGTCATGATGAGATTCTCTTTTATATATATATATTTTGTTTTTTTTGCCCTTTGACCAACCATTACTGGTTTTCTAGCCAAAGCCCTTTTTATAATGCATAGCCAGCTAACAAGCTGGTTTTCTAGGCATCCATTGTCAATAGTGTCCCTAGAAGGATTTTCACTATTGATATTTATTTTTTATTTTTATTTTATATAAATATATATATATATATATATATATATATAAATAGGTAGGATCATCAAGGATCAATTTCTCTGGAAGAAGTAGAGTCCTCCAGAACAGCTACTTGATTTGGAGCAGTTTTCCTAGAAGAAGTAGAGTCTTCTAGAAAGGCTACTTGATATTTTACCTTTTGAATAAATTCTTCTTTATTGATAGGTTTCTGATAAAGCTTCAATCTATGTCCATTGATTAACAGAACTTTTTTGCTATCATCAATAGGTTTTAGCTTAACAGAACTATTTTCAAAGACCTCCTCAATCTGATAAGGTCCCAACCACCTCATTTGTAGTTTTATTTTAAATTGTTGAAATTTAAAATCAAACAATAGTGACCAATCTCCTTTCTAAAACTTTCATTGCTTGATCTTTGAATCATGCCAAATTTTTATTTGATGTTGTACCAATTCAATTCTTTGTATTGCTTTCATCCTCATCTCATCAAGTTGATTAAGCTGTAAGAGTCTTATTTTCTGTATTTCTTCTAATTCAATCCATACTTCTACATCCATTTTCAAAGTTTGTAATTCAAATTCAATAAATAATAAGGGATTCTTACCATAAATCAATTCATAAGGTGAAAATCTATTTATTGTTTTCCAAGTAGTATTATAGGCCCAAATAGCTTCTGGTACCTTATTTGCCTAATCCTTTCTACTAGAATTAACATCCTTGGTTAAAATGGTTTCTAGTTCTCTGTTGGTGACTTCAACTTGCCCATTAGCCTGTGGATGGTATGGAGATGTTTTTCTATGTTGAGTTTGATATACTTGTATGAAGTACTTTATCATGTTTGACATGAACTGTGGTTCTTGATCTGAGACTATCTCCCTTGGAGCATCAAATCTTTACATGATTTTGAAATATAAGAAATCAGCTACCATCTCTTCTCTTGCATGAGTTAATACTTCCACTTCCGCCCACTTGGTTACATAGTTTGTACATACTCAGAGATATTCTTTTCCTTTGGAAGGAGGATCCACATGACCTATAAAATCAATTCCCCATTTCTCAAATAGTTCTAAAACCAATTGAGGATGAGGGTGCAGAGACATCTTTGTTGAAAGAGTAGGTTATCTAATTCTATGACAAGCATCACAGTGTCTAACATATCTTTTTACTTGCTGATGAAGGTGAGGCCAATAGTATCCTTCTCCTAGGATTTTTTGTATGGTTCTTTGAGTTGAGTAATGACCTCCTCCTAGTTCATCATGACAAGCTCTGATGATATCATAAGCTTTAACATTTGTCACACACTTGTGAAAGACATAGTCAAGGCCAAGTTTGAATAGCATTCCATTAATCCATTTAAAAGAATAACTTTTTTTGATTAAACATTTCTTTTCTTTTTGTGAAAATTGTAGAGGAAACTTCCCTGTGGTGAGATAATTAGCTATATCAGCAAACCACCAAGATTTTGATGAAATAGCAAATATTTGTTCATCTAAAAAGTCATTTTCCATTGGTTCTTCCTTCCTTGTAGTGTTTATTCTTGATAATAAATTAGAAACCACATTAGACTTCCCTAATTTATCTATAATAATAACATCAAATTCCTGTAGAGCAATAACCATCTAATAATCCTACCTCCCACAATTGGTTTTTTGGTAAGATATCTAATAGTTGAATAGTCTGTATAGATAAATACCTTATAGCTTGTTATGTTGTGTCTGAATTTGTTAATTACATATACTATAGCTAGAAATTCCCTCTCAGTGGTGGTGTAATTTCTTTCAGAAGGTTGCATGTTTTTGTTAATATAATATATAGCATACATGTTATCCTCTTCATTCTTTTATCTAAGGACTGCTCCTATTACTGTATTGGAAGCATCTATGTACATATAGAATGGTTGAGTCTAATTTGGTCCTCTCAATACTAGAGCAGTAATGAGTTTAGATTTAATGGTCTCAAAACCCTGTTGGTAACTATCACTCCATTCGAATGTACTATCTTTTATAAGCAAGGCAAACATAGGGGTAGTTATTTGGCTAAAATTATCTATGAAGCATTTATAGTAACTAGTATGTCTCAAAAAACTCTTAATTTTAGTTTGTATTTGTTGGATGGGTAAATTGGAGATTATTTCAACCTTTTTTCAATCTACTTGAATGCCTTTTGCAAAAATATGGTGTCCCAGCACTATTCCTTCATCCATCATCAACAAACATTTCTCATGGCTCAAAGATAATTGATGTTCTTCACATCTAATCAATACTATTTTTAAGTTGGTAAGAGCCTCTTCATAAGTTCTACCATGAACAGTGAAATCATCCATATATACTTCAACACAATCATTTGTAAGGTTAGAGAATATTGCTAGAACTACTCTTTGGAAGGTTCTTAGAGCATTATAGAGTCCAAATAGGAGTACTCAATAAGCAAAAGTTCCTTAAGGGTAGGTAAATATGGTTTTATCTTTATTTTCAGCTACTACCATTATCTAGTTATACCCACCAAACCCATCTAGGAAAGAAAAATATCTTTTTCCTACCAAGTTGTCAAGAACTTAATCAATGAAAGGTAGAGAAAATTAATCTCTTAGTGTTACTTTATTCAGTTCTCTATAATCTACACATACCCTTAATTTTCTATTTTTCTTGGGCACAATTACCAGGGGTGAAACCCACTAGCTATCTAAGATGCGGTAAATAAACCCAACTTCTAGCAATTTTTGGATCTCAGTTTTGACTATCTCCTTTAATGCTAGGTTTATTCTTCTTTGTGGTTATATGACCGGTTTGATAGATTCCATGTAAATGTGATGAGTGTATATGCTAGGGTGAATTCCCTTCATGTCGGTATAATTCCAAGTAAAAGCCTTAGTATATCTTTCCAGTACTTTAAAGGGTTAATTTTCTTCTTCATTTGTTAACCAACTATTAATGTTCAAAATCTTTTCAGGTAAAACCATGATTGGTTTTGTGCCTAGGTAGTTGGATTATATTTGCTTGAATTCACTAATCAATGAGTGTAGAGGACATGGATGAGGAAGTAGCTTATGAAACATGGTTAAATTATCAACAAACTCTTCTCCAGGAGGAATCAGTCTTGCTAAAGAATAATGGAATGCATCTAAGAAATGAGTTTACTATTGTTCTGCCAATTTTCAAACACTTTATTGAATCAGTCCATGATCATATAGTGAGGAAACAATAGAAGAAGTAGAAGTGGCAGTTTCATAATATTCTATTTGACCCAAGAATCCTAAACTAAGGCAATCCATAATTTCTAGACTGGCAAAGTCTGTACATTCTGGACTGGCAAAGTCCATAGCTTTTAGACTAGCAGAGTTCATAGCTTTTGGACTGGAAAAGTCTATATATTTTAGGTATATGTCTCCATTCAATTCTTCCAAGTATTTTTTACCTATGATCATAGCTAAGGAGGAAATTTTGTTTGATGTGTTATCTGATTCATCCACCCAAAGTTCTTGTATGTGATTTGTTGATGGTTTTGTAGGAGGATACAAAGAGATGCATTTGGATTTTAACCCATTAGAAATGGTCATATCTCCTGACCTACAATCAATTAATGCTTCTATAGTAGCCAACCATGGTCTACCTAAGATTATGGGATATCCTATATTCTTTGTTTTAGGTTGCAAGACCATGAAATTTACTAGATATTCCCAAGACTCTATTAGTAATTCAACATTTTCTATAGTCCCTTCTGGTTTAGTTACAGATTGGTCCTCCATTTGAAGAATGGTAGTTATGGGTTGCATTCTCATAAGAGATAATGTATGAAGAGTATCAGTTGTCATATTATTAATTTTTGCTCCCAAATCTACCAAGACGTTAGGAATTTCTTTGCCTCTGATTATGACTGTGATCGCTGGGCTTCCTAGATCTGCATATTTTAGAATTAATAGTTTTCCTACTAATAAATCAATAACTTTTTCATCAACATGAATGGTTCTTAGATATTTTACTTTCTTCCTAGGTGTCTTGATGCAAAGGTTTTTTATGATCTTGTTCAATTCAAGTATATCCCTAATAGCTTGTAGTAGGAGTACCTCAATATTGATCTTTTGCAACTCATGGACCAAGTTTGATTCTAGTTTAATATCAGTTTCTCTTAATATTTTAGGAAAAATAACTACTAGTGTAGTAGTGTTTCCTTTGTTTGCTTCAGGGCTCATTTTGATTTCAGTTTCTCTAGTGTTTAATTGAGATGATTTTGTTATTTATTTTTCATCAAGTATCTCAGAAATGAGAACTAGAGGTTTTTGTATAGTTTTCTCTGATCTTAAGTGTATGTCTAAACAATCAATAGCTCCAACATTCATTGTCTCTTCTTGTTCATTAACATAAATAGGTGTTGGTTGTTTATTTTTTAGATTTGTTATTGGTTGTGCAGGCATTGAGGGTTAATTGATTTGTCCTTATTTCTGAATAACTAGGGGTGGCATTATAGTTTGTTGTTGAAGTGGTCTTCTTGGTTGGGTGAATTGTTATTGTGAGTTCCACTACGGATTCCATTATTAATATTACTATGGAATCCATTGGTGTTGTGGTACCCATTATTGTTGTGGTTATGGCTATGGCACCATTTATGGGGGTGTTGGCATCCAATCTTGTCCTGCCCATGGATTTTGGATTGATGGAATTTGGGGTTGATTCCAAAAAGGTGAAGGAACTAAAACATTCCATGGTGCCATCCATGGATTAATTGGGTTTCTTGCATTAAACTGTCCTTGAGCCTAGTTTTATGGGGCAAAGTTTTGTCTCTGGATATAATTTACTTCTTCAGTGGATTGGACTTGTGTTTTCATTTGATTTTTTAAAATAGGCAGAAGGGTGAAATGTTTGGTATCATGATCTGTTGCATCACAGATCCCACATGATGAAACATTAGTTTTATCTTGGGGCAGTCTCTAAGGGAATGTTTTTGTCTGCACTTAGGATAGTAGATTGCTAAGGGTTCTGTTGCATTTGCCTTAGCTTGAAGGCCATCCAAAGTACTATTTAATGTAACCAGAATATCCATCTTTAAATTGGCAAATTCTTCTATTAGCTTACCCACTTCATTATATTTCCCAAACCTTCCTCTCCTAATTTTGGGTTTTGTTCAAGAGTAGTTGGTACAAAGCTTAGAAATCTGATTGAAAGCCAACTTATTTATATCTCCACCTCCCATAAAATTTAAGACGTCTATAGTATCTTCATCCAACCCTTTTAATAAAACCAAATTCTAAACTTCTTCAGTGAGTAGATAATTACTTTTTTTATGAGTGAGCATGAATCTATCCAAATAATCCTCTAAAGATTCATCCTCATTCTATTTGATTTTGAAGAAATCCTCTTTTCTTTCTCACACTTGGTAGTAATCTTAATACTTGTTTAAGAATTTTATCTCCATGTCATTCCATGTTCTAATAGAATCACCTGATAAACCCATGAACCATCTCATAGCTGCATCTTTAAGTGTAGAGGGAAATAGTTTTAATTTTTGGCTATCTATTGTATAATCATAGGTTTGGCATAGCACCTTAAACTCAAATAGGAATTGATCAGGATCTTCTGTAGATCTTCCCCAAAAATTTGACAGATTAGCTGGTGAAATATTTTTCATGAGGGTTTGATCATTAGGATCTATAACAATAGGAAAGGAAAAAGTCCTTCTTGGTTGTGCAAGTTGTTGATTTCATGGATTTTTTTGGAGAGACATATTTTCTTCTTTTGATGATGTTTCAAAGATGTGATGATCTTCCCATTGAATATTTGTGGTACAAATTATGGGTTGTTCAAGGTTCTCAAAATTTTCTTCAACTATGGATTTTTGAAATGCTTCATCGAAGTCCTTGGCAATTTCTAAATAATGTCTTCCTACAAGATATTGACCCTAAGGAATTTGTCCTATGGGGCTTGCTTGTGGCAATGGCCTAGTTTCTATCCAAGTTTCTAAAGATTCTTGTAGATAGGTTTTACTCGTAACTTCTAGTTCACTACTCAAAGATGTTGAAGGAGTTGCAACTTGTGTTCTTGGTGGAAATTCTGGGATGAATCATCCTTTAGAGTCTCTAGAATGGTACATTTGTTTATTGAATTATTTTTGGGATTTTATGGTTTTTACAATTTTTTCTATTTTTCACTCTAGACCAATAATTACTACCTTACTAACACCTTGTTTCCCCAGCAACGGGGCCAAAAATGATTAGTATCATTTAACTCTTCATTTAATCAATGTTCAATTGATGTCTTATCAACCAGGGCTAGTGTCCAAAGCTATCTGCAGTAAGGTGTAGGATGGTAGATCTATAAGTCTACTTATGGGGGTGTTTAATGGTCCTATTCTAACTTTGACTAATGAAAGAAATGTGTCCTAAACTACTTGATTCACTCTTTTACTAAAAATGAAAAGATGTAACTATTTAATCAAATAAATCCACTCTTTTGCTTGAAATTAAAATCACACTCCTATGTATGCTTGCATAGAAAGTAAAATCACACTCATAACTTAAAAGGAAATTTGCTTCACACATTTGTTGTAAAAGAAAACACACTCTGCTTAGAAAGGAAATGACTTTGGAATAAGGAAATGCCTTTTAAACTATAAATTTGTTTTGATGTTTTATGAATGAATGTAAACATTAACAAGATTTTTATTAGTTATAAAAGAGAGTTAATATAACATAATATAAATACCGTACACAGTTCCTGGTTCTAAGAAGAGTGGGCCCTTGCTCCTCTCAGATTTAGGAACAAAGATTAATCAATGTTGGAAATTAAAGTGATAATTCATAAAATTGAAATGATTACAATCTATCTAAAACTTGTAATATGCATGTACGTATCTTTCATCTATTATATATATTTTTAATAACAAAAGTCTTACATTTTATACTAATATAACTAACTCAAAATAAGATGCAAAGAGATAGGATTCCTTGGTTGATCCACTCATCCAAAAATAGGAGATTGGATTTCTAAGAGATCTAATTATTCTGATGAAATAGATATACTATCCTAAAAATAGTCCTAAGATCTGAATATATACAACTTTATCAAAAGCAAATCCTACAAAATAGCAGGCAGGTGTTTTTCTCATTTGACTCGAGCTGAAATGATTCTCTCTCATCTTATCTGGCTGCCAGCTTTCCCATTTGTAGCTTTGTCTTTATAGAATCCATGGAATTGACCCTGTAGAGTCGGTACTAATGAGCCTGTGAAGTTCATAGAAACAAGCATGTGGAGTCTATAGAAATAAGCCTACGGAGTCCATACAAATAAGCCTATAGAGTTTTTAAAACCAAGCCATCTGTGTGAGTTCATAGTTTTGCTAGATGGAGATCAAAATTGAACTTTCACTATACATCACCTGCGTCTTCTTCTTGAGCATTCTTCACAACAAAAATCACTAAAACATGTTATGTATTAGACATTAATGACAAAGTAAAGGTTTAGTCTTTGGTTCAATATAAACAAGACAAATATCTACTTTCCACATAATAGCTATCTAATAATTTATGATTTTCATAAGATAATATCCTTAGAGAGATGAATTGAGAGAAATAACATGTCAATAATGAGCCATATGCTGAGCTCATCACTATGTGCCCAGACCTTTGTCCTAAATGTTGACATGGAAGAAATTTAATGAGGGGAAAGGTGCTTCAAAAGAAGAATCAAGGGTGTTATGATCTAAATAATTGGATGGAGGTGGCTATGAGATTACTTGTTTATCTTTTTTAGGGCTCTAGTATCACTAGGACAATAGGTATATTGATGACCTTTTGCTTCTAAATTTTTTTAATGTTGATATGGTTTCAAATCTCTAGGAATAATAACCTCCATTCAAGAATGGGGAAACTTAATACATTGATAGAGTGTAAAAGGAATGGCTTGCATCTCATGAATCCATAGACAGCCAAGGAGATTATAAGGTAGGTCTAGATCAATAACATAGCACAAGGTACTATGGAATACTAACCCAACCTGGATGGGCATGGAAATTATGCCTGTCGATTTTTGCTCTATGTTATCATACCCCTTGATAGTAATGGTATCATTCTTGATATCTTATGAAGTATATCCCAGATGTTAGATGAGTTTTAATGGGACAATGTTAAGACCAGAACCATTATCTATTAGTACCTATTTTATTTTGTGGTAAGTAATTATGACTTCAATATATAGAGAGTTGGTGTGGGAAGCTTCAAGGGATGAATAATCACTTTGATCAAAGATCAATTATGTACCTTGAGATAAGTGTCCAACCATTGATTGAAATTTATCTAATAGAATATTGTTTGGCACCTGATATTGACTCAAAATCTCATATAAGACAACTTTGTGAAGTTGAGAAGTACATAACAAATCCAAAATGGAAATCTTTATTGGTAATTTATTCATCTGATCCATAATATCATATTTCTTCTTGACAAGTGCATTTTTGGGTTTAGATTGATCTGGAATAGGATTTGAATTTGAAGTTAAAATATGATCAACAAAAGAAGGTACAAGACCTTAAAGGGTGATTTTAGCACATCAATTTGTAACAAAACAGTCTTGATTAGGAATAGAAATACCAGAGTTTGAAGAAAAATAAATAGGTCCTGAAATAGTAATTTGATAATGAGAATCATAAGGCAGAGGAACTCCCAAAATAGATGGACTTGATCCTAGAATAGAAGGATTTGCTTGTTCAAAATTACATGAACATGGATGAATTATGATTCTAGCTACGTGATGTTCCATGATATGTCCCACTACATTATGTAATCATAGGGGGTAACACGGTAATCAATGTTTTGAGGTTAGGAATCATGGTTCTAATTGCGATTATTATTTAGTTGACACTATTGTTTTTGCTCATGTTGATTGTTATTATGTTAAGGGAAAGGGTTGTTTTAAATCCCCTTATTTTGAATATAATTAAAGGATGAAGCATTATTTAACTCAATTTCTCCTCTTTTCATCCTGTCTTAAATGAGATGTTACAATTTCACATATCTATGAATTTCATGTCTTTTGATTCGATGATACTCATAACATTCATTATCCCTATACCATTATGGTTTAGGTTGACTCTCATCAAAATGTTTTATATTTGGGTATCCGATCATATTCACAATAAGTAGCTTGAGAAACACATTCGCAATGGGTTATCCCATATTAGCAAGTAGTTGTTTAGTAAACTAATTTATTTGAGGAGGTTGCCTTTGAAAATCAATAGTTTGTGGTTGAGGAGCCTTCTATATTAATGGTGGCTTTATGGTTTGAACATGTTGAGCCTCTGTCATTCCATTTCCCACCATATTCTTGTTATGGTTGAAAGACTTGGATTTATCTGCCACATTTGTTGGATTTGGAGTAGGATGTTGGTTTTGATTCTAGATTTGACTTGAAGAATGATTGTGAGATTGATTTTGACTCTATGAATAGAATTTAATCAATATTTTTCAATTAGATCTTTCTCTATTTGAACACTTTTATTAATGATGTCATCAAAAGTTTCTAGACACTGTAATCTGAGACTAAGTGCCAATTATGAATTCAAATTCATCATAAAAATGTTTGCCAACTCAATGTCAGGAAGTGCATGGGGAAATCTACTAGTTATTGCTCTCCATCTTTGAAGATACACAACAAAGCTCTCACCTCCTCTTTATTTGATAACACATATGTCAACCATGGTTAACTCATGCTCAATGTTATAAAAAAAAGTGTTTAATCAACTTCTCTAACAAGTCATTAAAATTTGTAATAGAACATTTTGGAATATGTGTAAACCACTCTAAGGTAGGACCAGCCAAATTTTGTGAGAACAATTAAAATAGGAAATTAGAGTTATAGCTGACCTCTTGATAGGAAAAAAAGAATGGGCTTAGGTGCTCTCTTAGGTCACCCTTTCCTTTATATTTTTCAAATTTTGGAATTTCAAAATGAGATGGAAGTGATATTTGAAAAATACTTGAATCAAATGGATATGAACATATATGATTCATCTTGTATTTTTGACTTTGACATCCAGCTTGTAATTCTGATATTGCATCTTTCATAGCTTTTAATCCTTAAGAAAAGACAGTATCTTAGGGAAGTATATGGAAGATTATTTGATTGAGAATGGAATTGGGTGTTTGTCGGATTAATGGGAACCCTTTGCCCTAACTAATTAGAAGTATTATTTATAATGATAGGGTTTGATTAGTTAGGCAGAACTTGATATTGGTTTTGATTGGAAGAAAGAATAGATACACATTGTTGTGTAGGGGGAAAAAACTAGTATTTATTGTGGTTAGACTATGGGATGGGAATAGGTTATTATATAGGAGGAGTTTATTGCTTTTTACTAAGGACTTGCTATTGAGTGATGGGAATTTGTTATTGATTAGAAGCAACCTATTAGACTAAGGGAACTCATTGTTGTGTTTTAGAGGAAACATTAGTAGAATTGCATTGGGGAACATATGATTAGAAGTAATGTTCTATATCTCCATAGGAACTTGTTGGAGAGAACATGAACTTTGTAACTATTTAGAGGGAATTTTTCTAGGTAGAATGTGATGCATGGGATTGCTAGACACTTGGTGACGATTGGGATAAGTTTTTGGGAGATATTCTACAACTTGTTGTAAAGAATCTTTGGGTGTATGTTTCTGAAGAGTAATGACTATCTCAACATTGGGAAATGGCTCAACCAATGTATCATCTCTTTGATGTTAAAATGGAGGATTAGTTATTGAATTAAGTATTAAATTGAAAAAGTCATTGAACATTTTACTCATTTGTCATACTTGGGATAAGATGTTGGGTGATACTTGGGGTGAGAGTATAAGTAGCTCCATACCTTCCTAGATGTTTCTAGAATTGTAGGCATTTGAAAAATTGGGGACCATGACTAGAAGATGGTACATCATCATTCCACTAAGTAATTTGGATAGTATTTGGTGGTGGTGATCTTTGATGTATGTTTTCTATGGGAAAATCATGAGGAGCTCTGACACCCATCTATAATAAATTCAAGAGGATGTCTTCTCTATTATTAAATAAATGTTTCTCAAATTGAGTTTGAGATAATCATAGAGATGTGACATTTACTCATACTCATTTTGGTGAACTTTCACATCATTTGGATTCATGAAATCCTCTTGATCATGGGGATAAGTAGGTTGATATGTGAATGAATTAGTTTTACCTTGAGTCCAATCATCCTCATAAGTGGCATTATAAGCCATACCTCTTCATGTGTAGCAAGGCATATTAGACATGAATTGTGGAATATATTTAGATGAGAATGGGAAAATGATGACATTTAGAAACTAGCATAAAAAAAACTTTGGATTTTAATAAAGTTGACTTGAACACAAGGGAATAGTATGGACTCTCGATTGGAAATGACCTTATAATTAAGAACTTAGGAACAAGACTAGAATAGGTTCAAACTCATACAAATAAAGTAACAGTGTGATTTCAAATAAGAAAGGTGTAGTTTGAGACATAATTTAGACACAAGTTGATATAAAAGAAAAATTTGGACTTAGAATGTGGACAAAGTAATGGTACAATTTCACACAAAAGAGGTATGAAATGTACACGTTTTGAACAATTTTGGAGTAAGAACAAAATAGAGTAACACCTATTTATGTAGGTGTATGTAAATTATGAAAAAAAATTGACACCATAATCAATTAAGAAAATACTCAATATAGCAACCATATTTTAGTGACTAACACTGGTTTATTCCACATTTATCAAGTCTTTTGATATACTTACCTTGAGAGAGGATAAAATTTAAGATTCATTAAAGAAATTATTGCAATTATTAATGATGTCTTAATCCCACCATTATCTCAAAATGTTTGTACATAAAATATATCTTTGGGGGTTGTTAACCTTTGCACCCCTCCATCAATGAATGTTTCACAATCAAAGAGTCTTAAACTAAAGTTTTTAAGGTCTTTCTAGATATTCTCTATATACCTTTCAGTATGTGGATGATTTATAACTATCCATCAATTGGATGTGAGATCTTACGAGCCATTCACCAAAGGATCTAGTCCCTTCATGACCACTTTAGCCATAGGGGTTTTAGTGAAGTGTTACCAACGTAATCAAGATTTAAGGGACCACCAACTAAGATACCATTGACATAGCCTCAATTTGTATATCTCATTAGATAATAGGGTTGGTATAATGTTGGTCAATGATGTCCTAATCACCTCTCCCTAAGGACTCATGAGAAATCAAAGACACTCCAAATGCAGAGCTAAAATAAAAAGGAAGGTATTGTCATTCTGATTCATGCAAATCCACTAAGGGTGGGCAAATAACATAATAGGTAAAGTTCCAAGATTTAAAACAAATAGAGTATTTGTATTTGAGTCACCTAAAGGGGAGAGCATATGCATAAAATATCCCATAAAACACTCAAATAACAAGAAAGAAGAAAGAAAATTTCATGAAATGAAAAAACTTGAAAAATAAGCAAGTCTTATTAGATTCCAAAACGAAATGTGAATTGATTTTTAAATCACCAAAATGAGATGTGAATATAAAATGTGATTGTTTGAATAAATCACCCCATTTTTAGAACCTACAAGCAAACAAGGTGAGTAATTTTCCTTGGTGGGTCATTCACAAGTGAAGGAGGTTGATTTTTTATGTTTTTCCAACTCTCAGATTTTATCATGAAAATGAATTTGTCATTTAAGATAAAACAATTTCATCAATTTTATAAAACCTATAAAAATAAAGAACAAAATACAAAGAAGTATTGATAGGGACAATTTCACTGATTATGAGATGCTTTTTGTCGATTACCAGAATAATTTAATTGATAGTAAGATAATTTCACTGAGAGTAAGACAATTTCACAAATAGCAAGACAATTTTGCCAATGAACAAAAAACAAAATGGAGAGATAACTTTAAAAAAATTATAATACAAAGATAATTTCATTGATTTTTGTAATAATTTCATCAATATTTGAATGATTTAATCAAATAAAAAGCTCCTCATAGGTTAGAAAATAAACAAAAATGATTTTTTTAATCAAAAAGTTGATTTCATTGATAATAATGACAATTTTGTTGATAATATGTTGATTTCATTGAATAATGTGACAACTTCACTGATAGTGGAATGATCTCACTGATTTATAAAAACCTGCACAGGAATAGAGAACATAAAATAGTGATGATTTCACTGATTATGGGGTGATTTCACCGATTAGTAAGAAAAAATAGAATGTTTTCATGAATGAATTCATCAAAATGTAAAAAATAGAAAATGGTAAAAGATTAGAATAGAAAAGAGCCAAAATATTTAGATATTCTTCAAAGGAAGGTTTCTAAATAGGCTTAAA
Organism: Torreya grandis; assembly: GCA_037957365.1. Classification (NCBI taxonomy): domain Eukaryota; kingdom Viridiplantae; phylum Streptophyta; class Pinopsida; order Cupressales; family Taxaceae; genus Torreya; species Torreya grandis. The sequence goes on from JARHVA010000816.1 coordinate 1,383,109, forward strand.
ATAAAGTTATGGGTTGCTAGTCCCACCAAGCATGCCATATTTGTCACTAGGAATCTCTCTTAAGTATATTTTCACCAAGTTACTTTTAGTTAATCAAGAACACAAACAAATGAAAACAAGCTTGGATCCTAGGACCTCGTGAGCATACAAAGATAGGTTAATAATGCATTAGATTCAAACTAGAAACAGGAAACCCTCCATTAGAAATGTCTTTGCATATGATGTGACTCAAATGTAGCATCAAATGATCTTTTTCAATGCCATTTGTGTGGAAACATCTCCATTAAAGTTATGGACCATGTTGAATTGATCACAAGTAGAAATTTGATGAATAATTTAACACGATAAAATGCGAGGGCTTTGTTATATTTATTAAACATGATAAATTTCAATGTAAAGAGGTTTATTTCTAATGAATATGGATTAGTGATGACCCTTCATTTTGAGATCAATATAAATGGTTACAAATGAGTCCTCAAATGTGCACATGGATCAATGATGTGAGCCATTCATCTTAATCGACATGAAGGTTAGAGGATGATATTTGAAAATATCAAATGATAATTAATATAAACCCTTCATTTTATTTTCAAGATGAAGGGTGGAGAATTCTCATTTTAATATCTTTGTGAGAGTCTATTTAGACCTTTCATCTTATTTTCAAGATAAAGGGAAGAGAATCATTTCCAAGAAAGACACATGGATCTATTGGAGTAAAGCGTATAAGCTTGATTTGGGAGTTGTTTTATTGTTGGAGATGATCTTCTATTTTCTACACTTATTTGTTGAGTGCATAATAATAATAATAGATAACTTTATTTTATAGGTTAATCATGCAATAGTATTTTGATGCATAAAATAACTTACCTTGCATATTTAATAGGCACTCCCATATTATTTAGACTTGGTCTATTGTGGATACCCATATGAAGATTGTGAATATATTTTTTAGAAACTTTATTATACATATTTTCTCTCTGTGTACAATGGCTATGTTATTAGTGTTATGGTAATGGTGTGCAAGAGTGATCCTACAGCTACATAAGTTCAATATGTACTCCATCATGGTATCAGAGCTACTCTTGCACCCATTACTCAACCTCTCAACTCTATTTTAAGTCCATGTACTGGTGGTTGATTATTTTTTTTCTTAGGCTACCTAGTTGTGTTTGCTCAAATCTAATCAATCACAAGGATTTGCATTTAGATTGGTTTTGCTAAAAAAGTTATTTGGAAGATGTATTTCATTTCTAAGTAACAATCTAATTTATATATTGGTTAGTTGAATTCGGCATTGAGGTATTATGATCCTCCATTATTATCCTTAGATCGACTATGTGTTTCTCACATTAACATCTATGGTTTTTTGTGTTGTTCATGCATTACCAAATTGGGCCTATGAATTGATAGCATGATACTAGCTTAGGTTTTTTATACTAGCATGATGGTATCAGTGTTGGATGATCTTAATTGAATTACCAGGATCATTCATTATATTAAAATTTTCATATTCCACACCACTATCAATTTTTTTTGTGATTACCTAAATAACAAATTTTACATCGGATTTGCATCCCTTTGGAAATTTTGAGTGCAACTAGTGAAATTGAAGTCATTCATGAGTTATTCCAAAGCCATTTCAAGAAACTATATAGGAAAATTCTAAACACTAATTTAAAATCTTATTCTAGATATTGGTGGGTCATTTTTGCTTGGCCATTACAAATGCCACCTCACCTAGTCATTTCCTAGTTGGTTCTTTGACCTAGATGTTTCACAGTCCTCTAACAACCTCTACAGTGACTATATTTTTTTGGCATCCACTTTGCTTGGTCAACCCATATTCACCATTCACAATCTGATTCAAATGGTTTCTTTCATCATTTCTTTCATGGCATCGATCTGATTTGTTTTTTTGATCAATTTTGTTTGGTATGGTTTGCATACTTATCAATTTTCCTTCATGGCAGCTCTAAATGTATCTCCACCCCTTTTTCCATCTAGCAGTAGCCACATGGAGGGTGAGGTCCACAATAGAAAAATCATTGATGAGTATACCAATAAGGGAGCCATAGATAGCATTTACCACATTATCAAGGCCATGGTGGATGTTTTCTTTCCAAAATGTATGCCCCTAATTATGATTGTACTTGAGGTGTTTAATCATAATATACAACTAGTTTTAGAGGTCTCCTGGCATCTTGGAGAGATTATGGTGTATATGATTACTATGGATGAGACTGAGGGGCTTTTGTATGGACAGTCATTTTTTGAACACTAGATCACCCATCACATTCATGTGGGTAGGTGCACTCTTGGTCATATCATGAATGTAATTGGAGAGCCCATATAAACCTCCATTTTTGGTCTTGAATCTTCCACCACCTAGTTCCACCATGGTTTCCTCATCCTTCACAGCCAATTCTATCAAACTAGTGTCATGTCCCCTTTCCAGTTGACATCTCGCAGTGATGATGATTAGCCTATTATTGTGACCCTCGTAGGCTGATAGGATGGATAGAGGGTCATGATGGAGCTTGGCTTGGCTTCGACTAGAAAAATTTTTCTAGTTGGCTTTCGTTTGGGCTCTTTCAGACACGTTTGCATGAGCTCCTATTTTTTTGGGGATATTTGACACACAGCGGTGCACCCCTATTTTGGTATGGTCATGTGCAAAATCACTTCCTTGTTTTCCAGCTTCAGATGGATCAAGAATCAGATATGTATCGAGGGAGATATTAATATTTAATTGATTTAATTAAATATTAATTATTTGGCGTAATTATGACTTAGGCATTTTGGCCCAAGGGGGCGCTCATTATGAAGGGGGCCATTTTAATTATATTTTTATAATTAAAATTGTGTCTTTAGACTATGAAAAAATTAAAAGAGAAGGAAACCCTAATTCTTAATTATGAAACCCTAATTAGGGCAAGCACACCTTTTAGAGGATATAAGGGTTTCTCATTGGAGGGTGTGCCATTCATTCATGTTGAAGACAAAAATTTTACTAAGTATTTTTTGAGAAGATAGAGCCAAGGGTTCCAGTATTCTATTTGCATTGGAGAATATGCAATCTTTAGTGTGTGCAATTTAGAGGTTGTGAGATATCAGCTGATCTATTGCCAGTTTGAGAGATAACTTCACATAGAGGTTATCACAGAGATTCACAGGTATTTATTTCATTAGGGTTTTTGTCCAAAAATCATCCAGAGAAATATCTTCAGTATTAGCATAATATTTCTTGAGATTAGGCGTCCAGCATACAGGCCATACAGTTTTTTTGTTGCTGTACAAAATTTGTACAATTTTGTACCAAGCCATATAGTTTCAAAAAAAGGCATGTTTCAACAGTTACAGGCTGCAGGGAACACAGAGACCGACATCGGCTGACTCAATATTGACATCAACAGAGTATATCGACATCGGTAGAGTATACCAACATCCAGAGACCAACATCGGCAGCGCAGAGACCGACATCGGTCGATTAGTAAACTGACATCGACAGTATCATTTGACTCACTGTGGCAGTATAACCGACGTTGGAGACTGTGTTTTTTGAAATAGCAATCAAAGAAAAGATTATTTAATGTAGCTGTACTAGCTATACCAGATCTAGGGTTTATTTTTAGATTGAAAAAAAATTAGGTTTTTGAACAATATTTTACATTATTTTTATATGCATGATAGAAATTTTATATTGTAATCATCTGGGAAGAATAATAAGAATATAATTTAGCAAGAAAAAAGGTTTACTGCTTCAATATTTATTTATTTGAATTTATACGAATTTATCTTGCGAATTTGCATTCTCCTTTATTTCATGCAAAAACACAAAAAAATCAAAATACACAAAAACAGTCCAAGAAATATTCAGTTTTAGAAATCAGGGAAACAAGGGTTTCTACAACTAGGTAGTCCACCACCTTATCGAACGTCAAAGCTCCTCAACCTATATAAAAAGGTAAAGCCTATTTTATTTTCAATTCAAAAGGATGCTCCAATAAATCTTCAAATAGAAGTTTTTACATCACAGTGTTTGTGATGTTGCATAGCCCCAATGGCTAGTGAACTTTTTAATCAAAACCATCTATAGAGGTGGTCAGGGGTTTGATCCCCTTCCACTTCAACAAAGAAATTTATATTATGGGGATTTATTTTTAAAATGGGGTTTATTTTAAATATGTAGTTTATTAATATTATCTTAGGGAGCACTTATTTGTAAAGTGAGTATTTATATAAAAATAATATTACATGATGGGGGTAATTTTTTATGGGTCATTATAAATGGGCATTTTTTTTATTGGTTTTTTACAAAAACAATATTCTTGGGAGAGATTGTAAAGGAAATATAAGAGGTAAAATGTATTGTCTTGTCACCTTTGTGTGGTGACCTTGTTATTATTTTGATCTTGTTTGTCAAAGATCAGTGGGTGAGGCCTGGTTTGGTAGGTGGCCAAATCTCCTCATAAGCAAACAAATTCTTTTTCTCCTTTATTTTTACTCTCTCTATTTAATTTCAAACACATTTTTGGTTACGACTGATGTCTTGTTTGCATGATCTTTGGCCCACATTACTCCTTCTTGGCCCACATTGTACCTTTTATGCCACTATTTCTTTTTATACTCACAAATGCATTTTTGGTATAGCCTGATGTCCTACATTCTTGAGTACATTTCTATTCTACTTGTATTTTCTTCTGCACATTGCTCCCTTATTTTAGGAACAACTCTGTTATTCTTGTTGGCATCTTCTACAGATTGATAACATTCTAGGTTTCTTATGTCATTTGGTTTTTGTGTGTGTATGGGATATTTTTTGTACTTGCACTGAGTTATAAAGTGCCATGGGAGGTTTTTTTATTAGACCTTATCTACCTTCATGTATTTGTGTGCTTTATTATGGGCACTTTTTTCACTCCTTCGATTTTTTGACTTTCCCATGACCACTAGGTCCATCTTTTTTAGATATATTTGTTCTATATCTTTAGCACTTTTTTTTTTACAATTGATAGTATTCTTTAGATTTGGTGTGGATCTTGATCTCCTTCTGAAGAGTAACTATTTTGGTGAATACAATGTCAACATGTTAATTTTTGAGTAATGGATTTAGCCTACTCATACAAACTTTTTTGCATCACTCCACCCACTCAATAATATAGTGGGGTATGGTGCATATCCTACTTATTTAGTTATCATATTCCTTGATAACCTTTGGCACACCACAAATCTTATAGAAATATATCAAATTTAGTTGGTGAATTTTTTTTCACTATTGACACCTCTGACATTCTTTTTTTGTAAGATCTATTTTGGTGAATTCTAGTAGCAATTGTTTTTTATGATCAAGTAATGGATCCAGACCACTCATAAAAATGTGAGTTTAATTTATACTTTTGAGTCCATTGAGTGCATTTGTATTTTATGGCCTTCATTTCATCTAGTGCACCTTTTCAGAATTATGGTCAAGTATTGAGTCGTTTGCTTTCTTGGGACACCTTTCACATATGTGTTTTGCCCTCTTGACTTTAGTTGTTATTACTAGTTTTTGGGTACCTTATAGTGTTAAGTTTCATTCTTGGTGACTCTTTCTTCCCAGTTTTTTGAGATTAGTGTTTTTATAGATTTAGCCTCGTATAGAGTACCAGTTCTTATTTGACTTGGCAGTTATAATGACTTGACATCTATATATTTCAGTAAGATGGATTGGTTCCATAGAGACATTTTATATTTCATTGTGATTCTATACATGGGTACATGATTAAGGTTAGTTGTCAAGACCCATCCAATCTCTTTGTTTTCTCTTTTCTCACTCCCTATTCTATGCTTAAGGGAGGGTGTTGGAGTAAAGCATATAAGCTTAATTTGATATTTATTTTGTTGGAGATGATATTATATTTTTTGCACTTATTTTTTGAGTGCACAATAATAATAGACACTCCTATTTTATAGGTTATTCATGAAATAATATTGTATTGCATGAAACAACCCACCTTACCTATTTAATAACCACTCTCATATACTTTTAACTTGATCAGTTGTGGAGACCCACATGAAAATTATGAATATATTTCTTAGAGATTTTATTGTGCATAATTTATGTCTGTGTACAATGTCTACATTATTGATACTATGATAATGGTGTGTAGGAGTGATCATACGAATGCATGAGTTCAATATGTACTCCATCAGGATCACCAATGTGAAGGTTTGAGAATGATCCTAAAATATCTCACAAGACTCATTGAGGGCCCTTCATATTATCTATAAGATGAAGGGTAGAGAATAATTTTGTATATTAATTCACTTTATCAAATTGATTTTAGCTCACAAAAGCATATTTTAAAGAATCTCAAGATCCATTTTTGAATGAAGATGTTCTTTTAGAGGAAAAGAAGAAATAATTAAATGAAAAGAAATTATAATTTTATTTATAATAAAAATATAATTTAGATGAATGATTTGTAGAAGAGGGAATTAATTGTATTAATTTATTAGTGAAGTAGAATTAGTGAATTGACCAGAATATAATAGTTGACTAAATAAAAATGATCAAAATGATAATTGAATAGAGAAATTGACCAAAGTGATAATAATTTAACAGATAAATTGATCATAATGATAATTGAATAAATCTAATACTATGAATGTATTCCAAGGTGAATTCGAATACATATATTAGATGATAAATGAGTTCAAACCAAATTCTATGTAATTGTTTGGAATCATTCAATTTTACAATTTTGGCATTTATCTGATAATAACCATGCATTGCATCAAGTTCACACTACTAATATTATGAATCACTAAATACACGGTAAAACCTTAAAGATCAATACTAAAAAATATTTTATTTGGAACCAATTTATGCTTTTTGAAACCACTTAATCAACATTAGAAGTAAAAATTTCATTCAAATATAGTAATCAACTATCTACCAATGTAAATTAAAATGCATATTCGATTGAATGAAAGTAAGTTGGTCTTTGTCATAGTTTTAGACTTCATGATATTAATTCATCTATATGGCAGAATTAAAAACATGACATGACCTTTATAAAATAAATTGGTCATAAAAAAATAGGCTTAACACTGGTGACTTTGCTAGCTAATTTTATTTGTAAAATTGGGTTGCAACTATAAGTTATTTAAATTAGAACCAATTAACTTGAGAGTGTGATCCAGGGTTAATCGTTTCTCAAGTAGTTATGTGTGAACCCCTTTGATAATGATAAAATTTTCAAGGGATTATTTGTTTGACTAATGTAGCACAAAAAAGAATTAATTAAACTGGAAGATTCAGGGTGGATAATAGCTAATGCAAAGTTTTAAATACATAAAAGTTTAGTAATGCTTTCCAAAACATATAGATTTTGCTTATATTTAAGTCATAAATAAAATATCTTTAAAATTATCATGGCAAAAATATTTAAAATAATTAAGTATTTACAGTGATATGCAATTTTCTTAGTACTCTCTTCTCAAAATGATGAATTCTTTGTTTATTGCAATAACTGTTGATACAATAAACAAAAAAATAAATAATTTAAAAATAAAAGAAAACACAAAAAATGAAAACCAAAAAAGAAAACAAACAAGGAAAAAAAATCTAATTGTTGAACAATTTTTAGTGATGTCCACTGATCGAATGATGTAGCCAATTTCTATTCAAATCTTACAAGGACAATATATTATTTCCAAGAACAATAGCTACTTTATAAGGACCAAGCCAAAGAGAATCAAACTTATGATGTTTTACTACATCTTCATGTGCTTTATCCCAATAAAGAACAAGATTACCAACATTAAAATGTTCACTATAAACCTTTTTTCAAATAACTTATTTAATTTTTCTTTGAAATTTTTTAATTTTTATAAAGTAGTAGCTTTAGTTTCATTTAAGACTATAAAATCATTAAGTCTTTATTCTATCAAATGCGTATCTTCTAATAAATATTGTAAAGTAGTTAAAGTAGAAGAAATTTAAAGTTCAATAGGGAATGTGACTTCAAATCTATAAGTTAAAATAAAAGGAGTAACCAGTAGTAGCTTTAACAATCATACGATCATCCCATAATGCTTCAAAGATGTTAAGATGTCAAATTTTCTTATTCTCACAAACTAGTTTTTTCATAATACAAATTAAATTTGTATTCATAGATTCAATTTTCCAATTTTTTTTAGGGTAATACTTCAAATAATTACTCAAAATAATATAATAATGCCCTTAAAACTTTAAATATTCATTTAAAATAAATTTATGACCGTTATTTGAGATAATTTTATAGAGAACACCAAATCTAGAAAATATCTAATTTTTAAAAAATAAAATGACTTCAACTGTAACTGAATTTTTTAGTATTTTAGCTTTAGGCCATATCGTAAAGTAGTATATAGCAGTCTGAATATACCTATGACCAGTTGAATAAGGAGGATGTATATATAATATAAAATCAATTCTCTATTTAATAAAGAGTTTCTTAGGAATTACAGGATTTGAAGGCATTGTTGGTAACATATCTTTACCAACAAATAACTAATAAGTCATGCATGCACGAACCATTTTATAAGCATCCTGAAATAACATAGGTAAATAATAACCTATACGTAAAATATTAGAAGCATTAGTTTTTAATGCACAATGACCACCACAACTACCTTCATGACATCATTAAAGTGTTTTTTGAGTTTGATCATGAACTAAACATCTTAATAAAACACCATCTTTATTTTTATAAAATAAAAAGTTTTTTAATAAGTAGAATTTCAAAGTTTGAAATCTCAAATATTATCTTTTCTTTTTATCTAAATTACTAGGACACATTTGATTCTGAAAATAATAGATTAAATCATGATATCAATAATCTTCAGCCAACAAACAATCTCAATCATTCGTCTCATGACCAATTTTAAAATTTATAGATAAATTATCAACTTTCATGCATTGAAAATGAGGTTTAACATGTAAAAAATCATCAATAGATAACACCAAAACATTTATACTAGAAGAAGCATTTTCAGCCAAATATTTTTTCAAATCATTTCTTTTTTATGGTTTTTGATGTTTCTAATTACAAATCAAATTTTTAAATCCTCAAAATCTACTTTGACAACCTTCTTTGGATACTTAGTTTTTTTAATAGATAAGAAAGGACATGTACATTAAACCTTACAATAACCTTATTTCCCATTAATAGATAACAAAATTTGATCAAAGAAGAAATTAATGCAAAAACAAATTTTTCAATAAGAGTGTCCTTAATTTTTGTATCTTTTAATACTTGGCTCATATAGTCAATAAGTTTTTCTTCATTATTTTCATCATTTTGAATGATTACAACACGTGATTTTATCAATTGCATTTACATAAAGAATAAAAAGTTTAGTCAAATCAAGTGTCGCAAGTACAAGAGCACTTGCAATGGCATTTTTGATATTAAAAGTAGAATCTACCCTTGAATTTCATACATATCACTGGGTTTTTTTAACATAATTTTTAATAGATTTGATTTATCGAAAAAAATTGATATAAATTTATGAATAAAATTGATTTTACCGAAAAAAGATCTAAGACTAGATTGGTCTTTAGGTGGTGTTAGCTCTTTAATTACTTTAATACGTTTAAGATCAATATAAATACCATCATTTAAAATTATGTCCTAATAATTTTCCTTCAATAACACCAAAGATAGATTTCTTAGGATTAAGATAAATACCATATTTCCTCCATCTTGTGAAAATTTTACGAAGATGATCTATATGTTTCTTCCTCTTTTTTGAATGAACAATAAGTTCATCTAAGTAAACTTGAATAACTATGATCATTAAATTATTGAAATCGACATGCATAACTCCCTAAAAAGTGACACCTTCATTCATGAGATCAAAATGCATCCTATTAAAAGCAAACATCCCTCTACACATAATAAATGTTATCTTATGCCTATCATTTGAATTGAAAAATATTTGATTATAACTAATAAATCCATCAATTAAAGATATCATTTTGGATCTTGTAACTTATTGTAAGATTTAATCAATGCTAAGAAGAAGAAAATTATATTTTTCACTAGCTTTATTTAGATCTCTGAAATCTACACACAATCTAATGTCACCATTTTTCTTATGCACGGGTACTAAATTAGCTACCCAATCAAAAAAATTATAGGATAAATGACACCACCATCAAGTATCTTATCAAACTCTTTGTTGATGGTGTCTTTCAGTAAAAAACTTATTCTTCTTATCTTTTACCTAACATGTTTTATACTAGACTTTAAAGGAATATCATGTCTAATTATTTTGGTATCATAACCTTTTGGGTCTTTATAATACCAAACAAAAATATCAATAAATTCCTTAAAAAAATTAATAAACTTAGTCTTTTCATTAGGCATACATCGTATTCCTAAATATATAAATTTAGGATTTTCTTAAGTTCCAAGGTTGATAGGAATAATTTCACCAATTATTCTCTTAGAAGGTTCTTAAATTTATGAAATTCTAAGTTGATCATTTGGAGTGAACATTAATTCTAGACTCACTTAATCAGAAGGTAATTTATTAGTATTAGTTCTACATAATCTCTATAATTCAACACATAATCATCATAATCAAAATAATTGTCTTTAAAAGAAGAAGTAATATGTTCATCATAATTGAAAATAAACCAATTTTAATTCAAATCAAAAAAATTATGTCTAAATTTTTCAAAAATAAAAGTTAACAATTGGCTCATTTTCCCTTAGAGTAGAATTAGATTTTTAAAAATGAGCTTATCAACTCGTACATTAAATTATCTAAGTATATGAGTAATATTAAAGGCTTCAAAATTTTCAAGCAAAGCCCAAAACTTTTGAATGTACTTATATAAGTGAGTTTGATTAGTTTTATAAACTTTTCTAACTTTCCTAATAACTAACTCTGAATCACCAAAAACTTCTAACTATTTAATATTAAGTTCGATTATTTTTTCTTAACCTAAACACAATGTTTCAAATTCTATTGTGTTATTAGTATTATCAAATGACAATTTATAAGCATAACAAAATATTTTATCAACTAAAAAAATTAAATAGATTTTAGCACCAGTACCATGTTGTGAATATGCCCCAACAAAATATAATGACCATAAACTATCTCTAGAAAAGGTATTTTCTTACTGTTTTTTAGGTTCATTTAAGGTTAACAACTTATAATTATCAATTCAAGTTTCCATGCAAGCTATAGTAGGAGGTGTGGAATCAATAGGAATAGAAAACCATTTTTTCTTTGTATAAAAATAGTCTCATTACCCATATAACCCAACTTGTATATTTTTCCATAAAAGCACCAATTAATTTTGACCAATCTCTTCTTAAAAGTATAGCACAATTACTAGGTATATCTAATACCTGAACATTGGTCATGCATCTAATACTTTCATCTTGAGTAATTTTGATAATAATATCATAAAACTTATCACAACTCTTGATTTATCATGAATCAAAACTTGTAAATTTTTTATTATCTGTTTCATAAGAAATGCTCAGTTAGTCAGCTATGAATTTAAGCATAATATTTTTAAAAGCAAAGGTATCTAGAATACATTTATGAATAATTTTATTAGTAATATTGACTAATACATAAAAATAAGGTATGTAATTAGCAGTGGGATAATAAATCTGAGTAGAAATAGTATATTGAGATTGTTCATTATTCTTTATTTTTTCTTCAAATCCTAATACATCCTTAGAATTTGGGTTTTTAATGGCATCATTAATTTTATCAAGCTATCTAGGTAAACTAAAAACTAGTAATAATAAAAAACTTACTTTAATAGTAGTTAAATCATCTATAATATTACAATCTCTAAGGTCTTTATGATGCATACGAGTGTAGTTCTTAAGCTTATAAAGAAGATATTTAGGAGTATTAAAACTAGTTGATAAAGGGTTATTTTATTGAAAACTAATTGCAATGTTATCAGTGGTAGCATTATTTTTCATAACTTTGCCTTTATCATGATTTCTAGAAGAATAAGACTGTATTAGCTATCTTGAAATTATTCTTTTGATTAGAGAAATCCCTTTGTCTAGTATTGACTATATAAGCATTTACTATTTTTACATCATCTAAAGATTCATCAAATCCACACATATTTATATTATCAGCAAGATCAATTGAGATATTTTCTTTTCCTTGAATATATTTTTTAAATTTTTATATAGCTACACAAGTAGTCGGATCATGATCTAATCCACATACATTATAATAATAAATTTTTGGTTCAATTTTACCTTTTTGAAGAATGAAATATTTACCTGACATGAATGGTTTATCATAAAGTTGCTACTTGGCAGCAACCTACTCAATGCTAAAACTATGAATAACTTTTAAAATTTATGTATTATAAAAATTTAAACTTGTTGTAATTTTATAATTAAAACCAAAACATTTTATTTTTTTCATATTCAATATAAAAACTTACAGTTTCATTGTAATCTATAATATCATTATCTTCTAAAGCCATTTTATACTTCGAAGGCAAAGCATTACCAAAATATAAACTTGACAATATTTTTTAAGGTCAAACATCACGGAGACTCTTTTGTCACAATCTAGTAAATCTACTTATGAATTGGTAAATTATTTCTCTTGCATCTATAGAGATATTAACTAATTCATTGATCAAATCTAAAGCTTTTTTATATTTTTCAAAACAAAGTTCCAACCATTCCTCTATAGCATTCCAAGTACTAATAACACTAGAAAGAAGAGTAATAAAATCTTGATAAGCTTTACCCTCTGATGTTTGAGAGAAAAATCTAAGAGAATGTTTTTCATTCATAATACCTAAAGTGGCACAAATCAATTTGAAAACATCTAAATTATCTTCCTAAGACTCACTTGAGCTTCTAAAAAAACTAGGAATATTAGGTTCTTTTAATGAAGGAATTTTACCTAGATGAGAACCAATGTTAATATGATTCCCATGAATCTAAGGATTCACTAAAGGTTGAGCAACATCATCATCATAATCTACCTCATTATTAATCACTTCAGTTAGATTTTCATTATTTTAGAGACCTAGAATTAGGCCTCGAACTCTTTGTTGAAGTTCTGGTATTTGTTCTTCCATTATAATTTTTAGTAAATTCCACTACTTGTCATGTATAATTTAATTGTATATTTGTGTTAGGATCAGTAGGGAAAATATAATATTTAGGATGAAAATAATCAAAAATAAAATGAACTCTACGTTGAGGATTAATAAGCAAGATTTTTGCTCTTTCTTCCCTAACCCATCGATTAATTTCTTGAATATAATATTGTGTTTCTTATATAAGATGCACTTGTATATGAGAAATTTTTGTTTTTTATTATTCTTCATTTATAACTTAAATGATTCAAGGTAAATTTTAAGGCCTATTATACCATGCAAAATGAGTTAGATTAAAAACAACACAACTTGATCATCAATAATATCAATCAAAAGTTGTATGATTGGAAGTGGACCTCCAATGGTCATGACAAACAAACATAAAACATAAAAGAAAATAAGATTACTGAAAATTAGTATCTCCAATGGAGTCACCAAATTTAATGATGCTAAAAAATATCACACGAACGAATCAATCCTTTCACCTATTGCAAAGGTTAAAGTGGAATCATACCAGTCTAATTGTAAGGGTATAAGAAATAAAATAAATTCCAAAGATGCGTAGGGGGGATTTTTTAAATGATTTGGTAAAAAAGAGTAAGTTAAATATTATGCAATACTTAATTAATGTTTAGAAATTAAAAATCACTTGAATATCAAATAAAGGAATCAAATTATAGTTATTTAATCTAACCTATCCGATAGAGAAAACTTATGAAATTAGACAATTTCTTGAAGGAATAATCTCTAATTCTTTGTAATTGTATTTTAATCAATTGCTTGTAACTCTCTGATATCTCTTTTAGGCTCATAATAGATCTAAATAAAATAAAGTAAAAGAACTAAAAGATAAATAAAATATCTAAAAATGAAGACCAAACAATGAGATATAAATAAAAACAAACATAATTTAAGAAAACAATAAGCTACTTATCAAGAAAGAACTAATCTAAAAACTATAATGAATTAAGAAACAATCTATAAGAAACAAACAATATATAAATACTATAACATAATCTAATCTGAACCTAACAAATAAGAGGATCAAAGTAGACTAAAATAAACTAATCTAATAACAAATAGAAATCTATTTATAAAATAAATAAACAAAATATATCTAATCTATAACCTATTTAAGCTATTAAATTTAAACTAAGTAATTCAACTAAACATTAATCTAAAAACTAGTTCAAAAAAATAAATGTCATAATTATAAATACTTAACATATAATGAAATTTAAACTAAAGAAGAAAACATATATAAATTTTAAAAAAACACGGTACTGAAATAAAGTAATAAACTTAAGTAAAATAACTTCAAACTAAAGACATAATAAAAGAAAAAGATTTAAGAGTCTATTTTAATCTAAGAAAGATATCAAAACAAACTAAATTAAATCTAATAAAGAAATATAAAAAATATGAGTCTAAAAATAGAGTTGTCTTAGCATAAATTTTAAAGAAATTTTATTTGAGAAACAAGCTTTCATTACAAATGGTCTTCAATAGACAATTATTTATAATTGAGAGATCAACAAATATCGCACTAAGCAAGGTATTCATCATTTTTCAGGTCAATTATATGATATTATATTTATATGATTATGTTGTTATAATCATCAAAAGATATTAGGTCTAATAGACTTCAAATAATCAATTTATAAACTAAACAAGAAACTTGGATATAACTATGTTAATCAAATGGATTACTTAACCATCAGAGAATGTACTGTCTAGTTTATCTACAAATAACTATTTAATCTCAAAGATTGTTTGCACAGAGAGAAGTAAGATGAAACTTGAATAACTTCGAGCTCTTCAATACCTGTTATGTTCCTCCTCTTGTTTTGTGACTTTGATATGCTTATAAAGTTATCTCTTAGAGATAGTTACAAAATAATTTATAACTAACTTGTTAGTGATTTTTAACTTTAATCAACTTTTTAAAACTGATTAGTTAGCTAAACTAAAAATTTTAATGTAGTCTTTAATAAAGTCTAAAATAGATCAAATCAATTTAATAATAGATTGAAAATAACTCAATGTAATATCATATCTTATCAAAAAAAATTGAATCATCTATATATGTCCACATATAAAAATATCAAAGTGTCATCAACTATGAATCGAAATAGAAAATATCAACCAAAACATAACTTAAATAATAGTTTACTCATTATCAGAATCTAAAACTAGTTCAATCAAAGGGGCACCCTTATCAATCAAATATTCAATGTACTCCATTGAAGTGGCATGAAAATTTATCAACTTAGTGTCTTTAGCATCATCCACTTCTAATTTGACATTTTTAACCATCCTTATTATCAAAGGCAAAGCTGAAGGAATGTTGACATATTTTCCACTAGAGGGAACATGCCTATTAGATTCAGGTATGAAGGGTACAAACCAACCAAGAGATAATTTGGTATAATGTTTAAGTCTATTTTCAGGCTCAAGTGAAGGAAGTCTAGTATTTATTAGCACAAGTGAATGAGCATGTATTTTTAAAGTCATGTCAAGCAAATTTTCAGGATGTAGAGGTGTTGAAGTATTATTTTGACCATATTAAACAACAATATATATGTGTTGATAAGATTCACATGGGGTACCTTGTCCATGAGGATGATATCTCTCATTTGCTCTTTTCAAACCTCTATTACCACAAAAAGATAAATGACTAGGTGGTAATGAGTCAAGAAGATTTCAAAAAGTTGGATCAGTAGCATCAAAATGGATGGACACTTGGGTTCCATAATTAAATAGCCTAGGAAAAGTATCACAGCCTTATGCCCATAAAATAATTATTCTTGAGAACTACCCTATGAAGGAGTACCTTTGCTATGATAATCGTCACTTTGACCCCAAGTATTTCTACCAAAATGATTCAAATTTAGGGTCTAACTAGACATCTCAATATACTGAAATAAACAAAAATATTATTCAAGACCCAACTGTATATTCTGAAAGTTCATTTCATGTTTACAAACCAATGTTTTCAAATAGATTGCTATATGTTTAAACCCTTCAAAATTAATCAAACCAAAATCATTACTTAATGCTAGTAGGGACTAAAAAGAATAAACAAATATATGAATTCAACCATATAATCTTGATCTCAAAGAAGTTCATATATTTATATCAAAAAAAAATGTGTTATTTCAAAAAAAGTAAAACTAGATTGATTTTGATTTTGCTAATAAATCACTATTCATTCCAACAGAAATTTAAAAATTACCTTAATGAGACAAATGCTTAACCATAATTTATCCTACCCTGCCATGACTGTTAAGCAAAATAACTATTTAGATAGTCAAATAAGATCTATCAAAATCTTTTAAAATACATAATCCCTAGTAATATATACAATTTTAAAACTATACTATTTGATCATATCTTTAAAAACCCTTATATTAATCTCAAGATCATATAATCGAATACTATAATGTATTTCTCTTAATATCCATCAGTGAGACATTCAAAAGAAAATCTAATTTCTATAGCCATACACCACAACTTTGAAATATAACCATTCTATTACTTTCAAACATCATGTGTCTTATATTAGAACTGTATAAATCATAATAGCATAGTTATTTTGAACAAATGTTAAACTCATCATTACTTCACACAAATTATGATTGTTACAAATTTTATAACACTAAATCTCCTAAATTATGTCAAAATCCACATCCATACCAAATAAGAACTATAATAACCATTCTTTAACCCATATTTCATACAAGACTAGCATGGAAATAAACTTACAAGAAATCCTTATTAAATATGCACTCGAAGCTAATGAATTTCTTAAAAATAGACAAGAATCCATCATAATTTGAACTATCTTTTTGATAAAATAAATGTTTTGAAAATACACTTTCTATCGAAGACATAATATCAAACCAATTCATGCATACTAATAAATAGGAAAATACCCAATGGTTACATGCAATATTATAACTTTAAAACAATTTCATGTGCATGATGAAAACTGCAAATAAGTCTTCTTAAGAACTACCACTTAATTTTATCAATAAAATGACCTAAATCATCTCTATTAACCCAAAAATAAAGGTATTCATGATAAAACCCAAATATTTATGTAAATACCATTAAATACTTTAAGCCTCTTTGACAATCAAAATACCGAAAGAGTCAGATCAAACCATAGTTTCTCAAAAATTGATTTGAAACCACATCCAAATGAATAAAACTATTTCCATGTTTTTAATGAAACAAATCTAACTGCAATATGTCTACCATTAAATTCATAATACTAAAATCAATTTATGCATCTTATTAAGCTAAAAAACCAAACTACATGCATGAAAATCCATACACTCGAAACAACCTATGTGTATGAAAATAACTTTTAACACATTTCCATAATAACTAACACTCAGCCAATTCATGCAAGATATTTTGAATCCAACCATAGTCTTTTATGATAAATAATGTATGCATGGTCTAATAAGAAAAACATTAAGGAAACTATTCAAATGCAAAAACTTCCTCAATAGACCAATCACTAAGAAATCCTAGGTTACATTATCTAATTTACTTAAAACTAGGTCAAACATTCCAAATGTTTCAAAATAAGGGTGAAATACTGCAATATTTTGATGAATATTCCTTCAAAAACATTCAAACCTCCAATGATATAACTAGAATGTAGACCATGCATCAAATTCCACATTTTAAGCCAAATATTTCAAAATATTTCTTTGAATCAAGCAAATAGCTAAACATACCTCATCAAATCTTGAAATATACTTTCAAAATCTCATTGTATTTCGTTTGACCCTGCCATAATGATTCCAAGCAAAGCTTCACTCTGTATCAGGCTTGACACGGAATGAAACTAAAACCAAAAAAATTACCACTTTATATTACCATAACTACCATTTTTTCCTTAACATGATGTGTAAAATTTGTATTGGTCTTCATAATATCCACCAAGTTGATAACCATTTACTCCAAATTAGAAGTTTACTAATTCATTTAACAATCTATTTACCTGTTGATGAAATCAATTATCAAATCCATATTCCAAGGCAAGTACCAGAAACTTAATGCATATAATCTTATAAAATATGTCAACTCAAGTCTCAAGATAACAAGCCATTAATTTCATTAGTCATCAAATCTACGGTGAATCACCATCCAACTATAGTAAACTCTAATTCAAACTCAAACTTCACTATGATTAGAAGTTTACTTAAGACCTTGATAATAACCATGATCTCACTTTAAAATAAAACCACATAACTTAAACCTAGTCAATGATAATAGTATCACCTAGGTATATAACACTTAAGAAATACCTTGAGGTCTTATATAATGTTTAGGTTAGGTGATAGATCTTAGGTTTTAGCTTTTCCAAATATTCAAAATATGTTATAGGCTTATGGAAACATCAAGCCTTTAATTGTGAATTACTATGCCATAACAATACAATTATTATAAAGACTACAAAATCCAATTTTGAAAATCATCTTATCAAATAACTTGATCGAGAGCACTTAATAGAAAATGTTATGACATTGAAGACAAATACTTCAAAAAAATGAACTTTGAATGTATGAACTTGCATAAGGAATGACTGAATGTGTATTCTTACTCATTTCCATTAGTTCAATATGATCAAATGTTATAAATCAACATGAATGTAAGGTATTTGTCTAATTCTAACCATGCATCACATCAAATTCATATTGTTAATATTATGAATCATTAAATACATTGTAAACTACCACACAAAATATTAGAGATCAATACTAAAAAAGATTTCATTTGGAACCAACTTATGCTTTTTAAAACCACTTAATAAACATTAGAAATAACAATATCATTCAAATATAGCACTCAAATGTCTACTAATGTAAATTAAAATGCATATTCGATTGAATACAAATGATTTGGACCTCAAAATACTTTTAGACTTCATGACACTAGGTCATCTATATGGTAGAATCAAAAACATGACATGACCTTCAAAAAAGAAAGGGATGATAAAAAAAAATAGGCTTAATAGGGTGATTGTTCTAAAGGGGGGTTCATTCAACCTAAAATTAGATAAAATGTTCCATTTTGTATTCAAGTAAAAGTCTTCACAAAAATAGTTACGTGTTAATAGACAGCAATTTAGGAAAAAATATGTGTAGCATAAAATGCTTACAAGCATTGGGAATAAACATGAATTCCATATGTAAGTCATATCAGGTTATCAAATTATGTGATGATACACTGCCACCAATATTCTAGACCATATCATTGAATGTAACCTTGGGACCTAATACTGTATATACTTTATTTCAAATCATGCCTAATCATTTACAATAAAATTTACTCTTGGGACAACCCTTGATACACATTATGGAAGCAATACCATCTACACTACATATGTGTGTATAGTTTATACATGATGGGCATTGGTATGCATGCATGGTTGATAATGACCCCCTCAAGTATTTTACTTTGGCACACCCCACAACTCAACATGTTAAATCAATTCACCAAAGGAGGTAATTTTTTTGATTATAAGAAACTCCTCATAAGATAATATAGATGATACTTGAGTGCGACCTCATATCTCTCCCTCCCCCAATAAAACTAGATATGAGTATACCTCCATCTAAGGGATACAATAATAGTGAATATTATAATTATCATCGATGTGATGGACATTTTACAAATATATAATTAAAGCTAAGGCATAAGTGCATGATCTAATTGATATAATTTCATATTGATCTTCCTGAAAATAATACAATCATGTGTGATGTCAACATAATTGCATAGTAAATGCAAACATTTTATGGGACCATACAAGCCAATCTCGATGTTATAGCCAAATAACTTACACAAAGACATTTTCAGTATGATACTGATGATGGATATCATACAATGCATTATTAATTTACATATTTTGACACAAATACATTGGATACTTATGATGATTTTTCTCCATTACTAGAAACATTCACACCACTTTATTCAAGTAAATGTTATACAGTCAATCTGCCTTCTCAAGCTATGATTGCATTTCTTAAAGAAGAAGTGCAAAAATAAAAAAAATTAATAGTTACATTAGGCATAATTATAAAAGGAACATTTACATAAGGAAAAATTATGAAAGGAAAAACTAGAAAGGAAAGATTACACAAGGAACAATTACTCAAATAAGAGTAATTAAAAGAAATTTTACAACAAGAAAATCTACATCAAAAAATATTTCAACTAAATAAGTTACAAAAAGAGAAATTACTAAAAGAAAAATTACAAAAACAAATACAAGCTAAAAAAAACATATTTATGCAAGTGCAAACTAAGAAATCAAATTTGACAAAGCAAGAGGTTCTTAAGAAAGATGTCCAGATTCATGGTGTATCCAAAAAAGATATTTTCACAACCATAATCTCAAAGAAAATAACTAAAAATCATTCTTCATATCTCAATCCTTTAATTCTTAGTCCTTACATAAATGGCATGAAATGCACCAACATCGAGATTACTAATGTTCATAAAGTCAGTATATGTAACATGACATTTCTCCAATCTATTCGGTATGGCATTCACCATTTGAAAAATATTATTGAACCTAACCATTTCATTGGATCTATCGAGTTTTCAGTAACACTTGGTCTCAAAACATGTTCCATTGTATTTCACCTTACTTTTGATTAATAAAATGCAATACTAGGAAGATCATGGCTAAGAGCAATGGGTGCCACACTAGGTAAGGATCGTAACGATGTCAGATTTGACTTCAAGAATGTGACTATTACCATTTTAAGAGAGGAAGCTTCTTCAGAGCAAGAAAACAAAATAAAAACTATGTATTCAAAACATGATACAAGACCTACAAATCAACATCCTATTCCAAATAGCAATTTAACATAAAATTCGGTAAGAGATTATATATTCCATGCAAGAACTCTATGGGAATGTCCCATTTCTCAACTCATTGGTTACCTTCAAAATAATTCCCTAGATTTTTATTTCATTTATTCTTTTATTTTCACATGGTCTTACATTAATCATTCTTCTAGTCCTTTACTTTATCTTCACGTGTTACTTACTTCTTGATTGTTGTCCTGATCCAAAATTTTGTGGCACCTATCCTAAAATGATCTTAGTGCACATTATTTATGGCATACTACTTTTTCACTTTTGCATATTGACTATCTATAATTTTATGGTTTGCTTGGAGCTTACACAATCACATTCATTTATATATACATATTACATGAGCACACATTGATTATTTCCTATTAGGGGCATGTTTATCCTTAACTCCACATACGTTATTGAGTTATATTGTTGCAATTCATAGATACTATGAGAGTATGTTGCTTTTTTTCACTTCATCCACACCACCATGCCATTACAATGAGTGCACATTATGCCTTGACACATGTTGTGGATTGTTCAAATCTTTCCCATTATTTTGTTTTTGAAGCCTTGCTACCTACCGTTGCTTGACTATATTGATGTATGTCAAAGTTTCCAATATTCCAGAAATACCCAAAAAATTAAAAATTAAAAAAACATCCAAATATTTAGAAAAATCAAAACATGACTTGATTGCCAGGTAAATTTTTCATATATGTTATTTATCACATGTTCAGTAGATTACATATCATTTTTCATATGCACATGCATCCCACAATATACATGAGTGACATGCAAGGCATATGGATACACATGATACAGTGATACGTGTATGTTGGACCTTCCTACACCTAGGGGCCATGTTAATGTTGGGGGCATCTTCTTCCATGGGTTACACTATTGTAGGGTATATCTTTATATGGCCTTTCCATTTACCATGTTGAGCTACTTTGATTGCTTACACAAACCTTGTTAATTCTCACACACCATACAATGTTACATAGATATGTTATTATACTATGTGATGACATATACATGATTGGATGGTGTAGAGTATCTTACATGTTATATGTTTCATTGATGTTGTTTAATTTTATAATAGACTAGTCATTAATTATTTATTTTTTGTGGCTCCTTAGCCTTGTGTGAGTGAAACTTATTTTCCCTTATTTTTGGCTCCTTGGCCGTGTATGTCTGGCCTTTATTACCCCTTTTGTGTGGCTCCTTATCCTTGTTCGTTTAGAATTTATTTCCCATTATTTGTTTGGTTCCTTAGCCTTGTGTAACATTTAATGTCCCTTATATGTGGACCCTTGGTCTTTTCCATGATATTGTGTGTTATTGTGTGGCTATTATTGTGTGCATAATGCCCATGACATTGCTTGTTGAACATATTGAGCTTCTTTTGATTAATGATTGTGTGGGTTTTATGATCTATATCACACACCCCACCTTGTGAGTGGTGCCATAATCCATATCATGCACCTTTCCTATGTATTCTTATTGAGTACATTTAACAATGATGATTCATATGGCATGCCTAATTTTTATATATGTATTGGCATGACATTTATATGTCTTGCATTACATATGTTTCATACATGATTTTATGACATGCTCATTATGATGATGACATATTCTCCACATGTTAACATGATTATAAATACTTGCATATTTATACATAACATAAGATGATTAAATCTTTATTTTGATATGAGTGACTCACAAGCTACATCCTTCACCTCAAAATGGAGGCATATTACTAGGTTTGTCATAGATACTTAAGCCTCCATGAACATAGAATATAAATTTTGGAAAAAATTATTAATATTTCATAGTGGTCCAAATATGAAAGTGAGATAAACATTGACATATTTCAAATAGATTTTAGGGGCATATACAAGGCCTATGCACTCATTTTATAGGACATGGGTTACATGTTTTGAGATATTTTAGATATGAAACACAAATAACATATAGATGCATGGTATTATATATCATATTGTTAATGAGCATTTTATGTTTTGGGGCTTGAAGTTGGTACACATTATCAGAACTTACAATGTTAACAATGATTATGTGACATGAATCTTGTTCTTGTGCATTCACACTTTCACATTTTCTATTTCCCAAGCACATTCTATGGTACCTAGCAGTGAGTACCCTTGAATTAATAATTCCATATATAATAGTTGATTCATGTTTAAATGAGTAATGTGGTTGATATTCATAACCCTCAACAAGATTAATTTTACTTCATAATCCCATTATGTGGCTCTCACCTTCCATCTTGGGATTACAATATTAGTGAAATAATAGTGCAATGTTGGTTACATGGGTCAATATGATTGATGTTTTTAAAATCCTCAATGGCTTTTGTACTACTCACTTTATTTTTCCAATGAGGGTTGGGGCATTTTCCTTCCCAATCCATGGCCTCATCTTTGTTACACAAGATTGGGAATTGATCATCTTCAATTCTCCAAAAGGGTTCGACAAGAGGAATCATTCCCCAATGCATCAACAAGGAAGAATCATCTCCAAAGATTTATAGGGCAACACGATTCACCCACCTATAGGTGTACTCTTTCCTTGCCACCAAATTTCAATTTTCAATTTATGCATTTTTTAGATTTCATTTCATGGGAATTGACTACTACATTTTCATTACAGGTTTTCTTGGATTAGGGTACATGTTTGGATCATCTCCAAAAGATAAAGTGTGTTGTACACACTCACGTACATCCAAATATCCTTTTAATCTAGTATTTATATTACATTTAAATATTAAGATAAAAAGGAAGGATTTATGGACACTAAAATATTGTAATTGATAATTGTCAATGCTAGTTTTAACTTACCGTCACCCTAAATGACTTGTGCATACATACATGACTCTCATTTTCTACTATCTCACATCTACATGCCTTATATGGGTTTATCCTTCCCAAGTTACTCTCATTCACCTATAGGAAACCCCATAATATATGTCAAAGTAGTTAATTGTCATATTCAAACATTTCTAGATCATCAAATCATCGTTCTTGTATCCTAGATAGTAATATCTAACTCAAAACATACCATTTGATGGTATTATCTAAGTCTAACCATTTTGTTACACACCAATCAATGATCATATTTCAAATTCAAAACATTCCTATGGATCGACCCATATGTTTCACATATTGGTGGCATGAAAAATTACCTAAAAAGTCCTATATAAATATAAAATAGGTATATACATATTATCCATCTAGAACTAACTTGCCAAACATACATAAAACACTTGCACATTCAAGAAAACTACCTTATTATTCCTAATTGATCAATCAGTCACTAAGAGTAGGTCTTACCAAAGTATGAAACACTCAAAATTCAAATTAAAGTTTATAATTTCCAACTATTAAGAGTTAAATTACATGTCACATCTATTAAAAAACACTATTACACACATTCACCTACCATAGAAAACTACATGTGGTTTGACTTCCCTCTTCGAAGTATTATATATGTAGGCAACATTCTTGCATGAAATGCTAGTGCATTAGCATGTTGGATTATTATCACTTAGGTGTGCACCTAGGGAAAGTCATGCCCATTGAAAATAAAAGAATCCCAATATTTTGGTTCCATTGTTAGGCTGGTGATGGTCATAGTTAAAGATGTTACAAGTGGGCACATTTGACACCCAATTATATGCGCATAGCACCACCTCTAGGTATTACATTTCCTCAACCAATAGCAGGCATGGAGGGGGTATGATATCCTTCTTTGCCTGGTGCACCATTTTTGATTCTATGTCTTCCTTATCTTATTGTAAAAACTTTTACACATGTGCATCAAACTCTTCAAGTACTTACTTCTTATTCAACACTAGATGAACACCCACACCCATAAATTCCTCTTCCTATGGTATTATAGGTAAAGGATCACTATGTTGGGCCATTTTCTTTAGTTGCATAACCATTCAAGGAGACTGAAGGTTGAGGCACAATTGTCTGATCCTCTCAAATGAATACATGGTTACTTTGCTAACCTATTTGGCTCTCCTACTTTAACACCCTCTAATAGTAGATGTCAACCTCTGTAACCTATGACTCTATAAACCTGCATGTCCTTACACACCTCCCAATACTTGACCTATCTATCATAACTGCTTCACTTCTCAATGCTCAAAATATTCATAAATAGTTAATTTTCACTCATCTAGAAGCTTAAAAACACTCTTTCAATAGCTCAACAACATTCCTTTAGCTTTGTAATTTCATGAATATGATAATAGTAAAATTTAAAATGACCTTCACTTGAGATTTTATATACTTGAGGGGGTAACTCACATTTACTACACCTCTACATCTTCCATCACTCCTCTAATAGCAAATGTCAACCTCTATAACCTATAATTCTATAAAGTTACATGTCCTTACACACCTCCTAATACTCTACCTATTTATCATAATTTCTTCACTCGTCAATGCTCAAAATAGTCATAAATAGTTAATTTTCACTCATGTAGAAGCTTTAAAACACTCTTTTAATAGCTTAACAACATTCCTTTGGCTCTGTAATCTCATGAATGTGATAATAGTAAAATTTAAAATGACCTTCACTTAAGCTTTTATATACTTGAGGGGGTAACTTGCATTTACTACCCCACTACATCTTCCATCACTTCACACAATAAATGATGTAACGATATTTCCATGATGCATACTTGGAACACTTATCATTACCACTTCTTTCTTTGTATTAAATACATGTCCCATCTTGCACTTTTCTCAAAGTCCATGGCAGTTGTAAAGAATTTCAAAATTTTCCATTCCAAAGGCAGGAATCTCACTTCTTTACCTTGACTTAGCTTAATGGTTACATGCCACATCATATGTACCTATTTATCCTTATACTTCCACTTATGTGCCCTTCCTTTCGTGTGCATTCCCATTGACCATTTCTTTGGCACTCCATAGATTTTACTTCTTTTACCCTTACCCCACACTAAAAGTTATTCATGGTCCTCCATGACATTATAAAGAAATACAAATATAAAGAATAAAGTGTTGACCATAAACAACTCAAGGGCACACAACCAGTGCCACACTTCATTGAAAATATCAAAATCCTATATTAACCTAGTGGTAGGTACCTTATTACTTAAAAGTGGGAAGACTATTCAGAATAATAGGGCCATAACTGACTTTCATTGAAATGGATAGGAATGAATTAGCCATCTAGTCACTTCAATCTTCATGCATCAGTGGGATAGATACTAAGAACAATGAACGGGCCATCCCAATGTACATGAAGATTTTTGAAGTGGTGCGTGAACTTAGAGTTGTATACCAAAACCTGCATGCCTGGAGTAAAAGTCTTATTTTTCAAATGGTAATCATGTTAGGAATTATGTCTATGTTTCTCCACTCCTTGACTCTAATATGTGAAAAACTAAGTTCCAACTATACTAGATCATCCAAATGCACTTTCAAGGACTCTTCATCATCCAATCGACCAATGTATGCAATGCAAAGAAAAGGAACAAGGAATTCCACTGAGAGAATAGTTGTGGTACCAAACACAATAATAGATGGTATGCTCTTGTTCAATCATTTGTAAGTGATTTGATATGCCCATAATATTGTAGTACATGATCATCCTAGTCAATGTATCTAATATTACATATCTTAATCAAAGTATTGCCCAAGATCTTCTTGAATGTCTCAGATATACCATTGGCCTAAGGATGATAAGGTGTGGTCTTATGGTGCACGATCATGAATTTAGGTAAGAGAATGTAGATGGTTTCATTAATTAAATGGGTTCATCGATCACTAGTCAAACTTAATGGACATCCAAAATATGTAATGATATTCTCCTAAATAAACTTTGTAGTAATGGTAGTGGTATAATCCCTGGTCAGTGTGGCTTCAGCCTAGTGAGTAAGGTAATCAGTAGCTATGATAACATACCATGAGTTGATACATCTCCCTATTAGGTTGATGGGGCCAATAAATTCAATAGTGCACTTTTCAAAGGATTTATGTGCTAAGATAGGATGAAGGGGTATAACATCCCTTCTGTTTAGCTTACCTATGCATTGGTAGATGTCACACTAACATGCAAAATCTTTAGCATCTTTAAATAAGGTAGGTCACTATAAACCAACCAAAAGGACTTTCTACATTGTAGCTTCATCGATATAGTATCCGTCAAGGACACCCTCATGAACTTCTCGAAGAACCTCAATGCATTCATGTTACATGATGTAGTGTCTTAACACTTCATCCCACCCAAGATTATAAAGTTCATCCCTATAATTTGGAATGGAGTTGCACGAATAACTAACTACTTCTTTTATTGAGTGTTGAGGTGAGTTAGGGATAAACCAATATTCTGAAAGGTATCGATATCCTCCAACTCTTTGAACACACATGTGACTTGATAAATTTGCATGTCAAGTAAGTCATCTTCAATAACATGCCTAAGTTCACCAAATTTAATATGAGATACATGATTAGGGCCATAATTGGCCTTATCAAGTTTCACCATCACTGAGAACTGGAATTCCTAGAATAAAAAAATCTACCATCAATTGCACCCATACAAAACCAACTTATTTACTAGGTACTTCAGTGCCTCATGGTCCATGAAAAATATAAATGTAGTGGTAAGCAAGTACTAAAAAAAAATTTAAAGGTGTAAACCATAGATAATGCTTTTCACTCTATAATCATGTAGTTTTGTTTAGATGGAGTAAGCTTCCTACTAACAAAGTAGATAGGGTGGTCAAGGTTGCCCTCACTAGGCTAAGCAAGGATAGCACCTACTACCATGTTTGATGCATCGACATGTAAATGAAAAGGCTTCATCTAATCTAGAAACTAGAGAATAGGGGAAATAATGAACTATCTTTGAGAGCAACAAATGATTTTTGGTGAGCATTAGTCTAGATAAACTAGCCATTCTACTTCATCAATTCCTCTAGTGGCACAACAATCTTAGCATAAATGTGAATGAACTTCCTATAATATATAGTGTGTCTTAGGAAGGCATGTACCTTTTTTTAGGTGGTTGGCATTGGAAGGCAAAGTACAACAGTGATATTGGCTAGATCCACCAAGATTCCATCATGGCATGTGACATGACCAAGTAAAATGACAAAGGGGGTAGTAAACACACATTTCTTCAGATTCAAGGAAATTTGAAGGTTTTGGTAGTGCTCAAGCATTATATAGAGATTTGAATAGTTGTCCCACACTAAGCTATAAATAGTCCATTCATTAAGGTAGACTTAAAGGAACTTATGAATAAAGTCCTTGAAGACCTCGACTGCAATCTGTGAAAACATAGAAGGAGCATTTTTCAACCCAAATGACATTATTAAGCAAATGATCCCCACTTAGATACAAATGTGGTCTTTAGATTATCCTCTTCTATGATCTAGACTTGATGATATCCAGTGACGCCATTCGTAAAACTATAGATTTCACACCCAGTAACTCCCTCTAGTATCTCTTAAGTGAAGGGCATTGGAAAGGGGTCAGTGATGCAATTAGTGTTGAGTACTTGATAATCCACATAGACCCAAATACATCTATCCAAAAATGGATAGAGAATATTGATTAAACCATGACCCTACATGCCCAATATTAGAGGGGAGTGCCAGAGAAGCACTTGTATATGTTTTCACATTTAGCACTGAAGGACACATTCGAGCAAACTTGGCCGGAGTTATCATTCTCCCACAATATTTATAATGAAGAATGCCTTTTTCAAATGAGCCAAGTATTAGATCTAGAAGTGGTAGCACTTCCAAATACCCTTTAGGTATACCCCCAGTATTTTACTATGGCACAGGCTAGCATCACACTTCTAAAATTGGCAAATGAAGTTCTAAGGCAGAATGCCTTATCTGAGTCTAATGTTTTGTGACTCCAAAATAAGTGTACAAAAATCATTTTTTATATCAAAATGATATCAATGTGAGGAAAAAACTTGAATAAGAATTGGCTGAGGTTAATCTCTAGTAAGAGATTGAAATAATGGCTAAGGTTAAAATGTTGAACATCTACAAGACAATTTTGAGCCAAGAACAAGTGGTTGTAGATGGGGTGCCCCCTTTTTGGTGAGGCAGTGGATAAACTAGAGACCTTGGTAGATTTTTTTTGAAATGATGCAAGGATTATCCCATCCCCAAAAATGATCAAACTTGGGCAATGGAGTAGTTCACTGAAGAAGTTTATGTATGTAAAATCTTCTTGAATAAAGTTGGAGACATGATTCCCATCTTGGATGGGGTTTTTGAAAAATTGGCACATCTTGGTAAAATTTTGGAAGCTAAGATATAAATGAAATAGTATCAATGATAATAGTTGGTAGGTAGTGCCTTAGTAATAAAATATTTCATAGATCACACTAAAGCATTTAAGGATGTGGAGGCTATGGAGAATAAAATAAGCACTCAATGTCAGGAAATAAATACAAACTTTGTGACACTCTAAGGATAGGTTATCATCAAGGTCACTATTATATCTAAAAATTACACCCTATGAGAGGGTGATTCAAGACCTCTCAACTTGATCTATGTAATGGGATTGAATCTAGGTTGTGGGTGACCTCTAAGTGAGTCAAACCTCTAGATTTAAGGGCTAGCTCCCTTGGTTTATCAATTGAAGCTCATGACCTAAACTACTAGCTCACTTGAATGAAAAGGGAGAGAGAGAAAATAAAGTAAATCTATCCTAAAAAGGTGATGTACCTATTATAACTTGACCACTACCAACCAATTGTAATAACACTTCAATAAAAATCCTAATCTGCACATGACACTACTCCAAAATTGCCCTCACATTAGTATTTCTCATGGAGGTTTGTGAAGCTAACTTAAGCTAGGAGGACTAAACATAAGGTCAAGAATTGACACTAGTGTAGAGAAAACTCACTAAACTCATGAGAACACCATCAGGACACTTCAAGAGACTTGTAAAAGACTTTCAAAGTTGAATATGCATGCAAGGACAACATGCTAAGGAAGAGAAACTATCATTTAACAAGATCAACTAACTTAACATACACATTAAAAAGAACTCATGGAAAAGGTAAACTAGGTCATTATTTATTTCTCAAAGGCTAAAAAATATTATGGATTTGCCATACTCAGGTGGAGGATACAAATTTAGCCAAAAGTGGCTTAATATATAGAGAATGTGAGAGATAAGAGAAGAAATGTGTAGGATAGAGAAGGTAGACAAGTATCATGTGAGTTAAAATAAGAAAATGAGTTATGTAATATATTTAAAATGTCTATTATTTGATTTGAATCTCCTCTGAAGATGCTCCAGCTCTCTGAGTGGCATGGGGGTTGAAATGCATACTTGACACCTTGACTAGCTTCTTGAAACTCCCCTTTGTCTTGACATATTGAAGGAAAAGTGGCCTTTTTGATGGTAAAATTATTTTATATAACCTATTTTCTCTTCTCTTGACACTTCTCAACTGACTCCAATAGGTTCTTCTTGACACATCACCTCTTTCTCTTGCAAGGTGTCTAGAGGACTCTTCATCTCCTTAGGCCTATTTTGCACAAAAGTGTCAAATATTGGTTTCAATTACTATAACTCATCCAAACTTCATATATGCACTATTCATACCATATTTCACCTGAAAAAATTCATTTTAAGTCCTCAAACTAGCCCCAATAAGTCATTCTCTACCAAAATCCTTAAATAGGCCTCATTCCTTATATCCTTAAAATAGTACAAACCTCCTTATATAGAGAAAATTATAGAGAATCCTAAGAATATAATGGAATAATCTAGTACCCTATATATATTTACAACTCTAGATTCAATTTCATGCTATGATAGTGAGTGGAGATGTCTCTTTTTGCCGTTTCTCTCTCCTAGCTAAGCCTCAATTAAGCATCCCTGCCAAGAGAGTGAAAAATGCTTCTACAACATCCCCAAACATTATAAACCCAAAATAATTATGTTATTCACTTATATAACATCCTAACCTACCTCCATGCTAAATTTTAAGTTCTGAATCACTATATAGACCTATAAAATAGCAAAAATAATCATTTTATCCCTATTTCATATGGTTCTATATAGTACCATACCAAAAAATTACATGGGGTGATGATTATGGGTGTTTTTAAAATTTTATGGGTGGTTTGGAATCTTTTATAATCCATATTGATTCATAAATCTTCATTTCTCTCTCATCGGGTCCTTATGGCTCTCCTAGGTAGCCAGAAAGAGACTTGAGTTCTTAAGGATGATTCATAAAGTTAGACATATGAATCATCCAAAAAAATCCACAAACTTCAAGTACACTATGGTATTAAAATTACCCTAGTATCTTAGGGTCCCATGCATATCCTCATGACCGTACTAAGCAAAAGAATATCACTTCTCAGGTTAAAACTAAGAATTTTGTGAGGTTTGAGCAAAATTGAGGTTTGTAAGTGCTTTTCCTAAGTTGGTTTTGATCTATAATGACATTAATAAGGTCTATAATATCCCTCTTAACACTTTAAAATGATTTTCCAACCACCTTCCTTCATCAATTCCTACTACATCTCATTAGTTCGAGCCTAGGGTTCTTGTGTCAAACCACTGACCATACCCTAACTGATTGTAGGTGCTTGTTATTTTCTTTGTTGGGGTCTGAGCTCTTCATGCAGTGATTTAAAATGTTTTTCACTACCTCCTTAGAGTATCTAATTCTCTTTCAACTCCACTTGACTGGCCATCATCTCTTTTTTGAATGTTCAATAGGATTGTGAGTACAGTTAGGCTTGTGCTCTTGAACAAGGTCTAACTGAGTATGTTTCACTTGAAGCTTAACTCTAAGGTTTTATTAGGACAAATTTTAAACTATTTTATTCACCTCTACTTACCTTATTATCTTAAATAACTATTTTCAATCTCTAAACCCCTTTCAAACCAACTAAAGCTCCTAACAAGCATGTGTTCTTGCCTAGATTGAGTAGGTAGAGTATGAAAGATTTCTATTAGGTCTGAAGGTGAGTCAAAGAAATTTGTGAGATTTATGTAATCACCATAATAATATCCTCAAATTCCCATATATATCTCTCTCAAAAACATCATGAACTTCCTTAGGCAGGCAGACTTATGCTAACAAGGACTGTGTATAGGGGTATTAAGCATTTGTGACCCCTATTTGGTCTCCTTGTCTTCAAAATTTGCTTAGAGTATCTTGAATTTAATGGCCCAATATCCTTGATTTCCAAATTACATACACACAACCATTATCTTCAAGCTTTGAGAGACCTTGAACATGACACATCAAACCTATAAGAGATTGTTAGGACAGTTGACTATGTTTGGACTGTGTGTGTTTATTTTAGGTCTATGACCCCTGGTCTGCAACCTAATGCTTTAAGATCCCTTCTTATATTTTGAAGTCCCTCAATATTTTATCACTTTCTAATTGACGAAGTGCCCTTCCCAGCACTTTTAAGTTCTATTTCCTACTATCACTCCTTGTCTCAAGACTAATGCTTTAATGGACTGTAGGTGGTTGATAAAGGAGCAGTCTTATTCATTTTAGGAACCCTACTCAACATTGAAATCTTAAAAATCCTATTGTTTCATGGAGATAGTTGAGTACTTCATTCAATACCTTGAAACCTATGTGTTCCCATCTTCATTGCCATCCAAGATCCATTCTCTTAACTAGTTGGTTGTAGGTGTTGGTTTGAAAGAGTTGACTATGTTTTAGAGCTCTAGGGCCACATTCCCACTCTTAAAACCTATCCATAGATATATCATGTTGTAACTCATGTCTTAATTCTCCTTCATTACTCTATAACTCCAATATCTCATTAGCCTTATTCAAGGTCAAACTTTTCTCAGTTAGCTATAGGTGGCAATTTGATAGTTGAATATGTATGGAAGAATTTCTAGGCCTCTTAAATCCTTGTTTGAATATCCCAATGTTTTTTCCCATTTTTTTTATTATGTTCTAAGACATACTCAATGTACTAATACTCTTAAATTTATAAACATCTATGTTCAAGGTTCAAAATGCACTTTCTCACCTAGTTGGATGTAGGTGACTGTCAAGAAGATAGTTTGACTATATTTTTGGTCTTGAAATGACTTAAATGATCTACCATGCCATCTTATAATGTTCAGTCATTTCAAAGATCTCATTGCCTTCAAACTTAATTTATCCCTTCAAGACATCTTCAAACTTTTATATCTCACTGTCAACATAGATAATCATGTAGGTCTGTCTATGTGCAGTCTTGCTTATCAGTTCAGTCTCCAATTCTCAATTATTTCAAACACTTGAAGATTTACATTGGTCCATGACACTATTCAAACTAAACCATCACCTTGTTTCAATCTTGGATAACCTTCTTTTAACATTGGCAATGTGGATTTTTTTGAGTTGCAGACCTATAGGCTGCAAGAAATGAGAGAATGGACAACCTTTGTGTTTGAAGGCTTTGAAGGTGCAACTATATTACTTTAGGCTCAAAGATTATTGTTTCTATTATACCAACACATATACCAATAAAACTAAAATCAAAATTCCATGTAAATGTATATTTCAACTATTTCAATCACCTTATTATGCAAACACATAACACAATCCATAAGGAGTGAAAGAAGGAGTGGTCATTTGGGACTCGTATGAAATATTTAACTATTTAGGGGACCATGAATAGATTGAGAGCGTATTAGAGTATAATATAAAACCATTCAAATACATTAGACCACCTGAGTAAATCAAAGACACAAAAAATGACAATCATTTACAGACAGTACACAAAAGAGAAATTGCTTGCCAAAGGACCACCCATGACAGGACCAAAGTTTCCCAAAGTTCTGACACAACTTGTCAGATTTAAGAGCACACATGATTACCAATGTATAAGCAACTTAAACATGTGGAAATACCCAGAAGAACAAATAACTATCAATGAGAAATAACATAGAATATGAGAGGCAACACACAATTGTATTCAACTCATTACAAAGGAAATTACAATAAACAGATCACACTCTTCTTCCACCTCTACAAGGCCTTCCACACATCAAGGGCTCCAAGTAATCTTCCCACCTAAGTAATCTTCTCTCATAGGTCACAACTAACAACTAACACAAGCTGTTGTTCACTTCATTGTACGTCCAATACAACTGAGTACGAACTGGTACTCCAAGTAGATCTCACCATGATCCTGCTCCTGATGTATTGCTGTCACCTTGGATCTAGCTCCCCCGCCGATCTCCGTTTGACCCTTGCATTCACACACCCCAGTAGACCAACCCTGATCTTACTTATCACATGTAGATCTCCTCCATGATCCTGCAACATCCTGTATATCAAACCTGATCTTACATACATGGGGAATCCTACTTGATTCCACCATGGGAAGAACTCTCCAAGTTCCACACTTGGGTTTTGCAAATTCTCCACTTAACAATACAGCCCATGAGTCTATTATATAGATCTCATGCATACAATAATTAGACAAGTGGCTCAAAGACTCGAACTAGTCTTTATCATGCAAACTCCGCATTCACTTAACTGACTGTTCGTCAACAGCAGTTCTGACCGCCACAGGTGATCGACGTCCGTCCCTGCCTTCCTAGAGGTGACCGACGCCGGCCGATCTCCTGTCGATGCCAGTTTCCCTTGCACTATCACTTGATCGACGTCAGTTGCGGCCTGCCGATGCCAGCGACTGTCATGCTCAGAAACCTCCCTATTTGCCTAAGGTGAAGCTTTTAGCTCCACACCCTAACAATCTCCCACTTGGAGATAAAGAGTTGCACCCGTACCTATCCCAGTACTTTGTCTATTCTACATCCTGGCTTGTATTCCTCTCCAAGCTCCCACTTGAAGACAACCCACCACACACCCTGTGGTGCTACACCTGTGTCTGAATTTCTCCATTCTTCTGCCTTGCTATACTCCCACTCAAATAGCAACCCCTATGAGTAACCTGTAATCAACAACACTTAACAAATCTGAACCACCTGTTAGTCAAGCTCGCTCTGAGAACGTCCAACCTCGCTCTGATACCATTTGACAGGACCAAAGTTTCCCAAAGTTCTGACACAACTTGCCAGATTTAAGAGCACACATGATTACCAATGTATAAGCAACTTAAACATGCAAAAATACCCAGAAGAACAAATAACTATCAATGAGAAATAACACAGAATATGAGAGGCAACACATAATTGTATTCAACTCATTACAAAGGAAATTACAATAAAGAGATCACACTCTTCTTCCACCTCTACAAGGCCTTCCACACCTCAAGGGCTCCAAGTAATCTTCCCACCTGAGTAATCTTCTCTCATAGGTCATAACTAACAACTAACACAAGCTATTGTTCACCTCATTGTACGTCCAGTACAACCGAGTACGAACTGGTACTCCAAGTAGATCTCACCATGATCTTGCTCCTGATGTATTGCTGTCACCTTGGATCTAGCTCCCCCATCGATCTCCGTTTGACCCTCGCATTCACACACCCCAGCAGACCAACCCTGATCTTACTTATCACATGTAGATCTCCTCCATGATCCTGCAACACCCTGCATATCAAACCTGATCTTACATACATGGGGAATCCTACTTGATTCCACCATGGGAAGAACTCTCCAAGTTCCACACTTGGGTTTTGCAAATTCTCCACTTAACAATAGAGCCCATGAGTCTATTATATAGATCTCATGCATACAATAATTAGACAAGTGGCTCAAAGACTCAAACTAGTCTTTATCATGCAAACTCTGCGTTCACTTAACTGACTGTTTGTCAACAACAGTTCTGACCACCACAGGCGACCGATGTCAGTCCCTGCCTTCCTAGAGGTGACCGACGCTGGCTAATCTCCTGCTGATGCTGGTTTCCCTTGCACTGTCACTTGATCGACGTCAGTTGTGGCCTGCCGATGCCGGCGACTGTCATGCTTAGAAACCTCCCTGTTTGCCTAAGGTGAAGCTTTTAGCTCCACACCCTAACAACCCACACATTCCACCATGATGAATGAATGTGTGGGAGGAATATATAGACATCTTATAACCTTTACAACTATTTTCAAATGTCCATGATCTCACACTTTACACTGGAGTTACTTTAAACTTAGCCTATGGGGTTTTAGGCCTTCAAAAAGTAGTTTGCCTTATTAACAATTTTTCATAAATATAAGGCCACCAATCTAATGACCAATGACACAAATTGGAATCCCATAGGGGTCCCAAACTTTTTACAAAATATTATCCCCCAAATCTACCTATATGACCTGTACCATCTAATTTATTTTGGCCTTAACTAGCTTGTGAAGGGGACGATGAAGGAGAGAGAGAAAATATTAAAAATGTGGAGATTTAAACTTCACCCAATGATTTTTATTTAATTTTATAAGTCTAAAGGATGTTATAAATCTATTTTCTCTTGCAAGTGACTTTAAGAGTCTGTACAACTTCCTCGAACTCCTCAAACTAACGTTAAAAATCAAGAATCTAACTTTTTTTTATTCCTCTAATAGGTGTGATAGTTAAGTAACTAATCTAAACTCCTTTAAATTTGCATGTTACATATTTTCTCTTTGGTTACTTTAACATATATCAATGTTAGACAAAAATCACATTTATTTGCATATTTAACACCTCCAAGCTAGCAAATGGACCTCAAAGCTTCCAAAACACCATGAAATGTTAGGATGAAGTGTTTAAGACATCAAAAGGAATTAATCAACCCCTAATAACTTATGACACATATTGACCCTGTCTTATTATCTCATGACACCCCTAGATCATTATATGACCAAAATATGACCTTACCTTAACTTCTCCAAACTAAACTTAAATAATGCTAACAAGGTTAAATGAAGACTTCTAGGGACCTTATAAGATATGACAAGACCATGACAATACCAAATGAAAATTTTCAATATATATGGGGTTACAAATTTGACTTGGGGTCAAATTTGGTTAACATTCACCTCGCTTGAAAGCATTCATAAGGATGCTTCCACATCCCTTGAGCATTTGGTCAATAAAGCAGGCAAATGTTTCAAATAACTTGAGGAAATGAATAAGCTCAAATTATTAGTAGAGGAAATCATGTCCAATCCATAGAACACCTTGAACCAGTGAGAAGGCATCAAAAATCAAATTGAGCATACAAGGCTTGAGTTTTTGGTAGAACTTGAGAATAGTGCTTAGTCTAGGATAAACTAATGGCTTAGTGTGGGGTGGTGTTGGGCCCCTAATTTTGGATAAGTACTTTTTGGGAATAACTAATGCATAGTGGCACATTGAGAAAGATTATGTCATGAAATACCATAGCATGGGAGTCCATGGTGTGGAAGAATCAAGTCTGATGGAATAAATATGCATGTTAAATAGAGAACCCAAAAATGAAGAACTCAAAACTTAGTGAAAGACTTGAGGAGCATGTAGAAAGTAGAGACAATTATAGATTAGTTTGTAGGTATAGAAGAGAAGACTAAGTCAAACACGAATCTAGCACTATCTCGTGGAAAAATAGGAACTCAGCAATGAGGATCCAACATCGAGAGAAAATATAGGGGAAAAAAGGCTTGGGTCTTTATGAACTTAATGTAAATGGTTGATATGACTCAAATGTATTGATGATCATTGGCTAGTCACCTTGATTGTAATTACTTTTGTAACTGTTTGGTCAAGGAAAACCAAGTATAAATACCACCATGATGTACTTTATAATGTTGTTGTTCAGTTGGATGTTATTAATAAGGTTTATATGAGTTAGTTACATTATAACTCTAAAGCAATGTGTTCTTTAAGATCACTTATGAATATGATGAATGAAACCTATGTTGACATAATACTATTGTGAAATTAACTATGGAGTTGATGTTGTTAGTTATCATTTATGTCAGCTTTTTATTTTGAACATTGAGTAATAAACAAGTGTGTTAAGTTAAATATGGACTATAATATGAGTTTAGTGTTAAGTATGTGTTTAAGCATCCTTGACTAAAAAGTTGGGAAAATACACCCTCGCATGATAAAACCAATGGTAATCGGTCCCTCGATGCATGTTTTAGGTGAGCACATGAGAACTTGTTCTTGTATGGAATTCCAACACGTTAGCACGTTGGACTCTTATCACATAGGCACACACGTAGGGAAAGTCATGCCCATTTAAAGGAAAATAATCCTAATAGTTTCTATCTTAATTAGGGTTAATAATTAATCCAAATTAGGGTAAAACATATTGGTGAATCTGAACATTGCTAAATCTTAGGTTGCCCTTATGGTTTCATCCTTCTTTCTAGGGTTTTTATATTTTTATCTTAGGGTTTCAGTTATAATTTCTAATTTCCCCATACAAAAGACATTAAATCTTTTTTTGATTGGCCCTAGTCTTTTGTATATTTGAATGATTCCATTTTATGTCATCTAATAACGCTAGTTTCCTTTTCCTTCTAAGGTATGGGCTAGATTAAGTGACGCTTATATAAAGTATAATCATATTTTTATGGCTATACTTACACAATTTGTTCCTATGGATCTTCCTCATGACTTATCATCATCTATTTTTATTTTATGATACCTCACGCAAATCATCCTTGATTTTTAAGTTAACATGTTATAGCTAGAGAAAATATATCTCACTTTGCATGAACCCATATATCCTCCTACCACAACTAGTGTTACATCACAACCTACTCATATACAATGGTATGAAAAATGATTTAGATATTTACATAAATATGGATACAATGGTCAAGGATTGGGAAAACGTTTGTAAGGCATCACTAAACTTATTTTTATACTTAGTCAAAAAGGACACTAGGACTTGGATACATACATCCTTCATAAGTAACTAAAAAAATAAAATAAATAAATGCACATATTTATACAACATAATATATTCCTATAAACATTTATTCTCATACTAGTGTTAATTCCTATGAAAAGGGAACCACCGAATCAGAAATCAAGGTAGATACTCCACTATATATTTAACCAAGTGTATTATTAAAAAACGTCAAACATGTATTGTGTTTAACCCTAAAATGAATATAGATTGGGGTATCTAGGGTTAAAGGGGTAGATATAGCCTATGGCACAAGGATGATAAACTATCTCTAAAGCAAGCCAATTAGATGCTAAAATTAGATATAAACATATGTTGAATTCACTAAACTGAGATAGGCTAAAAATAGTAAGTATAACTATGCTAAGTATATAAACAACAAAGAAGTAATGTACTTAATTGGTTTTGATGTTAATATCATTATGGATATAGAATAGGTAGAAACCAGACTGGAATATGATTCTGTAATAGTCATCAAATTTTGGATTGGATGCTTCTAGAGCTGTAGACACTAGTGTCAGCGTGGGATGATTGCATCAATGCTATTGTCTAAACTTGACACAATTGTCATGTATGGAATACATGTTGGAAAAATATGTGACCACCTCAATGCTTCTAGGTTTGACTTCACCTTTGCTCTGATACATTTAGATCTGGATCATGGATTGTCATTCCTCATGAAATTATAAAACCCTAGTTTTTCATCTTCATGGTGGCCTTGGGGAAAATGGGTTAGTGGGCACACGGTGTCAAGCTGAACTCAAAGATACATACATCAATGAGTGTAGCCTACATATCTAATGCTTTGAAAAAGGCCTCAGATTGATGTAGTTATCCCCTACATGTTGGCTTGTGTGTGAATCATGTAATATATGGAAATCAAGTACAATAATGACCTATCTTGTAACATGGAAAATATATCTCTTAGGATAATCCTTCAATACTTCAAATCCATGTATGTGTTGTCCTTATGATTGATATGAAAATAGGAGAAAATATGGAAGCTTTCCTTTATCGAGTGCTTTAATAAGTTGCCTTATGTCTTTTTGAGTGTATGATAGGTGAGGAATGAATGTGGGTTGTTCTTGTATTTATATCAATCCCTTTGGAGAAATAACTTGCATTAAATCACTTATGTTGACCATTAGGATATGTTTAATTTGAAAATTAGATAACTTTAGGGCACTAGACACTTACGTCAGAGTAGGACACCTATGTTGACACAAATATATGTTCAAGATGCTAGTGTCTAGGGAGTAGAAAAGTAGGTACAGACTCAGAAGTTGCAAAGGTGGAAGATAAGTAGGTTTTAAGCATTCTGGGCAAGATAGAAGGGTCATCAACATAAAATTGGTCAGACTAAGAGATAGGTGAAGAAGTAAAATATAGAATAGATGCAAGGATTTCAAAAGTAGGACTAGTCTAGAACCGAGAGAAATAGCTAAGGTCTGAGTTTACCAAGTGTACAAGACTAATATGCTATATAATCTATAAAATAGATTCTACATTTGCCCCCTCTTTAATCTAGTAAAGAAATTTCTAGTTTAAATGAAAGGAATGCATATCTGGGTGTGTATAATACACCTTGCCTTTCTTTGAGTCCAATTTGAGTGCTTTGTTGTTGACTGGCCTAAAACCAAGAGTGTGTTACAATACATAATCAATGCATATAATATATAATTGAAAGTATTGAAAAGATTGAAATTCAAAGAGTTAGGTTTAGGAGTACACATGTGTATTGATGTAATTGCCTTGCCTATTGGCAAGTTGATTTGAAATATGTATCATTGTAAGGCTCTATAATCAAGTTTAGGAAAAATATATATAAATCTCAAAAGTGCATATATCTAAGGAGATAAAGAGAAAGATATATTGGAAGGCACATGCCCCCAACCTTGGAGAAAAGGTGAGTTACCACTCGACAATTGAGATTAGTTCAATCGTGTAACCCAATCATACTTATAACCTGGTGAGAATGAGTGAACATAGTCAACTCCTACAGTCAAATTGGTAAGGCTAGATGATACAATTAAGTCCAACCTAAAATCTTGGTAAGGTTGAGTGATTTAACCACCTCAACCATACCAAAAATAAACCAATTACTATGGTAGATTGGCTCAATACAGTCCTAAAAGTACATCTTGGTGGGTAATGACAGTACCTGAGAATGTCTTGAAATTTTAAACTAATTTGGATTTTGCAATATTAGGTATACATTACATAACATATGCACCTTAAATATGTCTCATGTTAAAATCGTGTATAACAATAGTTCTAATGTATATAATTCTACTATAACCATGAATTTGAATTATATAAATGTGTACTTTGGCTAATTCATAAATTATGTAGGTGTGAAGAACATGCTTCCAAATCATGCACCCACTGTATATGGAGAAATATGAAAACTGAAATAAGTGTTAATGTGGACATGTTTCCAAAACATGCCCCCATTGAACCTGGGTGTGCCGAATATTGAATAAGTGTGGAGAACATGCTTAAAAGGTATGCCCCATTAAATTTTAAAATTGTGAATGTTTGAAAGCCATGCCTATATGACATGCCCCCACTGTATCTAAAATTTTCTATAAGTACCAAATATTGTATAAGTGTGGAAAACATGCTTCCAAATCATGCCCCAATTAAATCTTAAAATTGTGTCAAATGTGGAGAACATACCTCTATGACATGTCTCCACTTATATGTTCCCCCCTTTAAGGTGAGAGAAAAATAGAAACTAGTAGTTTCCTCACCTCAAAAGGATAATACAACTGTATAATCTATGAATGTAACCATGTAGCATATCGAAGGACATGTTTGGGTAAATGTAGCATTGAAGCGCATAGAACAATTAGATCACATGAAGGCCTAAGATGCATGATAAGGATCATGGAAACATCTAGATAGTAACATTACTAGATCAATAATCAAATCAAGTACACACATAAGAACACTCAAAAATAAGTCAAAAGGCAATGGTCCAAGGAAACTGCAAATAAGGGGAATGTTCAAATATTGAACAATCAAACAAACATGACTTAGTCAAATGCCCACAAGAAGAAGGATAACATATTCAAACATCCATACAACAAATAATGACATATTAAAATGTCAAATAAAACATACATAAGCATGGGGGCTACAAACAAGGGAGTATATTCAATGCTCGAACAAGCAAAATAATATAAGGTAAGACACTCAAAGAAGGGCATAAAGGGAAGCATAAACAACTAGCATAAACATATCATAGTATCCCATGGATCCAATGTGTTGAAAAAACTTCAAGTACATAGCATGTCAAGTACCATATAAAAAATATAATCATGGATAAAGGCATGTATAAGTAAATATATGAGCTCAAAACATGATAATGTGAAGAGACCATAGAATGATATAACCTAGAAGTATCATGATCATAGAGGTGGATGCCCCCAATGTCCATATGATATGAGTAAGGAAAGGCCCAACATCCATAAGTGCATAAAATCATGTGTATGTATGTAGCACACTCAAGTAGAATCATGACACACGTGTATGTAGAAGTAACTAAGATGTCATCCATCAACATAGAACTAACACATAAATGCCAAGGAGCCAATAGGTACATAAGTGCTGAAAGTGTTTTCTTATTTTTTTATTTTTTTGGTATTTTTGGAAATATGTGAAGAGGAAAGATCATCCTATGATCCCATCCAAAGAATGGTCATATGTATCTTACCACTCAATACCTGTTACAAGGAATTAGTGGTATTGTCAAGGAGCATGTATAGGTGCAATATATGTCATTGTAGTATTTATGATGCTCTATATATGTATAATAGGAATATGAGGTTGTGAAGTAGTAATAGAAGCAATAGGGGTCCATGGAACCCATTTTTATGTGCTCTATGGTTTCTTTGGAATAATAATAGTACAATCATGTTTGGGTGTTCTGGATGTCTAAATATGGTGCATAGTATAAAATATTTAAATTTAATGAAACTTGCAACTTAGTGGCAATGAATTAATCACCGTATGTAATGAAATTTGGATGGAAATAGGAAAGCCTGACTATAATAATCATGTGGTAATGGAAATGTCAATTTTGCTTTTGTCACTGATTATGAAGTATCTATATAAATATCCTATAAATATGTATGTATCTATTTAGGTACCTGTATCTACTGTGTAAGTATATCCCCTCCACATGTCCCTCCATTTAGGACCTGATCAACTAATGGTTCCTTGGTA
Organism: Torreya grandis; assembly: GCA_037957365.1. Lineage (NCBI taxonomy): Eukaryota > Viridiplantae > Streptophyta > Pinopsida > Cupressales > Taxaceae > Torreya > Torreya grandis. The sequence goes on from JARHVA010000816.1 coordinate 1,426,229, forward strand.
GGATCACTATGGGAGAAATTAGTCTTGGTAGAGAGTACACTAGGAGGACTTCTACTAGTGGTTGTCTTCTATGAAGGTCAATGGACCATGGGTTCCTCAAAAGGAGTAACATGGGATGGTTTGACCCTCTTAGACGAGCCTCTAGGAGAAGTATGTGAAATGGGTCTAGATATATATTTCTAATATATAATAATTCCTTGATCAGTTAACTATGTAAGTTTTTACTCAAGAATAAAACACTCATTATTTCAGTGTCCATTAATACCATGGTAAGTGCAAAAGTGTTGTAATTTTTCCTTTCAAAATGATGTGGTGGATAATGTGAATTAAGAGGAAGTGTTATCATTCATTTTTCCAATAGTGTGCGCAATATATCATGTGGTCTATCGCGGTACCAATCAAACTGAAGAGGTTACCATTTTATAGATGTATATGGTCTAACTATGGGAGATACTCTGTAAGCATGTTCCTTTACTTTGTTCAACACCTTTATCATTTGTTCCTTGACATATACTATTGGTTTTGCAGAAGGTGTTTGAATTACTTTGTGATCTTTTCTAACTTGTTTATTTGCCTTGGAAACATGATTCTTAACATGTGTTGTTTTTGGTGAAGAGATAGTCAACTTGATTTGAGTATTCATTAGAGCGCGTATGTATTTTTGCACATCCCAATATAAGGTCTCGAATGAAGCAAAGGGATTATGCAATGTTCTTTCTATGAGAGGAGAAAGAAGACCTCTACTAAATATAAATTGTACTTCCAAATCAGAGGGTGTATAATTTAAGGTATACAAATCATCCTTAAATAGAATAACATAGTCTTGTATAGACTCAATTTCTATTCGTGTCAATGCTTACAAATATTTTAATGTAACTTAGGTAAGGTATAATGATTAAAATTCAATAGAAATACATCTTTAAGTTTTTATAAAGTAGATAAAGAACCATTCATAAGACCCAAAAACCAATCAAGAGCCCCTTGGGTTAAGCTTTGATGAAAAGCCTTTAAAAACAAGCTTCCATTTTGGGCCCAATGTTTAAAGGAGTGTATATAGTGTTTCAAATGCATAGCGGTATCCCCTTGACCATTAAATAAGGAGAACTTGGGCATAATAAATTTTGAAGGATAAGGATGCTCAAATACATCCTTACTGATAGGTTGCTCTACTAATATATTCTCCTCAAAAATGGCCTCACGAGAAGAAATTTTTAGCTTAAGAGTGTTGACTTGTTGTTGTAAATCTCCCATGGTAGTCATAATAGATAACATATCACAAGAAGAGGTTGAAGCTTTTACTAGTGGATGTATATTACCATACACATGGAACATAGGAATGATTGAATATTTTCCACTTTCAAGGGAAGGATCATCAAGGGCTTTACAATATTTTTTAAAGGGTCACCTATGGTCAAAGAGGTGAGTATATCATGTTGGATAACACGAAGGTTGATAGCATTGTCATTACAAGGTGCTATGTTATTTAAAATCTTGTGACATTCAATAGGAGTAGATTATAAAGCTTTGATTGTAAACATTTGCTCTTTGTTATTAAAAAGTGCAAAGGAAGGAATAAAATAAACATTTGATATTTCATTTGCAACATCGCAAGAGGGAAGAATGCAACTTGCACTTCCAACTTTACTTTTTAAAGGAGAAAGAGAAGAGGCAATGCTAGTTTTGATTTTTTTTGTCTTACACGACTTGATCTTTGAAAAATATACATGAAATATGCTTGGGACTTTAATTGTGTCCCCAAATAATGCATATTTTTTATTTATTTCCTTATGATTATCATAGGCACTCACATTTTTTTCTTTGAGCAAGACGATGGGAGATATAGGACATGCATGTTGTTCACCACAAATTAAAGGGGGAGAACAAATTTGACTATTTTCAATTGAATCGCCCAAAGAAGGAATAGAATTTTTGACATGAGTATTACTTGGAGAAGAAGGCACACGCTTTATTTCATCAATATGTTCATCATGAGAGATAGAGGAGGAACATTCAAATTTTTGGACATTAGCATCATTGGAAAGGGAAAAAACACACTCACTTTTTGAAGTTACTAAAAGATGTACGCATGAAACATTTTGATTTTCAATATTATGAATGCTACCATTTTACATATTTATTGTATCCTAAAACTTTGTTAATTCTTGAGACCTTTCATCATCAGAAAATAGTGAAATGGGAGAAGTGCCATAGCCAAGAGGGATATCATCAGACTCATAACCATGAGAATAAAAGTCACTACCTTGCTTATTTATAATTGCATCTGCATCATTGATTCTTTCATTATCATAGTTGTAAGCAAAAAAGGCTTTATCATGTTTTTGATATTCTATAATATTTTCATAAGCAATACATTGATCATCAGGCACATTAAAGAATTGATCAAAATAATTAGGGTTCTTCTATGGCCATATGTTAGTTACTCTATAAAGATTTTAACAATTATGAAACACAACCACTAGGGCTAAATCAATAATGTAAATAAGCATTCTTAAACTATGCCCATACAAGTAGGAGAGAAAAAAATTAGATCTAAAAATGAAATACATAAATCTGAAAAGAAATTGTTTTGAAAAAGGAGAAAACCCTACATGAAAACTAGGGTTTTAGCTCAATAATAGAGGACAGGATCACCAAATGTTTAACCCTAAAATAGATCTAGATTGGGGTGTCTATAATTAAAGGGGTAGAGATATCCTAGGGCATAAATATGATAAACTATCTTTAAATTAGGCCAATTAGATGCTAAACTCATATATAATGATATGTTGAATTTATTAAACTGAGATGGGTCAAAAATAGTAAGTATAATTATGTTAAGTATGGAAATAATAAAGAATTAATTTACCTAGCTAGTTCTGATTTGATATAGTTATAGATCTAGAACGGGTAGGAAATATACTGGAAGATGATTCTAGAATAGTCATCAGATTCTAAATTGGATGATTCTAGAGTTGTGGTCACTATCGTCAGCCTGTGATGGTTGTATTAAAACTACTGTCTAAACTTGATGTAGGTGTCCTATAAATAATACCTACTAGAAAAGGATGTGACTACCTAAATTCTTATGGGTTTGACTTTGCCTTTTTTCTATTGCATTCAGATGTAGGTCATGGATTGTCATTCTTCATGAAATTGAAAAACCCTAGTTCTTCATCTTCATGGTGACCTTAGAGAAAGATGGGTTAATGGGCACATGGTATTAAGATGACCCCAAATACCCCTATGTTAATGAGTATTATCTACATAGCCAATACTTCGAAGAGGGACTCAGACCAATATAGTTCTACCCCACATATTAGCTTATGTGTTAGTCATGTAATATGTGTAAAACAAGTACAATAGTGACCTAGCTTGTAACTTAGAAAATATAGCTCTTGGGTTGATCCTTTAGTACTTTAAACCTATGTATGTGGTGTCCATATGACTGATATGAAATATGATAAAATAGGGAAACTTTGCTTTATCGAGTGCTTGATTGAGTGCTTTGATAAATTGACTTAGGTTCTTTTGAGTGTATGCTAGGTGAGGAATGAATGAGGGTTGATCTTGTATTTATATCAATCCCTTTGGAGAATAACTCACATTAAATCACTTAGGATAACCATTAGGATACATTTCATTTGAAAATTATATGACTTTATGATACTTGGCACTTACGTCAGAGCAAGACACTTGTGTCAATGTAGGTGTCTATCTCAGATGCCAGTGTTGAGGGAGCAAGAAAGTACGTACATACTCAAAACTCACAGAGGTGGAAGATAAGTAGGTTTTAAGTATTTTGGGCAAGATATAAGTTCTAGGTCATCAACATAAGACTATTCAAACTAAGAGATAGTCTAGGAGGCATAAGATAGAGCAGATGCGAGACTTTTGAAAGTGAGAAAGGTCCAAAATTGATAAGAATAATCAAGGTCTAAGTTTGCTAAGTGTACAATATTGAGGTGTTATATAATCCATAAAATAGTGTCTACATATTGAGAGATATTGATTCTAATGTAAACATGTGTAATAAAAACTATTTACAAAAATTAGATAACATTTACAAGTCACATAAATGTGTCACATGACTTCATATTATGCCATCTTCAATATTTGGTGCCATATCATTAGATGTGATCATGCGACCCAAGACAGTGAACACCTTATTTCAAATCATGCCTAAGACTATATAGTACAACTTTCTCTTGGGTCAACCTTGGATAAAAGCTATGGAATCCACACCATTTACATTACACAAGAATGTGAAATTAATGGATGACAAACAATTGTATGCATATCCTACAAAAGATAATCCTTCAAATACAACACCTTACAATAACCTATCAAACTAGCTCACAAAAAGTAGTAATTTTCATGATTACCTCAACCCCCTCATCAAATCAAACATAAGTTAATTGAATACAACCTTATATCACTCACCCCACCTATAAATTTGGAAATAAGTAGATCTTTACCTAATATATATGATGGAACTACATATTTCAATAATAATTGATGCATTTTGCATTCTACAAAGAATTGATTTAAGCTAAGGCACAAGATCCAAGATCTCACTAATTACAACACTATTGTTATTTATGACAATATTACATTCATTTGAGATCCAAATATGATTTCACAACAAATGAAAACATTTTATGAGAGCATACAAGACAATATGGATGCCATGGTTAAATAAATTACACCAAGACATATTGAGATGATAGTGATGATGGATATTATAAAACATAATATTCCTTTACAAATTCAAACACAAATATATTTGGAAATTATGCCACATCAATGGAAACACTAGTACCTAATATAAGGCGTATGTCTGATTCCTTCTAGTCTATTTAGCTTATCATATAGTGTACATAGATTTTTAATGTATGCTTGATTACTTATTCCATCTATATTCCAGTGTTCACATGCATTTGTGTCCACTCATTACATGAACATATACTCCTCCATAACTCACATACTCTTTTAAGTGGCACTTGGTCACAATGCATCTACACACCATTATCATTTGCTTGGATCCCTCCCATTATTCTATTTTTGAGGCCTTATTAATTTATCTTGCTTGCTTGCACCAATAAGACAATTATAAAAATATATATAATTCAAAAATACAAAATATTCAAAAAATAAAAATCAAGACCTAAGCATGATATGAGGGTTAGTTACACTATTACATGTGTTATTTATCACACTATTACATATGTTATTTATCACATGTTTTGTAGATGATATATTTTTCCTATACGCATGCATTTCATGGTATATGAGCATGATGTAAGACATAAAAATCATACATGGACACATAGATGTTTGACTTTCCTCTACCCATCAGCTATGTCAATGGTGGGGGCATATTATTTCCACATTTCACACTATCTAAGGTTATATCTTTATATGACCTCTTGCCATGTTGAGTTATCTATATTGCTTACTCATGCCTTGCTAGTTACCCTTATCTTACACACTGATATATAGATATGTTATTTTAATGTGATGTGACATTGATATACATGGATAGTGTAGACTAGTTTTCACTTGTTTTATGCTTCATTGATTTTGTTTCTCTTGCATGATAAGTTAGTCATTGCTTGTCTATTACATGTGGTCATTAGCTTTGTGTGTTAGACATATTTATTTCCCTTGCACATGGACCTTGGCCTTGTTTATTGTGACATATTTATGTCCCTTGGTTGTGGCCCTTAGCCTTAAGCAAACTGCAAACTAGGCATACATGTTTTGGTGTGTCTTGAATGTCTTCTATGAATTTATTTTTTGCATTGTTTGTTTGATTTCGTGAAATATGTTTCAAAATGCAAAAGGATATTATAGGTGTCTTATTAAATCTTATTTATTTTCTATTGCAATTAGTAATAATAGTCTTGTTTTGATGATTTTGTATTAATGCTTCATAGTGAATGCGACTTATATTTGTTTCAACTAGGCATAGATGTTTTGGCGTGCCTAGAATATATTCTTTGAATTTATTTGTTGTATTGTTTGTTTGATTTTGTGCAATATGTATCAAAACGTGAAAAGACGTTATAGGTGTCTTATTTAATCCTATTTCTTTTTGTTTGTTTGATTTCATGAAAAATGTTTCAAAATGCAAAAGGATATTATAGGTGTCTTATTAAATCCTATTTATTTTCTATTGCAATTAGTAATAATAGTCTTGTTTTGATGATTTTATATTAATGGTTCATAGTGAATGTGGCTTATATTTGTTTCAACTAGGCATAGATGTTTTGGCGTGTCTAGAATATATTATTTAAATTTATTTGTTGTATTGTTTGTTTGATTTTGTGCAATATGTATCAAAATGTGAAAGGACATTATAGGTGTCTTATTTAATCCTATTTCTTTTCTATTAGAATTAGTAACAATAGTCTCATTTTGATGATTTTTTATTAGTGTTTCATAGTGAATGTGACTTGTGTTTGTTTCAAAAAAGGTTATGTTATAATAATTTGTGGGTTGTAAACAATTGCAATAGATCTTTACTATATGCATAGTAGTACTTGACCAAATTTGAATTTTTACATTCAATAATATCAATATCCACTGTAAGTAAAAATTCTCTCTTTTAATTTCATCTTGATTGAATGGCATTTCCAAGTTTATAATGTATGCTTGCTAATTTGAAATTCTACTTGTGTTTTATATTAAGTTGGCTCCTAACTTTGTTTCTATGTAAGAATTTTTATTTTGACATAATTTTGCATGGCAAAATGATTGTGCAAGATAGCAATGTAAACATTATATATCAAATTCCAAATTTTTTAATTGACAAATAGAATTAAATAAGCGTTCACCTTCAAATGTGTTTGAGTTAAGCCTACACAATCCATTATTTTCCATTTGTTGTAAAATATTTGTCCAATATGACTCAATATTTGTGCACATAGTAGACAATTGAATATGTGTTGATGGCATAGTGTACTCACTATTATTTTTGTGATATAGTGGTTCATAACGTCCAGAAATAGGATTTATGTCATTAAAAAGGATAGAGTATGTAAGCTTTTGACATTCTTCACTGAGTCAAAGGCAATAGTTTTTCTTGTGAAGGACCAAATGGATATTTGTATGCGTAGCCATTTCTCTAGCCAATGTATATAAAAGTTATCTCCCCATAGTTTGGTTTCATTTTTAGTGGAGGTATGCCATGCATATAATCACATACTATGAAAATATGTTTGAGTGTCATGTATTCCATGTAATATGTATAGTTTATAATGATGTAACTCTAGTTCTTATGATTTAATTGCAATAGGATCACCAATATGTAGACAATTTAAGAAATGCTCAATAATGCCAATTCTCAATTTTAATGTTGTATATTTAAAATGTAATAGTATATGAAATGTGTCGAAGAGGAAATCTCCATCATTGTACTTAAATGATTCACCTCAAAAAATATGGCGTTCAGCCAAAGCGTTGTCAATGTTATTATATCATGTTTTTTTTGCTCACATTGCTCTACAATTATTGGTTTCTTTAATGTTTTATTGTATTTTATTTTATATTTTGTGACATTTGAATTCATTGCTTTTATGAACCAAAAATTTTATAGGTATATTTTAATGTATGTACCTTTACTTAGTGATGTACAAGCTTGATTTGTAGTGAAATGTAAATTTTTTGAAGACCTCCAAAGAATAAAATACGATATTATTTCAATAATAACAGAAAAAAAAACCTTTGCTTATCAGTAATGAAAGATTGAGTTTTTGGACATTCATAAGCATAATATTGAGTTCTTAATTGTGTAAGTGAAATTAAAAATCTATCCTTTAATATTAACATGGCATGACGTAGCTTAAGTGGTAGATGTTAAACTGTAAAAATGGGGAAGAGCTTCATTTTTGTGTCTTTGGAGATGTAGTTACTACTTATTTTTTAATGATATTATTTAGCCTCTACTTCTATTTCATAAGTTTTTGTTGGGTATTGACACTAATTGATTATGTTGTACACTTTCTATTTCATATTTCATCACAAAGAATAATTCGAACATATTGAGATTATTGATATCTTGATAACATAACAATAACTATCATTTTAGCATTAGTGTAAAGTTGATTTAACCTTTTAGGGTTTTACTATGTAAATCCTTAGTTAGATTAAAGGGATGAGATGTCTAAATCAATCAAATAATATGCACTAATTAATTATTGATTTGTTATAGATTTGGAACTTTTTTGACTTTCTAAAAATATTAATAAATATGCTTAAATAGAGACTTATCTAGAAAGTGACTGTCGTAGATGATCTGGGTTCTAAAAATTAAGTTATAGATAGGTCTAAGTGTCACCAATAGGGTGCCAAGATCTATTTGTTCACTAGATAGTAACACCCCACCTAGACAGTAGCACCATGTTGTTGTAGTGTTCTCAAAGTGGCACTAGTGTCCTCTTTGTAGAATTGTTCCTATTTTCTAGGAGCACTTACGCCTATGTTTTTAGGTCTTGTTTCTATGCACACAAAATATAGGACTCTATTTTGTATCTAAAAAACTTGATTTAGTGTGCAAACCCTAGTCCTCCTTGTAATTATGGCATGAACAATAATTGTGTGTTAATTAGTAGGATAGGCTGGACATCCTCAACACCCTACTATGAAGATAGTTGCCTACATACCAATACTCCAAAGAGGGTTCAAAACTGATGTAGTTCTCCCACTTAGTGTTTGAAGAAAATGTAAATGAATGCTAGAATGAGAGTGGGCTTGGATGCCTTGAATGTGATTAAGCTTTAAAATCTTTGAAATCTGGGTTTAGGGTTGTTGTAGATGGTAGTATGCAGAAGTAAGGCAGAATAAGGATCAAATATCTTAATTTTACTCAACATATATTTTGTTTGAATAGGTTGTTTACATCTATTTTCCATCCAATGAATAAAGGTCAAATAGACTTGTGTAGTCATATAAAAATGCAAAATTGGTAACTAGAGTGTGGCTTATAACTCCCAATCCATAGATCCCTATTGCTTGCTCTCATGACCCTCACAAACTTATTTTCACTAATTCTCAGTCATCCATAGCCTTCCAGACTTGATACCAGCTAATTTAGGACCCTCTTTTCATGACCAATCCATCCCCCCAAGTCCTATCTACCCAGGACAATAGTGTCACATTAGGACTATAATGTTGGTACCACTCGTGTCTACTTTTAGCAATGTTGTCCAAGTCTATTTCTGACCCCAACGATCAATTCCTTTTCATTTCCCATCCTTATTCTTGTCAACCTAATGTGAGAAAATTCAATCCATGACCAATAGATCCCTATAAAATCCCATTCAAAGATACTTTGGAAAGGGTTGGCAAATATCACAAAGCAAACAAGAATATAAGCAAGATTATTCAAGCACATTTCCCTATTCTCTATATATAACCATCTAATACTATTTTTAGCTTACTCAAATCCTTACACCAATCCCTAGTCATCTCAAGCACACCTAATTTAGCATTTATTTGCATTCTCATATCACAATTGCACTAAGCACTTTTAAAGGGAGAACTACATATGGCTTGATCCCTCTTCGGAGTATTAGTATGTTGGCAACATGCCCACACAAGGGGTGTGGATCCATATCTAGTGAATCTTACACACACTGACCCCCCCTCTTGTTTAAAATTAGTCAAAGGACAATGGAAGATGGGTTTGAAGAGAAAATATACTCTACAAGGAGCTCTAGAAACTTTTGACTACTAAAACCTTAGAGATAGGGTCACACAGACCTACTAAACAAAACCCAAAAAACTTAGATCTTCAAGATAACAGCACTAAACAAGGACTACAGCATCGGTGCCACTCTTGTCTACTTTCAATGCTCTTGTCCAATCAAAAAATGAAAGTCAAAATCCTATTTGCGATAGTGTCCCAGGCATGTACAGTGAATATCATATCTTGTCTCAATCAGATCAGCATAATTTAAGCTAAGTCATATTTTTTCCCTCTTATTACTATTTTTATAAAATCTCTAATTACCAATAAATTTCACAAATTGCTAATTTATTTACCACATATTATTTACTAATTTATCAATCCAGAACCTTTAACTAAATTAGCAATAAAACCTCAATTATTCCCAAAATTGTTAAATCATTTGGTGAACTCGATTTACTTTGTTTGTGCATAAAAACCCTATAAACCCTAGGGTAAATTTCCTTTTGATTTTTCCTATTTTTTCTAATTTTTTACTTACATAATAAAATTAGAAATTAGCATTTAATTTTTTAAAAAAAATTAGTAATTTTAAAATAAATTTATTTCAAACCCTAGTTGCCCATACTAGGTCCCAGTAATTTTCTGATCATTTTTTGAATTTTTACTAGCAAATGTAAATCATAAAATCCATTCAAAATTCAATACTAATTCTCAAAAATATTTATTTTCCCAAACCCTGGTTGCATATACTAGGTCCCATTAAATCACTAATTTGCTAATAAAATTTTTATTTTTTACTTGCATATCTAACTCAGAAATTCACTTCAATTTCAAAATTTCATAGTAATTATTCACATAATTATCTTTCAAACCCTAGTTGCCTATACTAGGTCTCATTGATTCTTGAGGTATCACCTTACATCTATAATCAGATTTCAAAAATGGATCTCACTTATTTACAATTTTTCTTACATTTCTTGCAAATAATAAGGAGACCATCATTGGTCCTATCATGTACATGAATGATGAAGTTTATCATATGTTAGTATAAAGTTTCATTCTTTATCTTTCATGCTTAATTTTCATAATAAGGGATGATATTCAAAAAAATATTGCTAAACATACACAATATGTCAATATTTCTTTTGCATACTCTCTCTCTCTCTCTCATGCGGAATAATTTTCAACTCAAATTTTCTAAACATGTTAGAAATATTATGTTACAAGTCAAAGATCTTTATGAATTAATGCACAATTCCATGCTCTCTACCCTTTACTTTCTATCTCTCATATGGATTTTTTTTCAAATTTATCATGCTAAATACATTACAAATGTCATAGCACATGCCAAAGTTTCTTATGCATTCATGCACAAATTCATTCTTTCTATCCAAAACTTGATATCTCTCATATGGAATGTTCTTTATAAACATATTGTTATACAACTTATAACTTTACTTTCATGTATTTTATCCCATATACGTGGTTTCTACCTAGAGGATCTATTGCATAAGCTAATAACCATCTGTCAAGTTTCAATGTAATATCTTATGCACATGAAACAATTTCCTTTTCCTCCTCTCCCCCAAGAGGGTGATAGTTATTTTCTCTCTAACCAGGTCTATGCTATCACCCCTAAAAAAGATGAGGCAATCCATATTATTGTTCCCAATGCATACATTCAGCCTATAGTTTCTTCAAATCCTCTTCAACATATGTACATACATGTTTAATCAGAAGCAACTAAGGTTTACACTTGTAAGACTCTAAGGGATCAAATCACCAATATGAATAAGTTAATTTCAGATTTACAAATGCAAAATTAGTTATTATGTCACAAGATCACAACATTAGAAAATCAGATTATACAAAAGCCTCAAAGGCAACCTAGTGTCAATCATGTATATGCGCATTCACCTATTCAATTGGTTGCAAACAATGTTACATAACAAAATAATAAATCAAAACAAAGTAACTCCAAAACTAGTGATTCAAAAAGAATTCAAATATCAAATAAGAGTTCAAGTGAGGTACTAAAAGAAATGATTAAATCTAACTTGATCAAACTACCTCCTCTACATCCAATGAGAAGATCTAGATATTATTGTGCATATCAAAGAATGCATGGGCATCACACAGATTCATGTTTGGCATTCAAAAAACATATACAATAGATAAATGTTAATGAGGACCCTATATAAGGTAAATCAGTCAAGAAATCCACAGTGACACAGGAACATATTCACAAAGGGTCGAATTTAGAAATAGTACAAAAGTGGTAACCAAAGCATAACTCAAAACAATAAAAGGATCAAAAAGTAAAACTAGAACAACAAACAATACCACAAGCATAGGTAAATCATGAAAAATATGCAAAGTTACCTCTCTAAAATAAGGCTCAACTTCCAAGGTAGTATGGGTTTGGTCAAAAATATCTACAATAGTTTGATTATCAAGGTCAAAGGTTGGGCAAGCATGCTCAAGGCATCACTACTATTTTAACAGAAGATAATGTTTGTCACCAAGATTTGGGATTTATTGAACATCCTAAGGCAAATCATTCACAGACATAATTTATTAAAGGAAAAGATCTAGATAAAACAAAAGTCAACACTAGCATTCCGTTGGTTCAAAATCAAGATGATAATGATGAGTGGAACTATAGGTTATTATGATTTCCAAGATACCAATAATGCATCTGAATATTCATAATCATATTTACAGTCATTCCCTCATGTTTCACAATCACGCATGATTATTTTATTTGATACAAGACACCATGATAGGGAGTCTCCCATGAGACTCATTGATTAGTATCATTTCTTCTCAGAATTACTTGTACATAGTTTTTTTTGCTTATTTGTACATAGTTTCTCAGTATTTTCTTGTGCATAATCTTCTTATGATTCATTGTATATAGATTCTTTTCAATTCTTGTACATAGTCTTCTTATGATCGATTGTATATAGCTTAAATATTTTAAAAATTCAAAAATAATATAACATTTCAAAAATTTAAAAACATTTAAATAAGGCAAAAATAACCAAAACATCTTGATTGTATGCATCCTCCATGCTTTATATTTCTACTACTATGCTAGACTTACATTTATTATTTTATGTTATTATTTGTCGATTTATCTTTATTACCATACTTCACTTGATCTTCTTTAAGTTTGTGTAGTGACTTATAGACCCTTGATTACTTCACTCTACCCATTGAAGGGGCATCCTACTCTTGCATGCGAGACACACATTGATATATCTTATATCTTCGCCCTGGGGGCATCTTCTACATGACTACACCATTTAGGTTATGTCATTTCTACACCAAACACTCTAGTTATCATGTTGATGTACATTATTTACTAGCTTACATAGATTACTCTATTGAAACTCACTAGTATTTAGCACTTGTGTATTTCTTTGCATATACCTAATCTTGTACTAACATGTCTTGCATACTTTCACTCTTGCTTTGATTAGTTAGATGTGCTTGTATTTTCCAGTCTTTACATGTTTTATCTTCTTGTTTAGCATAGCTTGATGTGATTGCATTCCTAGTTCCTACTTATTTATGCTATGTGCCTTAGGACATTTGCCAATGTCCTTTGCTTCTATGCATTTGTGTGCCTTTGGACATTTGCCAATGTACCTTGCCTATAATATTTTATGTGATTATGGCTTTCATGCCAACTTGCTTATTTCAACTATATGTGTATGTGGCATTTGAACATGCCTTGTATGCCTTCTTTCTAGTTTGAGTGACATGTGCCCATGTCCCTTATTTGCTGGGGCCCTTGGCCACTCTTGTATGCTTCTTTCTTCTAGCCTTGAGTGCTTGTTGCTTGATTGTTTTTTATTATTTACAATACCATGATCCAAATCATGCATTATCTTGTTTCTTAAATGCCATGGTGGACATCATGCTCCATCCCTCCATGAAAAATAACAACTAACACTTCCAATTCTAGTTTAGTACATTGCACATGATTTTACATTGTTATATCTATCTAGGCATACCCCTATTGATCTAATAATCTCTCAATACAAACCATGTTATATATTGAGACGTCTTGTCATTTATCATTGCTATATCATATATTTTACAACATAACACACTTACAAGGCTCTTTCTTCTGAGGGCAATCATTGCAAGGTCTCCATTCCTACCCTTAGAAGAGGGGGAAACAAACAGGGGTTTTGTCATAGAGATCAAAACTCTTACCAACCAAAAAATCTAGAATCAGAACAATAACTAGACATCAAACCAGTTAGAACAGACCAGGTAGATAGTGAAGAATCTAGAACAGTCATTAGATTTAGCCTAGGATAATAACACATAGACTAGACTACAACACCAATGGTGCTACTATCCATTTCCCATGCTCTTATCCAAACAATAGAAAAACTATAAGTGGGTAGAAAAGTAGGTTCAACTATAAATTTTTACAGCCAGACCAGTTCATAATTAGTAGTTTTAGTACACATTTTACTTAAAAATTCTAGATATAAGGGGCATCATGTGGGGCATGATGGTTCTCACTTCTAGTTTTAGATATGGTAGTTGGTATAACTTTTAGATCAGAATCCATGTTCTAGACATCAGTGATTGGGGGTAATGTGCACGGTACATTTGTTTCTTTTCTTTCCTAGTTTAGCATTGTCCAGACATTCTTAGTAGTTACGTGCCTTATTCTATCTACAAGTGGTTGGTATCATTTTGGAGTGGATTTCATACAAGCCTACCCTCCACATTCTTAAGTTCTTAAGTGGCTTCCACATAAGCTAGATTCTCAGTTTTAGAGTGGCTTTCATATAAGCCTAATCTCCATCTTTTGGAGTGGCTAAGAGTGGCCTAGTTTCCAGCATACATTTGGATATCTAGGCTAATATTGTCATATCACAGTGCATTCATGGGTTTTAGGAGCCATCTCATATGACATACATTTCATACTGATATCAGTTCATAGTTTCACTTCATGAGGCAATGATGGAGCCAAAAGTCTACCTAGCCTTTGTATTCTTGAGCCAGCTATTTAGAGGGATTAGACACATAGTCCAAACATTGATCAACACATGCATGACCACCTAAATTCACTTAGTGGGTGATGATGGAACCAAAGGGCTAGCCTTTGCATTCTTGAGCCACTTTGTAGGGAATTGAACACTCAGCTCCATTCATGATATTACTCTTGATACAACATCATACAACATTACTCAGCATCACAATAGGTTTTATATTGACCTACGTACCTAGTGAGGTGTATTCATTCCTTTCTGTTCCTCTCTCTTATCTAGCTTTGTACATTCTTATTTTTGATATAACATATCTAGTAAGAACTGATCTACTCTTTTTTTTTCTTGTAGACTCACACTTCACAGTGTGCTCTCTCTATGCATAACCTAGCATCACAACAACATCATGAGCTTCACCCTTATAGGTAAGTTCAGGTACGCTTTATTTTTTTCCTTTATTATAGTAGTTTACTTTGATGCATCACTAGAATAAAGGGGGGGGCGCAAATGTAGTCATATACAAATTCAAAATTGGGAACTTGAGTGTGGCTTATGACTCCCAATCCATAGATCCCTCTTGTTTGCTCTCATGACCATCACAGGCTTATTTTCACTGATTCTCAATCATTCGTAGCCTTCTAGATTTGATCCCAGTTGAGCCAGGACCCTTTTTTCATGACCAATCCATCCTCTTAGGTCCCATATACCAAGGATAATAGTACAACACTAGGACTATAATGTTAGTACCACTCCTATCCATTTTTGGTGTTGTTATCCAAGTATATTTATGGCCCTAATGGTTAATTCCTTCTGGTTCCCATCCTTATTCTTGTCAGCCTAACGTGAGTAAATTCAATCTATGACTAATAGATCCCTATAAAATCCCATTCAAATATCATTTGGAAAGGGTTGGCAAATATCACAAAGCAAAGAAGAATACAAGCAAAACTACTCAAGCGCATTTCCCTATTCTCTACATACAACCATCCAATACTATTTTTAGCTTATTCAAATCCTTACACCAGTCCCTAGTCATATTAAGTACACCCAGTTTAACATTTTCTTGCATTCTCATATCACAATTACACCAAACACTTTCAAAGGGAGAACTACATATGGCTTGATCTCTCTTTAGAGTATTGGTATGTAGGCAGTGTGCCCACATAAGGGGTGTGGATCCATGTCTAGTGAATCTTACACACACTAACCCCCACTCTTGTTTGAAATTGGTCAAATTATAATGAAATATAGGGTTTGAAGAGAAAATTTGCTCTATAAGGAGCTCTACAGACTTCTAGTTATCGAAACTTTAGGGACAGGGTCACACAGACCTACTAAACAAAACCTAGAAAGCTTAGATCCTCATAACAACTCCAGATAAGGACTACAACACTGGTACTACTCTTGTCCACTTTTTGTGCTCCTATCCAATCAGAAAATGAAATTCAGAATCCTATTTGTAACAGTGTCCCAAGCTTGCACAGTAAATATTAGATCTTATCTCAGTTAGATCAGCACAGTTTAAGCTAAGTCTTATTTTCTCCCTCTTATTACTATTTTTAGAAAAGCTCTAATTACCAATAAATTTTACAAATTAGTAGCTTATTTACCACATATTATTTACTATTTTATTAATATAGACCCTTTCACTAAATTAGGAATAAGATGCCAATTATTTCTAAAACTATTCAATCAACTTATATTTATAGAGATTTATAGCTTATGCAGATAAGAAAATGTATTTAGGCCAACCTTAGGTGGGGTACACATTTGAAAAGGTATCTATTCGAGAGAGTTAGGGAAAAGGATAATAACGCCTAGTTGGGGACACTAGTGCCAAATGGCTGTAGTGTCCCAAATGTGGCACTAATGTCCACCTTTTAGACTATTAGGCAAACTGGGTTGGGATCTAAGAAAATTGTCATGGGACTATGTTTTAGTTGATTGTAATTGTTTGTGGTTTGAAAAATGATTTAAAAAGTGTGGCAAAAGCTCTTGGATATGTCTAAGGCTAAGCTATGAATGGACTAACTCAAGTGACACTCTTAGCATCCAAATACCACTTTTAGGTGATTACATTCCCCCCCCCCTTATGCTAGAAATGCAACAGAGTAAAATGACTAGTATAAAGGAAAAAGAAGCATACTTAGACTTGCTTTGGAAGTGAAGCCCATGTAATTGAGTATGAGTATGTGAATCTAGGTGTATGTATGTGAAACATGATCCAAAGCAATGACCTACAATGAAACATGTAAAAATCAGTCCTTAATTAAGAGATGATCAAAAGTAAAAAACTATGCTGAAATAAAATAACTAAGTAAAGATGATTAAAGAGAGAGGAAAAGAACAAATACACCTCATTGGGTATGCAAACTAATGCATGAACCTGGTGACAACCTATGTGTATAAGTGTACATAGTGTTCATATCATTGAATAACTTGGATTGAGTTGATGGCTTACTCAATCCTCATATGGGTGGCTCAAGAACTCAATCTGGATTTGACTCCATCATTGCCCATCCCTGATCGATGGATCTTGGTCTATGAATAGCTTGGATAAGATTGTAAGTATTTCTAACCCTCTCATGTGGGTGGCTCAAGAACTCAATTAGGCCATGGCTCCATCATTATCTACTCATGTGAAGTAGATGCATCTAAAACTAAACTAAACAAAGTGTTAAAAGTATCTAATTGTGTATGTCAGCTTTGTGGTCACTCGAGAGTATTGGGTGGCTTTGGGCCACTCAGAAATGCCAACTACTAAAGATGGAGTAAGGCATAAATCTAGTGACAACCTGAAATGTGATAGCAAGTGTATATAGCATAAATAATGACATGGAATTTTTCATTCCATCTGATTAACCTATGTGTAGCTAAGTATATAAAAACTATGTGGCATGCACATGCCCCCAATCTGGTATATGAGTATACTAAATCTAAATTGAGTTTGTAATAAATGAATCTATGTGATTGAACTAAATGCGGGAGTGATCATTATGCACATGATGCCCCTAAATCTAAGTAATTGGTATGAATATAAGCTATAATGAGTGTATTTAAGCAAAATCTAAACATAACTATCAAACATATGATTGTATCTATGCAAATTTGTACAGTACTTGGCGTACTGGTCTGGCCAATATGGATTATTCTGAAGTTGGGGCTACTAGACAGTAGCACCCTCTAGCATTAGTGTCCCAAACTGGGCACTAATGTCTGCTTAGAGTAAAATTTGGGTGATCTAAACTATTTTTTGAGTCTCTATTTTTTCCTGTGTCTGCCCTATGTTAATTTTTAAAACTGAGTCAGTGTGCTAAAAATTTTCTATGAATAGCAAAGTAGGAGCCTGATCTCTATGACAAACCCCTAGGAAGGGTAAATGCATGAGGTCCCTCATGGCATCAAAAATTGGTGTGTGTGTAATAAGCAAATACAAGTGTCATGGTAAATAATCATACAAAGAAGCATACATACAAGCACTTGAGGCACACAAAGTTAGGCCAAGGGGCTACAATACAAGGGACATGGGCATGTGTCACTAAATCTGATAATGAAGACATACAAGGACATTTTCAAATGTCCACATACGCAAGCAATAAGTAATTTGGCTTAGATCCACATATAAGGACATGTTCAAATGTCTGCATATAAAAATAAGAAAGTATACACAAGGGACATGGGCACATGTCCAAGGCATATAAATAAAAAAGTGGTGTAAAGCCAAATAACAATGGCATATTCAAATTCCTTCAAAGATGGAGCAAGCATAGGAAACACAATCAAGTCTAATATATGAAAACTAGAAATGAAAGCATGTATAACTGTGTAGTGAAAATCTATGTGGATGCTAGGATGTACATATGTTGAGTCTAACTAGTCATAGTTGACAAAAAATGTGACCAATGAGTAGCAATGATCAATATCAAGATAAATCAATTCACAAACTAGAATGATAGTATGTAAGGATATAACCTCGTAGTATCAACTACGTACGAGGTGTCCTCGAATGGGCAAATGTATCAAATTTATAAACTTAGATCAGTGTATATGCCCCTAGTAGGTAGATGATAGCTAGTCTAGATCAATGAACTGGATTGGAGTCCTATATTTAATCTACAAGCACTCAACAAGAACAAGTGAAGCATATGTGTATGATAAAACCAACTATACTAAGATAGCTATCAATATGAAATATATGGCAAGTAGTAGAGATGTAAAGATATCAATGCATACAATCTATAAATTTGTGTTTTTTGAGTAATATTTGAATGTTTTTATATTTTGACATGTTATATTATTTTTGTGTTTTATGTATATAAGTTATGTACAAGCAAATGAAAATAAACTATGTATAAGGAGTGAGAGTGAGAAGGAATTATGTACAAGGGTGGGAACCATATTAACCAATGAGTCTCATGGGAGACTCGCTCTCACTATGGCCTCTGTCTAAAATAGGAATGATAATCTCTCGTGCAGTGTGATTGCTATGTTTTAACTAAATGTTGTTGTAGTAAGAATCTGAGTATTGTTCATCATCAAAATCATAATAACCTAAAGTGTTAGAGGGAATTGCCTCATGTTGTGGAGTTTACCTTTCTACATTATGTTTAAGAATATTGATTATGATTTTTTCCTTTGAAACTATGCTTATTGTAGACATACAATGTTGTGGAGGATCTTTTGTTAGAAAGCCTTGTTTGAGAATGCTTGTTGGCTGAGCATAATTTTGGCTCTACAACTGAAGATCTTGCTCTTTCTATAACATGTCTTATGTATCTAGATGTTTTGCCTTGATAAATTGTATGTGTGACTAATGTGACTTAGGATGTTCAATAAACCCCAAACATTATCAACTGTTAAAATAGGAGAAATGATGCCTTGGGCCTCTTTGCCCAAACATTGACCATGATAATCATACTGTTGTAGATAATTTTAACCAAACCCATACCATATTGATTTTTTAGCCTCATTTTGGAGAGGTAGATTTGCTTGATTTATCTATGCTTGTTGTATTGTTTCTTGTGGTGATTGTGTTTTTAGAACCTTTTTTTGTTTCGAGTTATGCTTTAGTAACCATTTTTATATTGTTTTTGAATTTGACCCTTTTTGAATTGGTAGATGTGCCAATGTATGTTGTTTGGATGAAATGTCACCATGTGAATCATATGTATCCATGATCTATTTTATTTTCTTTTTTAATGTTAAACATGAAATAGTGTGGTGCCCATGCATTCTATAATATGCACAAAAATATTTGGATCTCCTCATTAGGTGTAGAGGAGGTAGGTTGATCAACAACTTTAATCATTTCCTTTAATGTCTCACTTAAACTCTTATTGACCTTTGAATTCTTTTTGAATCACTAGTTGTAGATGTACTTTTTTGTGATTTCATGTTCTGATATGTAACATTGTTTGCCACAAATTGACTAGTTGAAGATATATAAACATGATTTACACTATTGTGCCTTGGAGGCCTTTGTCTTGTAAATTGATTTTCCAATGTTGTAATATTTTCATGTAGTAATTGATTTTGATTTTGTAAAATTGTAATTATCTTTCTCATACTGATAAGTTGATCACATAGATTTTCACAAGTGCAAACCCTAATTATTCTTGTTTGAACATGTAGGCACACACCCTATACGGAAGAGGTGTGAATAGGATGAGTAGGGGGATTAGTGACAGTGTTATAGGAAACTTCATCTCATGGAGGAATGATAGCATGGACCTATTTAGAGTGAAATTAGCCATCATCCTCATGGAGATGAGGAGGAGAAGGAGATTATTTCTTGAGCATAATATATAACATTAAAGCTTGAAACATAGTTGTTAGCTTATATGTTAATTCCTCTATGTGTGTATATGTTTGTTTGTTAATGGAATTCCATATAGGAGAAAAATAACATGCTATGAGATATGACATATATTTCATATGATATAAAGCATCATCTATACGTGTGTTTACGTCTTTTCTGAATTTATTTTGAATTAAAGGGAATAAGCATGTCAATGAAAGTATTAGACTTTGAAACAAAAAGTGATTGATTTATTTTGTCATCATGATCATGATTATATAAATTAGAAGATATATGAATCTAAAATCTGAGTTTTGGAAATAAAATATGAGTTTAAATAGAAAAGGATACAAACCCTAAGTGTGTCTAGGGTTAGGGTTTTTTGAATACAGGGTTTCTTTGCAACAAATTTAAATTATTTTCAAATAAATTTAAACCCTAATATGAAATTGATTTAATTAGCTAAATTGATTTAAAAATTTATCTTTTCAAATAACATGGAATGAGATATCTTAAGTGGTAGATGTTAAGTTGTAAAAAGGGGGAAGACATTCATTTCTACATCTTTGAAGATGTAATTACTAGTTAATTTTTAATAGTATTATTTAGCCTGTATTTTTATTTCATCAATTTTTGTTGGGTGTTGACACTAATTAATTGTGTTATACATTTTGTATTGCATATTTAAACATACAAAATTGTTAAAATATATTGAGATTATTGATATCATGATAACATAACCAATATTATTATTTTAGTATTGGTATAAAGTTGATAGTTTAATTAATTTTATTGAGTAATTAAATATGTATATTAATTAATTAAAGTTATTTAACCATTTTTATAAAATATAAGATATATTAAGTGTATATTACAATCACTTTAGTTAGAAATAATATATTAAAATAAGGATAAATGATGATATGGTCAAGTTAAATCACAAGTCTTAGAAGTGAATGTAAATATATAGTATCATTAACTTAATATATATTTTTGGTAGAAGTAATTAGATTGCAGAGTAAATATTTAATTTAGGCTTAAATATATTCAAATAATAAAATTGGTAAGTTAATTTACTTATACCTATGATTTAAAGTTTAAAATAAATTGGCTTATATTCTTTAAATTAAAAAAAATAGTATGAAATAATTAATATGTGAATTATAAGTTTATATAATATACTTTTCAAAATTTTAGTTTAGAGATGAGAGTGAATTCAAAGTATTTGTCTAATATAATTCAATATTTGTGCACATATTAGATAGTTGAATATATATTTATAGATAGTTGACTATGTGTTTATGGTATAGTGTATTCATTATTCTTTTTGTAATATAGTGGTTCGTAATGGTCAAAAATAGAATTTGTGTCATAAAAAAATATTGAGTATGGAAGCTTTTGACATTATTTATTGAATCGAAGGTAATTATTTTTTCTTGTGAAGGATCAAATGTATATATGTCTATTTAGCCATCTAACTAGCCATTGTATATACAAGTTGTCTCCCCGCAATATAGTTTCATTTTTAGTAGAGGCATGCAATGTAGATAATTATATCCTATAAATATATATTTAAACGTCATGTATTCCATGTAATATGTACAATTCATCAAGATGTAGCTCTAGTTCATATGATTTAATTGTAATAGGATCACTAATATATATATATATATATATATATATATATATATATATATATATATATATATATAATTTAATAAATGGTCAATAATACCATTTCTCAATTTTAAAGGTGTATATTGAAAAAGTAATTGCACGTGAAATGTGTCAAAGAGGTAATCTCTAAAATTGTACTTAAATGCTTCACCTTAGAAAAGATAGTGTTCAACCAAAGTGTCGTCAATGTTGTTCTACTACATTTTTAGTTTTTATTCATGTTGATCTACAATTATTGGTTTTTTCAATGTTTTATTGTATTTTCTTTTGCATTTTGTGACATTTGAATCCATTGTTTTTATGAACCAAAAAAAGTATAGATATATTTTAATGTACATACTTTTGCTTAATGATGTACTAGCTTGATTTGTAGTGAAATGTAAAATTTGTGAAGCCCTGTAAAGAAAAAAATACAAAATTGTTTCAGTAACTAACGAAAATTAAAAAAAATCTTTACTTATCAGTGATTAAACATTGAATTTTTTTTACATTCATAAACATAATGTTGAGTTCTTAATTGTGTGAATGCAACTGAAAAGTCATCTTTTCAAATTACATGACATGAACTAGTTTAAGTGATAGATGTAAAATTGTAAAAATGGGGAAGAGCTTCAATTTTGCATCTCTGAAAATGTAGTTACTAATTATTTTTAATGATATAATTTAGCCTTTACTTCTATTTAATCAACTTTTGTTGAGAATTTCCACTAAATAATTTTGTTATACAGTCTATATTGCATATTTGATCATATAGAATAATCAAAACATATTGAGATTATTGATATCATGATAACATAACAACTACTATCATTTTAGCATTGGTGTAAAACTCGTAATCTAATTAATTTTATTAGATAGTTAAATATGTATATTAATTAATGGGGATTATTTAACTATTTTTATGATATAATTTAGCCTTTACTTCTATTTAATCAACTTTTGTTGAGTATTTCCACTAAATAATTTTGTTATACAGTCTATATTGCATATTTGATCATATAGAATAATCAAAACATATTGAGATTATTGATATCATGATAACATAATAACTACTATCATTTTAGAATTGGTGTAAAACTCGTAATCTAATTAATTTTATTAGATAGTTAACTATGTATATTAATTAATGGGGATTATTTAACTATTTTTATGAAATACAGGATGGTAAGTGTATATTACATTCACTTTAGCTAGAAATAGTATATTAAAATAAGGATAAATGGTGATATGGTCAAGTTAAATCACACATTTGTAAAAGTGAATCTAAATATATAGTATCATTAAATTGATATATATAACTACTATAAATAGTTAGATTTTAGTGTAAATATTTAATTTAGGCTTAAATATACTCAAATATTAAAAATGGTAAGTTAATTTACTTATATTAATGATCGAAAGTTTAATATAAATTGGTACATATTCTTCAAATTAAAAAAAATGGTATGGAATAACATAAACTATTAATATTATGTGAATTATAAGTTTATATAATATATCTTTCAAATTTTTAGTTTAGAGATGAGAGAGTGTAGATGATATTTTATGATTATATATCACCTCAGTTTTGTACACTTGGTAAACTTTGACCTTGGTTATTCCTCTTAGTTTTTTACCTTTCTGCTTTTGCAAGTCTCGCATCTACTCTATCTTTGTGTCCCTTGGCCTATATCTATTAATCCAACCAATCTTATGTTGATGACTCAGACCTTCTATCTTGCCCAAAATGCTTAAAATGTACTTATGTTCCATCTCTATAAGTTCTAAATATGTACCTATTTTCTTGCTCCTTGGACACTAATGTCTAAGATAGATAGTAGTGTCGATGCTACTATTCTATCTTGATGCAAATGTTAAATGCCCTAAAGTCATCTAATTTGCAAATGAAATGTATCTTAATGGTTGACCTAAGTGATTTAATATGAGTTATTACTCCAAATGGTTTGATAGAAATACAAGATCAACCCTCGTTCATTCACTACCTAATATTCATACAAAAGAGCATTCAAAGAGCATTTAATTGGACAAAGTTTCCCTATTTATTCCTATTCCATACTAGTCATAGGGTCAAGTTTCTCTTGTGGGATACCACTGGCCTATTTGCATGTTCTAGGAGGGGTCTACTATTAAAACCTTCTTCTATAAGTGGTACTCTCTTCTCCTTGAGCTCTCTCAACTTCTCATTGATGCTCACTATTTCTTTGGTCATTTTGAACCCTTTACTTCTGAGCCAATTGATTGTTCTATTCATTACATTGGTGGTTATGTCCATTAATGAGAAGGATTCAGGAATGGACCACCTTACTGTTGGAAGGGGTTGAGTATAGATCTTGTTGTCATAGTAGACCTTGTCTACTGGGGATTCATCATCTACCAAGTCCTCGAGGACTAGTACCATGTTAAAATCTTTGACTTGATCCAAGGTCATCCTAGAATAATCTTTTAGTCTCATTTCTTCTTCATCTTGTAGGTCCTCCAATAGTCTTCATAGTAGGGGACATGGGAATATATTATGATTCCCAATGCACTAGTAATGTTGTCATTTACATCATAGAATGGCCTTGCTTCTAGAGCCCTCAAGGTCATTTGAGTCATTTCAGCATCTACACGGTTGTCTTTGGATAAGGAAGGGCATGTATACCTCCCTATGCTAATGGGGAAATGGATTCTCACCTTGTGTTTGCTTGATAATAACTTGTGAGTCTATATGAGTTGCCTCACAAGTTCCATTAAAGCCCATTTGTCACTTATATACCTCAAGAGGGTGTAAGGACATCCATTGAATCCCCCTGCTCTGATGTATGAGTATGTGTGGAATTGAATGAAATAAGATCCCTAGTTTGTAATCTCTAAAGTGACAACATCAGAGAATCTCTTCTTTTCCATCTCTTTGTCAAACATGACTATGATGCAGTAGATGAATGCATCATTTACTCTTCTGAAGTGATGCCTACTTGCCTCAAGAGTGAGGTCAGGGTAATACTTGAAAACCTTGTTTGTTTGGTTAGCTACTGTATTCAATACTAGGAAAGCTCTCCCCTTGGCTAATATGTAACTATATAAGAAGTCATATAAAATTTCCCTATATTTTGGACTTCCATCAATTGCTTATGGATGGATTCATTTATAAGTTGTGCCTAGTGGATGTGCTACTTGTTTTGGTGGATTACCCATATATATTGATACATCCAATCTTGAATGATCTTAGCATTAGATTTTTTGATGACTCTATGCAGTAGTATGATTAGATCATCCACTTCATCCTTAGATTTTATCCTTGCCAATGTTTTGGACAATCTTATGGAAGTATGCATAGAGACCCTTAACCATTGCTTATTTATTACCCTTAGAAATCTAGTGTTATTGTCTTGATAGAATTTATTTGATAATTCAGGAGTTATATCAAGGTAACTCTCATATTCAGGGATCAAGAACACTGAGTCTATAAGTCAAGGTCCAAGTTGAGGATTCTCTCTCCCTTGTCAGTAAGCACTTCTCTCTTTTCAGAATCATAGTGCTTCACCAATGTGAGCACCAGCTCAGGGCTTTGCACTGATAGGAGGAAATATACTGCTTGGGGTAGTCCATAGTCATAAATGCTTTAAATCTAGTCATTTTTGAATTCAACATTCACTCTAGTCCAAAAATCGTCTAGGTCAATATGACCTAGGTCTGTATTCATGATCTCATTTGTGTTGGATTCCAAATTGAGTGGGACACCAAGTCCCTTGGATTTGAATTTCATCTATTTCCCAAACATAGATTATGGAGAAATTACTAGGGGAGAACCAACTATAGAGATGGTAGGTTTTGAGGGTGTAAAATACAAGTAAAAGCTCTGACATAGATTAGGGTTGCTATTACAGGGAAAAAGTTTGATAGAGATGGTGGTTTCAAAACACACTTATAATGTATGGTGAAAACTCCAATGGGTTTTAGGATTGCAAATGCAAGTAAGATCCTCAATGGGCTTTGGAGTTGCAAGGCGCACTAGGATTATCAGCAGAGTTATCAGCTTGCAGATGTAGGTGTAAATCCCATGGGTTTTGAAATTGTGATAGCAAGTAGAAAGTCCACAGGGACTATGTAGGGAATCCTCAAAGGAATATTTGACTAGTTTTGAGCGAATCTTGAAACCCTAAATTTTTTAATGAAAGAAAATGGAAGGAAATGACTTCACAAGAAATTAGATAGCTAGACAACCCCTTTGCAACACCACAAAAATAACTAAAACCCTATCAACATTTAAGCAAAGAAAATAAAACCCTAAAATTGCAACTATCCACTAACAAAGTGTAAGAAAATAAAAACAACCTAAACAAGCTCGATTTGAAAAAAACACAGGGGACCTAGGAATACCGTGCAGGGGGAAACAATAACGTCATGGCTCGAATGTATGGCATCATGGTTCGAGGTTGCTAGCAGGGTTATCATTTGAGGCACAGAGCTTTAAATATCAAAATTAGTAAATAAAATTTGGGTTTTAATTAACCTTAATTCTTTTTTTTTAAAAAAGAGGGGTAAAAACCTTATTAAATCAAGTAAAACCAAAGTACAAAGCCGCCTGAGGCCAGCGCCTCAAGAACCAACAAAACCACCAAAAAACCACAAGAACAAGAAAGTTACACTCCATTACCACTCTCATCCTCTGCCAAAATCCTCTCTAGATTCTGGCGAAGTGCGTGAGGCATTTACTCCCATCCATCAAACTTTCGGTCTTCAAAATCCTCTGATCCCCATCTTGCCAGGCAATCGGCCGCCCTATTCCATTCCCTAGGAATATGGGAAAAAATCACTAAATCCATACAAGAACTGACCTAAAGAATCTGTTGAACAATCACTGACAACTACCAGCATACATCGGAGGTCTTTTTCTCAAGAAGTAAATTAACCAAAAGTTGAGAATCAACCTCACAAATCACTTTCCTCCAACCTAACTCATAAGCTCTCCTTAAGGCATGTAAAAGCACCCAACCTTCCATCTGATTAACTGTCTACACTCCCTTGTTAATCATGAAAATCAAAACCACTACACCAACAAAATCCCTGTCGATCCCGCCAATCCCAGTCGAGCCTGGATTCCCACGGGACGACTCGTCCGTATTAAACTTCAAAAAACTAGCAGGAGGTGGCATCTAATTCCCCATCCTTTGCATTCTCTGACTCACCTATCTACCTCTCCTGACACATGTCGAGATCGAAGAAATTCCTTGAATGCCCAGCCTCGTTGCATCCTCAGCATCTCTCTTAGCCAATGGCATGGTAATCTCACTCTTAACTGCAATGGTTTCTTGGACCATGCCCAATATTCTAGTCCAAACCTATTGAACTCCCAAATTTTATCCTCAAAAAATCTTGTGATTTCTTTCAAGCCAGACTTGCCATAAAAGGAAAATCAGACTAGCGTACCATACCTCATGTAAAAATGAAGCCAGTGAGGGTGGTTTGCCCAATCTTTCCCAAAAATCAGCCAAGGAGGATGCATGAACACATTGGCATTTCCACGTGTCCCACCAATAGTGCCATAATTGCGTTGAGAAGGGGCATCGAAAGAATAAATGTTGAGAATCCTCCTCCTCGTTGCTGCATAAAACACACCTCGAAGGGCCAACAAATCCTCTCTTACGGATATTATCCCACGTCAAGCATTTATTCTAGGCTACGGTCCAAAGAAAACAGTTACACTTTGGCCAAGAAAAGCTATTCCAGACTCTTTGCCACCAGGGAACTTCCTGCCCGCCATCTAATTACTGAGAGATCAACACCTGGTACCCTGAAGACACCGTGTATGATCCTTTCAGATTTGGAGCCCACACCAGAACATCCCTTCCCAAAAGGGCACTACAGCTATGTCCAGCAAGAATGGATTGGAGTTCAGTGCACTCCACTTCCAATCCCATAATTGGCCATTCCTCTGGTAATTTCCATCGCGCTTCCATCACCTGCCCCTAACGAGAAAATACCTTAAAATCACCCACCCTCAACCAACTAGCCTCACCAAATCTTTGTGCTAATGTCTGTAAATGAGGATATTGAACTGCTAGGGGCAGGAAACCATCCCAAGAGTCCTGCCAAAATCATGCTTTCATCCCATCATTGCATATCCAGAACAAACCATGCTTGATGAGTGCAACCCCTTTCTTGAGCGTAGACCAAATCGCTGACCCCTTCCTAGACAAGCTATGTCAAAGAGTTTCATTCTGTGGAATCCCTACCAGGTACTTGTGGGATAAAATTCTATCCCACAGCTAGTCTGGTTCAACACACCATCTCCAATATAACTTTGTAACCAGCGTCGTACTAGAGAGTATCGACTATCTTAATCCCAGACCTCCCAGCCTTTTTGGACTACAAACTATCTCCCATTTGATGAGACTCCATTTGGTTGCTGCTAAATTGCCAGCCCAAAGAAATTGCCTAGCTAAGGAATCAAGGTCTCTCACAAAACCCACCAGCGCTACTTGAACCATACATTTGTATATGGGGAGCGCCTACACCACTGATTGAAGCAGTTGAACCCGACCGGCAAAAGACAGCCAATGATGGGTCCAATGATTAACCTTAGCACGAAACTTGTCCAGAAGGCCCTGCCATGTCTCCCTAAACTGTCTCCCACTTGAGATGGGAATGCCAAGGTATAGCAAAGGAAGACTTCCAATTTGGAACCTGAGTAAATTAGCAATTCTCCGTTGGATTGGAAGTGGGGTATTGAAGAAATAAATTGAAGACTTACCCTCATTAATCAGTTGTCCAGACGCCTCAAGATAAACATCCAACTCTCTACGCATATTAGTCACTTCTCTCATAGTTGCCACGCCCATCAAAGCTACATCATCCACAAACTGTAAGTGAGAAAGTGCTGGGAGACCTCCACCCCACTACCAACCCTGAATATATCCCCCTTACACATTCCTTTTGATCAGCTGTCCCAGCCCTTCAACCAGAAGAAGAAATAGATAAGGAGAGAGGGGGTCGCCTTGTCGTAGGCCTTGAGAGGCTCCAAATAAATTTGAATGCTCTCCATTAACCCAAACTAAAAAGGAGGTCGAATTCACACAGCACATGACCCAGTGTATCCAGTCCTCACTAAATCCAAAACCCCTCAAAACCTTCTGAAGGAAAGACCACCAGACTCTGTCATAAGCTTTACTCATATCCAGCTTGATGAACATAGCCTTCTCTTTTGACTTGGCCATCGAATGAATTGCCTCCGTAGCCACCACCATGCCATCCAAGATTTGGCGACCTTCCACGAATCCACTTTACTCCTCAGAAATAAGCAAAGTAAGCCACCTCTTTAGTCTGTCAGCAATCAGCTTAGAGATAATTTTATAAATCACATTACAGAGGGAAATGGGACAAAATTGACTTAACCAATCAGCTCCCTCCCCCTTAGGGATAAGAGCCAGGAAATTTGAATTCAAAGCCTTGAGCATCTGTGATTCTTGAATAGTAGCCAGGAGATCAACTTTAATAATGTCCCAAAACTCCTAGAAAAATTCAATCGAAAATCCATCTGGCCCAGGTGCTTTACCTTTTTACATCTGGAAAATAGTCCTCTCAACCTCCTACATAGAAATGGCACTCATAAGATGCTCATTCATTTCCAAAGAGACCAAAGAGGGAATACAGTATAGAACCTGAGTCTTAGCCACCAGGTCCCCCTGCCCTTCCTCCCGGAATAAAGAAGCAAAATACAGCTCTGCCTCATTACAAATACCTGGGGTGGAATGAATGGTTTCCCCCCTATCCGTCACCAACGAGGAAATGGTATTACCATGCTGCCTAGCTTTCACGGAGTTGAAGAAAAATGTAGTATTCTGATCCCCCTCCTGAAGCCAAACATTATGCACCTTCTGCTTCCAGAAGATTTCCTCTCTCAGATCCCATTCATCCACAACTTTTAGTGCTTTAGCTTCCTCTCTTAATAGAAATTCAGATGCCCCCTCTTCCCTAATCATCTGAGTCACTTCATTCAACTGTGTTTGCACCACATTTTTCTCTCGATAAATATTTCTGAAGCATAGTCTGTTTCAGCGCTTTAGCTGATATTTGACAAATTGTAAGAGCTTGGCAAAAGTATACATTGTTGTGCCAAATATCGATCTACTTATTTTCCACCAATCATCAACACAACCATACAGGTCAAGATCCCTTAGCCACATAAGCTGGAATTTGAAAGGCGGTCTCTGAGGTATCCTAGCCGAGGAAATATTGAGCTTTATGGGCTAGTGATCCGAGCCCCGCCAATCAAGAATCTCAAAGCAAGAAGACCATGACCCCCCCACCCAAAAACAAGACACCATAAAGCGGTCAAGGCATTCGACAATACTGTTGTCCCCCAACCTTCTATTGTTCCACGTGAAGCAGCCATTGCTGGGCTTTATGTTAACTAGATTAAGAGCTGAGATATTGTCTCTAAGCAAAATGGATGAGGGCTCAATTTTCATAATACCTCCCCATTTCTCAGATAAATCCAGAATGGCATTAAAGTCTACAGCAATAATCCAAGGTAAATAAGGAAACAAGCTACGCACCTCATGAATATTATTCCATACCTCGAGCTTTCCATGAAATTCTGTCAGAGCATAGACATTAGAGAAAAGAATAGATTCCCCTAATTCAATACACCAAGAAACCATAGATAAGGAGGACCTGAACAAAATCCAAGATACAGGCTGGATCTTACATGGGTTTCATAGGCATGCCACACCCTCGGATGATCTTTGTGCTCCAATACACTGACAGTGGCCTTGCCTCCATAACTTAGGTGCCATACTCATCATATAATCAACAGTAAATTTAGTCTCTTGAAGAAAGAGAACATCCAAAGAATGCCTCCGCACTAATTCCTGAACAACTTTTTGTCTAGGGCCGTTGTTCAAGCCCCTTGCATTCCAAGAGATAACAATCATTTGGGGGGAGTCAAGAAGTGGGAGTCCAGGGTTTTAATAGCTCCAGACTCCACCAAGTTCTCCCAAATCATCCTAATTCTCTCTAGGTCCTTCTTACGTCCTGTTTTAGCATTTTTCTCTGAAGCCCCCTTCTTCCCATCCTTCTGAAGGATGCCCATATGAGGGGTAGATTTCCCTCTTTTATCTACTTCGGCCACCACATCTCGTATCACAGGCTCTGCTTCCTCGACACCCTTCCCCATATTAGCATTTGGTTCCCCCGCCACCTGCGCTTCCGCTAGTCTGTCCATGATCATGGGCATAACGAATTCTTCGTGTATAGCACATAGGGGCTTGGCAGATCCAATCTCCAAACCTGACTCCTCCTCAGGGTGATCAGCATTAATCCCTTTTTGAAGAATTGCTTGCTACCCCAACTCATCTAAAATCTCAAATCTGTTAAATGTATCCTCCTCCTGACATTCTCTTAAAGTTCTTTTCAATCCTCTGCTATGAGTTTGGGCTTTTACCTGAACAAAGCCCTCAGCATCCTTATTCTCTCCTGCTAATGGCTTCTTCCCTTTGTCTATACTAGGAATGGTATTAGAAGGAGGCATAGTTTGTTGATCCATTGGCTTGGCTTTCGGACATCTACGCACCAGCTGGCCATATTCATGGCAGATGCAGCATCGGAATAGAAGGGTCTCATAGTCCAGTTGTTGTACCTAAGAATATGAACTTGCACTCATCTCAACTGCATCTGGCAATGGTTTACTTAGATCAATTTCCATGCAAATACGAGTAAAGGTCATCGCCTTCTTACTCAATGTTTTTGTAGAGGATCCAACCGATCTACCAAACATTGATGCCAAAATATGTAGCACGTCCTAACGACAACATTCTATTAGAAGTCTAGGCAATCGAACCCACACTGGCACTCTATTTGGGATCTCCTCAGAGGGGTTAAAGTTGGCATGCTAAGGATTTACAAATAATCCCACCTGGTTATAAAAATAAGGCCCCCCTTCAAAGACCCTGTTGCGGTCAGCCAGGCAAGAAAATGTCACCATGAAGTAGTTATTAGCAAGCATCATGACTTCCAATTCCCCCTCTGGTTCCCAAACTCTTCAGGCCAAACTTTCTAGGAAATGAAGAGAGACTTTTAAACCTAGAAACTTACAAAACAAAGAATGATTAGAATAGTATTCTATATCCTCAGCAATCATTTCAAAGGGAATTACCAATTTTGGTCTTTCTTTGCATCTCTCGAGACATCCGTTAACCTTCATAATCCTGGAGCCTCCAGGCAGGTTCGGTTCCTTGGCATCTAAATTATGAGAAAAGAGGGCATTTTCATACCCCTGCACTTCCTATCCTAGCAAATTCATTCCAACCACTTCACTAAAACTAAATACAGCACTAGTCATGAAAGGCATACTCCCAGCAATGACTGCACCTGCCAAAAGGTACGCTCCAGCTGTGAGCGCACTCCAGACAACCCCATCGGCCCCTGCACTATACGCTGACCAAAAATTGCGTGCAACTCACATCAGAGTGGTCAGAAGAAAAGTTTTAACTAGGAAAAAATAGCCTCAGCTGCGGCCCCCACCCCCTGCTAACAAAATGACTCCCTTCCCCTCCTACGCAGAAGCAGATACAACAAAAAATGAGCTAGGGCGCGGCTGCCCTAGCTCGGTGACATCCTCCAATTTGCATGCATTCCTTCCATCTTTAATTAACCTTAATTCACTTATATATAGCCTCTACAATAAATTCCCTTAAGTTGGTGGTTGGTGGGAGCTTTAGAAATATACAGTCCAAGAGTAAATTTGCAACTTTACAAATTTGTAATTTTCACTTTAACCTCTGCATTCTATAAAATAGCTTGGTTTTTTGAAACTGGGAAGGTGGAAATCGAGGTGTAATTCAAAACTTTACAAGTTGCAAATTGTAATTGGAGTTTCAGTTTTTGTTTGAAGGGTAGTCGATAAGAAGCAGAACTTGAGTTGCAATTTACAACTTTACAAGTTACAAATTACAACTGGAGTTCTGATTTTTAGTTGGAGTGATACACGAGAAGTGGAGGTTGGGAAGCAATTTACAAGTTTGTAAGTTATAAATTGCATTTCAATCTCTGATTTCAATAGGATATGTGTTTGGTGGGAAGCGGAGCTCCATTTACAATTTACAACTTTACAAGTTGCAAATTACGAGTAGGGTTTCAATTTCCAATTGGTGTGAGTTATGTAGATTGTGGAGGTTGGGAAGCAATTTGTAAGTTATAAATTGTATTCTAGTCTTTGGTTTCCTCTGGCTATGAGTAAAGTGGAAGTGGAAGTCTGGATACAATTTGCAAGTTTACAAGTTGCAAATTCCACCCAGATCTTTGGTTTCTGTCGAGCTTTGGGAAATGAGTGTCCTAGGTCATTTTAAGGTATTTTTCCAAAAAAATAATGGGTCTCCCTTAGGGTATTTGATATTTTGACATTTTTGAGACAAAAAAATCAACACTTCTTTTACAATTTCAAAGATGCACTAAATATAGATGTCATTAACATTTACAATTTTTCCATTATCATACATAAAATTAAAAGCACTGCCTGCCTGACAAATAGAGTTGAAATCTTCCTCATTGCTCCTTATGTGCTTTCTCTCCCATGCGATATATATATATATATTTCTAATTTTAAACATTTCCTTTTTATTTTTATTTTTGTCTTTGTTTCCATTTTCAAGGTAATTTCCAATTTTCATATATTTTAACACTAAAAAGAGAAAATCTATATTTTCAATTAATATTTATTATTGACATAAGTTTTAATAACAATTTTGACAATTAGTAATTCTGTATTTTTAAATTTAATCATGTTAGTAAGGTTTTCATTAGCTTTAATGACAAACATACCAAATACGTAAAAAGAATTCATTACACTACTCAACTTATACTAGAAACCATAGAAATCAACTTTTCAAAGCAAGTAGAAATAAACACACCAAGTGCAAACCATTTTTAATGTATTCTACCTTGTGCTAACTAATGTGGTGTGTGTAAGGTTCTCGCGAGTTCTCTGTCATCTTTCAATGTCTCCATCTACGTCACCCTCTCCAATGATACTCTCCCTCTGCCATACTTCAAGGGATGGGTTCTCCTACATCAACCTCACAACAAAACATGTAGTTAGACCATAACAGTCATGATATACATTCATCATAAATTATAGTTGAAATGACAAATCAACATGACCATAAAGTAAACATATACTTATAGTTAACTTACAAAAATGTGATCATGTATCCTACACAATATCCTACTATCTCATAATAATATATATCCAAAAGTTTAGTCAAAATATAACCAAATTAGATGTGTCAACTATAAATATCCATGGATAGTCAATTACTTTGCTTAGCGAGGAATTGGGATGTAACATCCTTCCCCCTAAAGCTAGTCATCATCCTAGATGACTGTTATTCAAACATAAGTTTTGAATTAAAATTAATTTTCAATAGAAGAATACATGGGATAATAGTACCAAATCAGACAATAAATGCAAAATTCACTTGTAGAACTCCTTAGAGTTCTCCCAAGTAATACTATTCCCATAATATTAGTCTCACAAGACCCTATCTGTGACATTTCCCTATTATGCAAACAAGGTTTGCTAGTGTTAATTACTCTGATTGATTCTATCATGACCACCCTGAGGTCTAGAATCATCAAGACAAGCCTATATACTATAGGACTGACCACTTTTGTTATCTTGAAGGGTCTCACTTATCTCCGTGAAAGTTTCACTAACTTTCCAAGAGCATAAAAGATCATCATACAAGCCAAAACAAATCACCAGGGAGAGTTCCACAAAATCTTTTAGTTCCTTTGCACATCTCTCTAACCTATAGAGTGTTTTTCTCATTCTAAAGAAAAGTGTTGAGGGAACCTGGCAAGAATGATGTGTATAAGTTAATATTATCACTACCATGTGTAGCTCCTGATAAGTATAACATGTCAATACTGTCATTGCTCCATGGAGCTCCTGATAATTATGACGATGAATATGAATTAGAAACACTACATTTCTAATGTATACAAAATTTAAGGAATAAACGTCCCAACATATACATGTGTATGGCCATACAACTGAATTTGATAAGTCCATCTGTCAATCTTGAATTTGACAAGTCCATATATGGAATCTAAACTCGATAACTACTGAGTTAATGTGGAACTAAGTAGGAACCACTCATATCACTTAGTACTCGTGTTCTTAATTCACCACTCTTTCCTTAGGTTTTTACGACCTAATGATCTCCAAAATGTACACAAGGTTTAATGAATCATAATTTTATACTAACAAATCATAGAAATCCATGTTATATGCTAGATAGTTCTAGATGTATCAACATACATATAAGAGAAATCATACAATTAATTCGTAATTGTATTAAATTACCACTAGCTAAACATAACTAGTATTATATTTCACAACTTAATCTATAGTGTTATATACATAGTTAAGAGGAAATAATGTTAAAATTATCATAACATATAAAATATAAGGATCACACCAACCTAACAACCTTATAAAAGAACAAATTAGATAATGTTTTCCCACTTGTTCAATTAGTTACATAACAAGTTATAAGTTTATCACAAACCCTTAGACTGACAAGATGTTTCGTACATCCTATACCCTACTCGCTTATGGTGAAAGGTACAAAAATATCTCTTCAAAATAACATGCTTTAAGCAAAAAGAGAACAATATCAATCTAACCAAGGGTGTATGATATCATAGTAATTACAATCGACATATAATTCTTAATCTAGAATTAATATAAATTCAAGGTTTGTCAGCTCACATGGTCTAAGTTCACAAGTTAGATAAAGTAGTGACCCTAAAGAGTCACAAGTGAAAAGTAGAGAACTATCATCTCAAAAATAAAACTCCTACATACCTTCACAAGGTAAAAAGAAAACACTGCAACTCAATGCTGTCAAATCACTACTTACTTACCAAATCTGTAAGTATAGTATCACAATTTATTTCTATAACCAATAGAGAAATATACTAATCACAAAGATGTATCAATCCATCCAATCTTATAGTTTCTCTCTCGACAAGAAGTAGAAGATATTCTCCCACAAACTCAAGGGAAAATGGTCAAACAACATTTCACTAAATCAACATCATGAAAATATGTATCCTCTTGATAACTTATAAAGGAGAGCGAGAAAATAACAACTCACCTATAAGCTAACTAAGAGAGATGACACTTCTTCCTACTATATAGGAATTCTTAACCAAAACATCTACAATCTAAAAATTCTCACCATCCTAGGTGATACCAAACTAAAAATGGTCTTATAAGATTTTCCATTTCTAGGGTTAGTGAATATAATGCACAAAAACTAAAGCATGTATATTTAAGTGAGAAGCATCCCATGCTTATTAATCACTCGTAACACAAAACACAAATGATGAAGGTGACTTGATTACCAAGAAGGATGTAATCATACTTGAGGTGTTTGATCTAAGTGATCGAATTATGGTAGAAATCTTTTGCTCAAACTCATGAGCTACATTATGTACTCACCTACACAAACCTTGTATACAACCATCACCATTGGGACACTCTATAAACCAATCCCTTAACAATATCAAAAGGGTACGAGTGCTCAAGGATACACACTTAATGTTCCCCACACACATTTCACCAAACCATATAGGAGAATCTACTAAGTCTCAAAACTCCAATCACGATGTAATATGGTTCCACACTAAGACACCACAAATCCAAAGTACCAGTGAAATACTTCATGTTACTAGGTTCACACTGGTGAACATAAGGACACGAAAATGCTAATAGACTCATTAGGTCCTAGAGTTCAAGCCACAACTCTGATACCGCATGCAATAACCCTACTAGGGTCAACTAAAGTACATGATTTATTTATTTAAAAACACGTACCAAAAATAGATTACACCATGAGAATCTAAAAAAACCATATAAAATACTCAAAGCATGATAATAACAAACAATCATATTACATATCATTGATCTCTGATATCATGAGAGCACATCAAAATACAAATATTAAAATTAATTATATTAACTCAGCCTTGACTGATACAAGTCTATAGTCATTGTTGTCAATGTATAATAATAAGTAATTACAACTCTTCATAACAATATTTAATAATAAATACAATATAATATAATGTACATGTAAAATACATGGCTCCCCCCGAGCATAGTTCTTGAACTCAAGTATTTATGATAATCTCAAGTGTCATCTCGATAAGTAGTACTATTGTGGGGAGGGAGAGCATCATTCAAGCACTTTTCCACACCAATCATGAACCAACGATCCCTCGTACTAATCCCATCAGGAAATGGCCCTCATTTCATAGATGAGTAGATAGTGATAGCACGAAAATACAAAGAGACGAGCAAGTACCCATGTGCTGTATGATTTATAAACTAAACATGTAGTGTATCATAGAAAATCGTTCTATTGCAAGATATTTGACAAACATGTAAATTATACTCATGAAATTATAATGTCTCACTAAACATACTTTGGCTCAAAGTTTTATGAATAATAAATAATAATGATCTATAGATCAATCAAATTCATACACACCACTTGATCAAACTGCCTTCATCTATCATTGTGATACTAGTAAGTTAGTGAAGTCCGTCTCACTCTTTACTCCATATGAATAATGCAGATTGGTCAAATAAAACTCAAACACAATATTCATTTAATTTACATTCTACTAGCAAACACATCATATAACATGTTAAACATAGGAGTAACTAAAGCATACATTTGTTCTGTCAAATGTATGAATGAATCTTACATTATTTTCTATCTCATATTAAAAATAATAACTACAGTTTATACCATCTGGATAAATACATGTTTAACTACAATTTTTCACTACCATAATTAGTTTTCAAACATACTACTCCATATGATAACTAATATCACCATAGTCTAATATTGTAAGACATAACTACTAGTTTTTCACAATCAGTCATATAAATTAGTCTTAATACATGGAAGTAATTGCTTTTATTTAAGCAATTAGACATAACAAAGCGAGTCATAGTTCCTGTGTAACACAATAATATACTAACTTAGCATATGTTACACTCTCGAGGTTGTATGCATGCATACATAAAGTCTTACCAACTGTCACAAAATATATTATTCATAATAATAACCAATACGTATACATTGAACTAGTTAAGTGTAGATGTGAGTCTAAATATGACAATTACAATATGTACCATTCATTTATAACATACATTTATATTATAGTACTCTATGATATCCCATACTATCATAGTTCACAACTACATAAAAATACATAACCCAGCATACAATTTTATGAATCAAACAACCCACATACATAATAATAAATAAGTACAGGATATACCACTTGAGTATACCTTAATTTTAAATTAAATACTAACATTCAAATAAGTATAACTTATAAGCACGTATCATGATGTGCCATTATAAGCTAAATATAACCAATCATTTATACATTTAAACACTCTCATAATATGTATTACACACAAGTATTCAATACTTAATACATATAACAATCAATCAATTATTTACAGATAAACAAAGAACTCACAAAACCATTATGATATTTCATTCCAACAACTCATTCCATTCTTAGAAGATTGTTCCAAAAGATTATAGTGTCTGGTCTGTAATGAACTGAATGACTCATTTCAACCATCTATTTAACTATTGAGTACTTACTCATCTTAACATGCACCATAAGTAAGTACTCCAATGATATGTAAACACTATACCAATGATCACTTATATGTCCTAAATAAAAGCCCCCTATGTTCCAACAATCTTTAAAATTTATGTTCACAAAATATACATATATTGATGATCTTTAAGAAATTTGCAATGTAAAACCCGTTCACAGTTATTTATTCCTAGCTAGACAGACTTTCATCCTGATATGACCAAAGCGTGTATAGCTCCATACACAAGTTTACAAGACCACATAGTTTTTCATTTCAAGATTCACATACAAGTATATAACAATATCCAAATTAATCTTATATGATACACAAAAGTTTCATCAAGTACACATATAAGTGTATCATACAAGTCGTGAGAATATACTAGTCAAACTTATGCAATAGACTCACATTCCAATGAATTTATACTCATATGCTTCCTATGCACATGCCCTCATACATATTAGTACACCTGTAATACATATTGTACCCGAGTTACCAACAACTCGTTATACCATTCGCTAACTAATAATCCATGGAAGGTATAAAGGATCTATGTTACAGTAAACTCATCCTTAACTGTATATATGGGCCGCAAATATAGTAACTATTAATGGAATGAGTACATCATTCCCAACATTGATGACAAGTATAAATGATAAATTAACAATATAACATGGGTACTTTACATGCCAATCTTTACATGATGAGGTATTTTACACACCACATGATAATCTTTACTAGAAGAGAGATAACAAAGTATATATATGATATGTTTTATATCTTTTCTCATTGTACACTCACACATGCATGACATACATCAGAATTATTTTAAACCCATGCTTATTATATAACTATAGCAATATTAAAATCACCCATACCCTCGTATAACACTACATGGTGATACAATTTGAGCACACACACAAACATACAATATTACACAATCCTAGTATTAGTTTCCTCAGTGGTATGGACATAGAAAACAAATTCATATATATATATATATATATATATATATATATATATATATTAAGTGGGTTTCCATTCTTCGAGAAAAGCACGCAGTGCCTATTAAGGAAATGTTGTAATTTAATTGAGCATATACGAAAAGGAATTCCCCAATTATGGTGACATCAACAACATATACAAACACAACAGTGATTTCTTATGACTATATACATATCAATTTTTAGTAATTCGAAGATATATCCGACCGATTGAGTAGAAAATACACACAACGACCTAGTAAGCTTGTCATATGTTGTATAATACAACACCAATTGACTCAATATTTAATAAAAAGTTGTAAACAATAATTATTAAAATGCTGGAAAATTTTATCGACAACAACTCAGTTTTAAATTAAACTCTAGTGACCTTTTAAATATGGTGATGCCTCAAGTAATTAGTTATGATAAAGTGTTTCGGATACAAGTTTATTCTTTTTAAAATCAAGTACAATGATTAAGAGGTATACATAGTCAATATACATATAAATATATCTTTAATATATATTCAATTGATTAAACATATTCATTTCCCAATGATTCATTAATCACAACAACCACTATATAAGACATAGGCTGGAGTATAACTTGTACGATGACTTCTACAATATTGGTTTTTATTAATAATTTCCATAAAATACAATGATGCCATATGTACTTTGACAGATTAAGGATAAGACAAAGGCAACACTATCAGAGTATAAGTTTCAATAATAATTTTTGTGAAGACACAACATCTCAGTTAAATCTTTAGCAAGTTGGGTGACATATAGGCGATGCCGACAACAAGTTTTTTCAAAAATTCTCCATAAAATATGGCAATATTAGTTTTTAAAATTGCTGGATGGAAAAATGGTCTAAGCTAGCCACTATGGACAAGTAGTGATTTCTCCCTAAAAGAGACTTATTTACATGAGATATATGGTGCCAATAGTGAATTGTTTTATAATATTCTCTTAAATCAGATACAATGACTTCAACCATAGTGTTAGGTTGGCTGGGTATATGGTAAAGCGACGTCAAAATAGGGGAATAACAATATAATTAATATTTTAATCTTCTTTTTCATAGTACGTCTTTTACAATTTCAAAGATGCACTAAATCTAGATCATTAACATCTATAATTTTCCCATGATCATATATAAAATTGAAAACACTGCCTACTTGATAAATAGAGCTGAAATCTTCCTCATCGCTCCTTCTGTGCTTTCTCTCCCATGCTACGCCTCCCTTTTTCATTAAATTGATCACCACTCTCATGATCCTCTCTCCTTTTTTAATTTCCCCTTATAAGAAAACAACTATAGTCCTTTTTATTTTAATGATTTTTCTCTGCTTTCTTTTTGTTATTTTTAATATATATATATATATATATATATATATAATTTTATTTTTTTCTAATTTTAAACATTTCCTTTTTATTTTTGTCATTTTTTCCATTTTCAAGGTAATATCCAATTTTCATATATTTTAATACTAAATAGATAAAATCTATATTTTTAATTAATATCTATTATTGACACAAGTTTTAATAACAATTTTGACAATTAGTAATTTCAAAATTTTAAATTTAATCATGCTAGTAAAGTTTCCACTAGCTTTAAAGACAAACATACCAAATAAGTAAAAATAATTCATTACGTTACTCAACCTATACTAGCAACCATAAAAATCAACTTTCTAAAGCAACTAGAAATAAACACACCAAGTGAAAACCATTTTTAATATATTTTACCATGTGCTAACTACTGTGGTGTGTGCAGGGTTCTTATCAGTTCTCTGTTATCCTCCTATGTCTCCATCTACGTTACCCTCTCCGATGATGCTCTCCCTCTGGCACACTCTAAAGGATGGGTTTTCTTACGTCAACCTCACAACAAAATAGGTAGTTAGACCATAACAATTATAATATGTATTCATCATAAATTATAGCTTAAAGAACAAATCAATATGATCATAAAGTAAACATATACTTACAACTAACTCATAATAACATGATCATGTAACATAAACAATATCTTCCTATCCCATAACAACATATATCTCAAAGCTTAGTCAAAATATAACCAAATCAGATGTGTCAACTATAAATATCCATAGATAGTCAATTAGTTTGCTTAGCGAGGAATCGAGATGTAATAGGGTCAGCTCGACACCATGTACCCACTAATCCATTTTTCTTAAAGGTCACTATGAAGATGGAGACCTAGGGTTTTGCCATTTCATAAAAAGTGATAGTCCATGTCCCAAATTTGAATACACCAAAGTGAAGGTGAAGAAAAACCTAGAAACATCCAGGTGGTCGCATCTTGTTATATCAAGTATTTCATACAAGACACTAGCATCGAACCTAGACAATAGTGTCGATACAACCATCCAAGATTGACATTATTGCCTAAAGAGCCAAAAGTATCAGAGCTAAAATTTGAAAACTTTCAATATCTCCTTCCAATGTGCTTTTTGCTTGTTCTAGATCCAGAACTGCATTAACATCAGAACAAACTAAGTACATCACTTCTTTATCATTTCTATATCTAGCATAATTGTAATTTTTATATTTAGATTATTTCGGCATAATAAATTCAATGTATGTTTATATCTAACTTTAACATCTAATTGGCATGTTATAGATCTGATTATCATCCTTGTGTCATTTCATTTCTATATACCATTTTAATTCAAATCTAGTGTTAATGATAAGATCGCTTTAGATCAACATTTTAGGGTTAAACATAGTGGATTCAATACTAATTGTTGTTCATTATTTATTTTATGTAGTATATTTATTGTTGTGATCTCAAAGATAAAGTATATGAACTAAATTTGTAAGTGTAGTTCATTCAAAGTTTAGAAATAAGTGGTTGCGTAGTTTTTGATGGGTTAATGTGTATTGATTGATGACCTAACTATATATCAATAGTTACGTATACACTTAACTTATATACATTACTAGTGAAATAATAAAGTTATAGATACACTTCCATTATTTTTTTAGATAGCTATGAAGCTTTTGATCAGAATAACAATCAGTTATAATTTAACGGTCACAACTAGCCAATACCAGCAATAACAGACAATACCGTTACAATTGACGAATACCAACAATACCACACAATACCGCCGTAACCGATGAATACTAACAATACTGTCACAACCGGTGAATACCATTGAAATGACCACAACCAGCCTCCAATACCTTCGAGATTTGAACCTGGGTGGTGCATGTGACAACCAAGTTACTTTACCAACACACCTCCATCTCATTGATACTTTAAGCAAAACTATTGGTCAACCACTTAGTTCAATGTGGGACAAACTAACTATTAAATTAATACTATACTTGTAGCATCTCATAATTATACAAAACATCCTTTAACTACATTAGGAAAACTATGACTAGAATTCAGTATTTCTACTATACTATAACAAAATAGGATGATGATTAAATGCAAGTAAGATAGATTTCGATATTTTTACCGTAAAAGAGAACTAATATCAAAGAGATACTTAAAATAAGTTTCCGTAAAACTTGCTTGACATGTTGGACTTGTAATAATCAAGGCATTGAAAGGACAATTTGAGAATGCTCAACTTTCAAGACCAAGTGTTTCTTGTTCATGGTTAAACTGCCAACAACATTAAGGTTTTATTATAA
The DNA here is from genome assembly GCA_037957365.1 of Torreya grandis. NCBI lineage: Eukaryota > Viridiplantae > Streptophyta > Pinopsida > Cupressales > Taxaceae > Torreya > Torreya grandis. The sequence goes on from JARHVA010000816.1 coordinate 1,469,750, forward strand.
CAAGAAAATTGAGTTTGTAGCGTTTGTGACCATTCCTAGCCATAAAATAGAAACTAAACTACTAAATAGATACTTCAAATTAGTTCTCATTAGAGTTTTTATTATGGGCATTGGTGTTATCATAACTATGACACAAAAGACAAGTAGACCATGTCTAACCTTCAAGGCAGGGTTCTTGGTTATTGCTTAAACCATTAACAACATTATAGCTTATATTTTGTATGCTAACAAATTGCTTATTTGGGAATGCTAGAAATTAAACACAATTTTTCATTTTGAATGTTACAAATGTACTGCAAGATATTAGATGCTTGTTATAGACAAATATTTAAAAATTTAAAAATAATGTCACATACAAGAAGAACATCATGCTTACAAGCAAGATATTGAAAAATGTAGTTGTAGTGGAGATCCTTCTATTTCGTTATATTAAAATTGTGTTGTTACCTTGTGTCTATTGTAGGTTTTCGATTTTCAAGCAACTTGTATGATGCATGGCATTAATACAAAATAGGATCACGATTAAAAACTTCAACTCATGTCCTAGTTCTCTTGTCTCCTAACTTGCTTCTCTAGAAAAGATGATAACTACCAACTACGATTATGGATATCCTTCATACGAAAATCGAGTGGTACAAATGATAACATATTAATTTTTTAGGTATAAAAATAAATAGACTCTGATTTACTAGTGAGCACTATCTATTCTCTCATGTTGAATTGCAAGTTGTGTGAATGTGCAACAAAGATTGTGGAACCACAAAAGATGATTTTTATGCCATGCTCCATGATAACATGTGGGTTGGAGATTGAGTCACCTCGATCCTTGCCACATGTCCCCATTTAAATAATTAATATTCTCACAACTTTAATATTCTCATGACTCATCGAGTCATCACACACACTTACGACAAAAAAATATTTAAGAAGAATATGCTTAAATAACACTCAACGAATATTCTAATATTTGTACATGGAACATTATCTCAACCTTCACAATTGTTAAAATAATATATTTTTATATTTTTTCATTAATTCAACATAAACTATTTTAATTGAAAACTAATTCCTTTAATCTTACTTTAACAAAGACTAATAAGTAAATAAATAATAAGGCCATGATACAACTTAACATAATGAAATTATTAAATAAACATAAACTACTCAAAATGAAATTATTAATTAAACATAAATTACTCAAATGTTAAGAAATAAAAAAATAAACCCTGATCTAAAGTCCATAAACAATAAAAATTTTAAAATTAAAACTAAAACCTATCTTAAAGTTCCCAGTAGGATATCAACAAGCGATCTTTAAAAAACTAAATAAACACTGGCTGAGGCTCGACCGATCATCCATGGCGCTGGTTGATTTATAAATACACAAACGATTCCCACCACTCGACCTCCTCACACGTTAGCTAACGCAACACCGTCATTTCTGAAGCTTCTCACGCACAGAACAGCAGTAGCACAGATGCACATGCACACGGTTTTGACGGCAATGTTTTACTTCGATCAAGGCTTTGGACGGTAGTTGCAGGACTAAACTCACTTTTGATCAGATTATTCTCACAAGAACTGCAGGATTAGACTCCAAAGCTCAGCAGGTTTGAAAAAGCAGAGGCCCTAACCCTAGCTGACTATTTTTTAACCTTTTTTAAATTTTTTTAGCCGCAATTTTCAGGGATTTTAAAAAATCAAAAATTTCTGATCCTTACGAATTTGATGGACGATTTTTAACGATTTTTTTCCCTCTGATTGAAATTGCCGAATTTTAAAAAAAATCATTCAAACTCGACGAATTTTGTAATTTAGACCCATGGCATCCGATTCAATTTGAAGGGGGTTGTCATTGGAGTTTTGCTTGTCTGTGGGAGAGTCCTCTTACTTCTATGCCTGAGTGATTCTTGGGGAATTCACGAGCCAGGTGTCCATGCTGATGGCCAACCATTCATTTAATTGGAATATTTTTGTGGTCAGGGAATGGTTTTTCTAGGTCCAAGTTGACACAGATTTGAATGTAGTGTAGGACTTCTGGTCGAAGTCTTAGTTCCGAGGATGCCAGATATTCCCCTATGGAGTTACCAATTCGTTTATTAGAATTCACTAGGGAGGAAAGGAAGGTGCACGCATACATGAATCGTACCGGGAAGATCATTGGTTGCATTGAAAGCTGGAGTTTAAGGCTTCATAAACAAATCAAATTTGTTCATATGCCAGGGCCCTCCTCCTTCTGTAGTAGAGAATACGGCCATGAAATATCCGTTGGGCATCACAAGCATATCAACTGAGCCTGAGGGTTTCCATTTGGCAAATAACCACAATCTCAGTGTTGTTTCTCATGGCTACACTTCAATAAGGCTGCAGATTAGTGCTCTCTCTTTTAGATACCATAGTCTGTTTGCCATTTCCTCTACCAGGATGTGAATTCTAGAGAGAAGATCGATTTTGAGATAGCATCCTTTTTCTTTTCTAGCTGGGAAGGATGGTCTTACCACAGTCCCTTGTACATGGAGGTATAGAAATTTCAGCAGTCTGTCTTCCAATGGATCTGTATTTTGCTTGAAAGCTACATTTCAAAATCATGGGTGCTGAGTGGATGAGGAGGTCGTGGCCCCATTGGCTGTTTAAGGGACAAAGGAGTTGGAGATTGTGGGCCAATGTCAATGAATTTTAGTTGTAATGGGGGAGGAGACTGGAAGGGGATCAGAAGATTGGCAGGGGATGTTCATGAGAGTATCATTGGACAAAATTTTCCCTTGGACTCACTCATAGCTGCAATCTTAATTGTATCAATTCAATTTCTTGACTTTTTATTATTTACAGCCAGTTCTACATTTCACTCATTGATATGTACTGTGCTACTTTCCGTACAACTTATAGCAGTGCTCACTGGCATGTCCGACACAGATGCTCACAATCAGCTACTATCCTTATGGTACAGATAAATACAATGCTTGCAATCTGGTAGAATACTAAATTACTATTCAACTTCTCAGTTCAGTGTGCAGAGATATTCGGGAACAGAAATTAAATTGTGTTTTGTCTATTGTGAATGTCAATACAAGTTTTTTCTATCATTTATGAAATAACATCAGATATTGTTGTTCTAATGGTCTAGTGGTAACCTTGTTAAAACTTTTTGAATATCTATAGGAGGTAGCAGGTCGGTCCTATTCTGGTTTACAATGATTTTCATTGATGATATGTTTCTGGACTTAGTCATTGCAGATCTTGAATCCTATATCTGCTTGTGCTTTTACCGACTAGATTTTTGTCATTTATTTCAGATTGTGCAAAGCCAGGCAGGCAGGAGTCTCCAAGGAGAAGCAAGATAAGCAACAAAAGGTAAATCAGGGCATACAGGATAAATTCTCAGCAAACATAATACATCACAAACAAAACTTTTCATCATATATAGCATCTATTGACAACAGACATGCAGTTTAGACATTATTATTTCAGATTATCTTTGTTAATGAGTACATGGAATGACATCTAAAAATGGAATTTGTCATATACACTTTGTCTGGATCAGATTTGTTTCATTCTTTAGAACTGGCCTTTACGAGTCATTTGTTGAAGGCTTTTCTTTTCTTTTCTGTCTTTTGATTGGTACAAATTCCATGTGGGGCTTCCTTTGGATTTGATGATGCCATGATAGATTGGTATTTTTCATAGTTACCGAAGACTCTGAGATGGCAGGGTTTTTGGGATAGCAAGAAATTTCCAAAATTTCGGGGATGGTGTGGGGATGACTAATTAAAATAACATATAAATATTTAAGATATACAAATAAACTATGTTGCTAGGGAATGGAAACGGAAATGGAAACGGGTCCAAAAAACTGAAACATGGATTTTCAAAAGCTCTTAGTTTGGAAACATCGTGGAAACTTATGTACAATATGCTATAAAAAATATATAAATATTTATAAAAATAATGCATAATATTCATTTTTAGTCCATAAAAGATAAAACACTTTAAAAATTTAGTATTCATGAAAGTTCAAAACATCCAACATGCATAAAATTTCACATGCTCATGAATTATGTGTTATAGCCAAGGTTCAAAATTCAAAGATAAAATGTACTTTCAAGTTTCAAATGATTATAATCTAGAATTAATCATGTATTTTCTCCTTGAATCTGCTCCTTGCTTCTAAATTCCTCATCAAACTCAAAATACTATGTTGAGTGTTCTGAGTCCACCTTTATGGGGCTTTGTGCTCACTAGCTCTATGGGCTTGGCATTTCTTCTGTGGATAGAATCCTTTCTGATGCAAACTACCCGTACTTTACAGACTTTTACCCTTAAGCATATTTTTTATTTTCATAATTGTTTTGCTGGATAATGATCTCTAGCTTGGTCTATCTCAAGGTGGTGTACCTCATTTTTCACCCATGCAAACACAAGAAGTTTTTAATTCATTATTCACACCCTCGTTCTTCATCAATGATCCACAAATTTAGTGAAGCACTTTTGGCTGGGGATTTCAGTGATCCACTTAATAGCAAATCCCAACAACGTGGATGGCCAAATCAGCACAACTAGCAATAGGGTACAGATACAGACAGTCAATCAAGCAAGATTTACAGTGTTTGGCCACAGTTCATATTAAAATACATGTCTTTAGATGAAATTGAAAGCATTATTCGCAAGTAACTAGCTACCAGTTGTAGCACTGATCCATATGTAGACGATTATTATCATCACGCTGTGCCAAGCCAAGAAAGCTTGTAGTTCAATATTGTCTATTCTAGAAGAGAGGGTTTTTTTTTGGTTTCGACTTAGTCAATGACTTTTCTGCAGGAAATTCCCGGAAATGCCTGGAAACTAAAAATTAAGTTAAGAGACTAAAATAAACTGAGATTCACAATAATAAATGTAAAGTTAAACATTGTGATTGATCAATGCCATCAATCATTAAATTTTAAATGTCAATCCAAGGAGGAAGGGACCAAAATCAGAAATGGTAAATAATCTTCAATCGAGATACAATAAAAATATTACAACGACTAAAGTACAACTATATACATCTTACATTATAGTTTTAAAGTTTTTGATTAATACATCAACTATTCAACACGCTAATGCCCAAGGGCCAAAACAAAAAACATAGTTCATAACGGTGCAAGTAAAAAATCAGAATCATCATCTGAAACAACATCCATGAACTGCTCACTAGAACTGCTGTTGTCATCCTCATCCTCGAAGTGGATCCCAATCAATCCCTCTTGCACATTATGCTCGTCTTCATCTTGGCTCAGTTCCTTGGGATCTACATCCCCTCATAATGTTGGGGCCTGCTTGTACTCAGGGTTCTTGCGATCCATCAGACGCAAGGCACTTTGTCCAACGACAAGCTTATCTGCCCTTTTAGAGGAAACTGTGTTTCTCTAAGCTATTTGCTCAACTGTGATTAAGAATGATAGGGTTAGGTCTTTTTATAAGTTTGAATGTCACTTTTAGGGTTAGGCTTTCATTGTGTTACGTTTTTAACTTTTTAGTTCTTTTAATGGACTTTTTGCTTTTTTTAACTCAAAAATTATTTTTTTAAAGCCAAAAGTTGAGTTTCTGCAGAGGATGTCTGGGATGTTTAGGACGTCCTCAGGACCTCCTCAACAGTGTTGGTGACATCCTAGACGTCCTAGACATCCTCTGCAAATTCTGAAAACAAGGACGTTCTAGAGAAAAAGCCTCTGCACAAAAGTGTGGATAGGACGTTTCCTTACCGTCCTCAAGTCTTAGAAGCGTCCAGGATGTCCCGTATCGATCAAAAGCAGGGAGGATGTGTCACCACGTAACTATGGTATTTCTATTGTAAAATTTCACTTAGGACTTACACCTAACCTCATCTACTTTACTGATGTTCTAGCTTAATGCTAACCTGACAGATGCCCATATGTTGATGTTACATTAAATGATTATTTTTCAAATATCTTGGAGTATAGGTTGGGGCAATAAATTTCCATATATATATATATATCTTTAGAAATGTCTGATCTGTAAGACAAGAAAAACCAAGCTTGGAACTCCATTGGCATGTCTTTTTCCACAATCCACATTCATGTAACATCTTGCAGGCTACCATTTGTGTACATGGAGTTTAAACAGTTATGGCTTGGTAAAATGCCCCCATGTAAGTGCAAATAGGTCTTCATGTGTGTTAAACAACAAAAGCACATGCATATGTATAAAGAAACTAAAACCTATACCATCAAGAATTATGATTGAGTAGGTGGAATTTCATTCCATGGATCTAATTCCAGATTAGAATATATGATTTACAACTCAAAGTATTAGTCTATATAAGTATCAAAGGACACAGGCGTTAATGTTGTGACTGTAAAAGATAACCAGTTTGTGAATCAATTGATCATGGGGGTTAGAGGGAAAAAGATAGCAGAAGAGACTCCAGAAATTCGAGAAGATGCATTTGATAAAGGGATCCCAGGAACAATTTTAGCAATGGAAGAACCAGGGTGGATGGAGACTATGAAACCCAATTCACTAGTGGGGGAATGATCTCAGCTTAATAAGGAGCTGATTCTCAGTCAAACAGATAGAGAAATATGGTAAAGAAAACTGAGCTTTTCGATACGTAGTATTAGAAAATGCCATGATCTGAGAAGAGGCAGATACTCCATATTTCATCAGGCTTTGGATAAGGAAGATGCTAAAACAGTATAGAGAGTAAAGAAGAAGCAGCAGTTGTATTTCAAGATTATACATATTCAGAAATAAACATTGCCCTTATACACCTCAAGAATATGACAATGTAAACACAATAAAAGTTTGAGTATTTTCATATTTTGCAAGAGAGGATAGGACAATTTTCAGCAGAGAATTGACATCTGAAAAATTTGGAGGTCAAGAAAGATGACCAGATTCCAGAATCAAAAAGCCGCAATGATAAATTTGCTCTGAAATATGCTGAGTTGATGAAGACCGATCACAATCAGCCTTGAAGCAAATGAAACATTCAAACAAACCCCTGTTCTGACGTCTCTTGGATGATCCTCCTAGACCAAGTGCATCCACATAGGGCATGACATTTCCCATGAGTTCCCACTCCAGTTCTAGTGGAGAACACTCAAAACAACATAGACGCTAAACTTTAGTTGTAAGTATTTTGCTCCACATCTTTGCCATACTTAATCATTAACCAGCTAGAATTCTTAGACAGACAACAAATGTTATCTGAAGTACAACTAGCTAGGCAAATCCACCAATTAGCCTGCTAAGCCAGAAACCTTCGCATCTGATTCATTTCTGGTCCTCAGGTCTAGCCTCATCTAATCTCATTTCACTTTTTTTATGACATTGTTAGGAAAAGATCTACTTGAGTAGAATGATCTGATGCCACAATTATTCAACCAATCTCAACCGATTTAGAGAAAGCAACATAGACTGGGAACTATGGTATTTGATTTTCGTAGAATCAGGGTATTCCTTATATGTCATCACCCCACAATTTTCTACCCTCCATGAACACTTCAAGGTAGCTAAACTCTATTGGCATAGACATAATCAAGTAAACCAACCAGCCTGTCTTGTTCTTCCAGCTCAAAACAATTAGCCACATTGGCAAGCTTGTCCTATTCCACGAGTTCATCCACAACAAACAACCAGATAGATCAATAATTTGTATCGACATATCATTCCTCTTTGGCTGTCTAAGCCGAACCTTGGGAGACCAAGTGCGTAGGGAAAGCCTGTCACTTACCATGTGTACAAATCTAGTGAACCTGACATGAAGGGGTTGTCCATTTTTGTATCATTTTTTATTTCTTTTCCTTCATCCATCTCTTTCCCCGCTTCCATTTATTCTGTGGGTGTCTACACAACCCCCAAATATGTTTAGAGAGGAATTGGACAGGCCTCTAGGCCTTGGTGCTTTTAGAAGAAGTGTTCAAGCCCAAAACGAACCTTTGTTATTCCGTTGGGCTAACACAAAAAGTCAAAACAATGAAAACCTGTCTCCATCTTACAACTCTTCTCCCTTCGTACCACAAGCCAAGTCTCGTGTGGTGGTGCAAATCTGACCTTAGACAACTCTGGCACTCATATACTCATTAAATAACTCTTAATCTTGTTCAAAATGGTGACAACATGACTGAAATTTGATGGAATAAAGAATCCCCTGCCATGACAGAACATCATAACGACTGCAAGAAAGAGTGATATGGATGTGCAGTACTTTTAAATAATTTCAGAAATTATTCATTAATTTCAGAAATTAGTTGATTCAGTGTCACTTGATGCCGGCAGTATTTCTTCAGAGTGATTTGGTGCGCAATTCTGAGTCTTCTTTTCGTCAGGCTCTACAGAATCATCAATGACTATGTTTAGGTACTGAGCCAGAATATCAAGCATAACAAGAATATTCTGGACACATTGTTATTATTTTGTTTCCTGTCCTCAACACCCGTGTTTCTTTCATTCGCCCGCTTGACTTCTATTTTAACGCTTCCTTAGCAAGTTTCTTCCAGTTAACATTCGCTTCCTGCTCTTGTGCAATGATGGACTATCTTTTGAGTTTCACATTCCTCTTATCAACTGTCATGGCCTTACAACCTTTATTAGCTGAAATAATGGAATAGACTTAATTCGGCGACATGTCTATACAGATCCTTCTGTGTCCTCAGCCCAAAACGCTGTATAAAAGGACATCTCGACCCTCTAGCCGAATATAGTCCTACGCCAAATCTAACTGCAATTCTATTCAGAAAAGTCGAAACAGACTTCAAACACATTTATTGCGAATACCAAGTCATTCAAAACAGATAGGCAGACTTATTTAAATAGTAAACAGGGGTTCATCGGTCTTCATATATGTCTCCAGAACATAAGCCTTGGAAGATTCGGGAGTTTCGCCGGAGGAGGTCAATTATGTCAATTGTCATGCGACATCCACACTGTCAGGAGACTTGGCAGAAGTTAATGCTATCAAGAAGGTTTTTAAGGATACTTCCGGCATAAAAAAAAATGAATGAAATAAAGTCGATGATTGGGCATTGTCTAGGTGCTGCTGGTGGACTGGAAGCAATAGCAACTATTAAGGCTATCACTACTGACTGGCTTCACCCTACGATTAGTCAGTTTAATCCAGAACCTGCTGTTACAATTGACACTGTTCCAAATGTGAAGAAGCAGTACGAAGTGTATGTTGGTATCTCGAACTCATTTGGATTCGGTGGACACAATTTAGTGGTAGCTTTTGCTCCATTTAATCCCTAGAACGGGCTACGAGATCAATGTCTCAAATCATTTGTTTTTCGTAGCAGTTACTATCAAACTAAGCAATGGATTACTATTTAAATCCTGTATTTTCCCTTTATAAGGCTATCAAGGAATCATTGAGCTCTCAAAATGCATACAAATACTTATTTATAGGATATAGGATGGCGAATCAATCCACAGACTTGATTAAATTCATCAAATTAAAATATACATACTTCTAACTGTTTCTTGGCCTTTGAAGGCCTTATTGCAGACCTGCATTGTTACATACTGCTGCTCATTCTTCCTCTCTCCTTGCTAAGAGGCTCTCTTTCTGTCCCTCCTGGAGATCCTCCTCTTCTCCTTTTCTGCATCCTGCTCTCTTTTTTCTCCTTTTCACTAAATATATTTTCTTCTGCTCTGCGTCCCCCTGTCCGTACAACAACTTCTCTTAGAAAGAGAGGTCTTTCCTCTCTCTTCTACGTACTCTCTTTCCCTGTCCATATCAGAACAATATATATTTTGTTTTGAATGAATCTTTTCCCTAACCTCTATGCCAAACTTGGCTCAGGCAAAACAAATACAGTTTTTGATTTTCCAGCATATTCTAATATGAGAAGATTTATCTCCAATGTTATCTTACGGTTGAAAATCTTTCAACCATTCCCCTCATTTCCTCAACAGCTCCACATTTACCTTTTTACTTTTACTTTTTACATTTTCTCCTTAATTTTTAACATTTTAGAGGAAAATACAATAATTTGAAATTCGTGATGATGCTCCTGCATCATGTGGTAATTGAAGAGCTATAGGATTCCTTGGAGATTGCCGACAACTACCATGATTCAACTGACGTGACCCTAATTGGTAGAGGTGGGTTGTATCCACATGTTCTAACTAGACCCTAAATCAGCCTAAAAACTCGTAATGGTGAGAGAATGGCAAGATTCGATCAGTAAAATGAGAGAATTCACACTATAGATGAGGGCATAACTAGGCTACAATTATCTCCACCACCTCATAGCACAATCCAATCTGCTTTCACACCATTCAAACAACCCAAGGTGAATCCCTCTGAACCATCAAGTGAAAATGAGTTCATCTTGGGTTATCATCCTTTTCCCTCATAGTTTTGTGTGGGAGAGACCCCAAACCCCCCATTAATGTGTTGGGACCACACACGGGTAAATTGAAGAATTAAAATGACAAAAGCTTTATTGGAAGGTAAAATCTCCGTTATTCATATCTTAATCGTCCATCGCCTTGTGAGAACCAATGCCAGAACCCCAAATTAGAATTCAAATGTCCATTATCAAAATCAAAGCTTTTATCAAAATAGTAATTAGCATGGGTTCGGTCAGCAAAATCAAAACCAAGACCGAGGGATTACGATCCCAAAATTGATTGCATTTTCCATAGAATCGTCGGCCATGATACTTATGCTTGTAGGGAGTATAAAAAATTTGTTCAAAGACTCCTTGAGGACCAACTCCAATTATTCATAGATACATTTTTAGGAATTGCAAACGGAAACCATCAACCTTCCCTAATGGGTCTTGTTGTGCCTCAAAACATTAACCTGCGCATCTACAAGAGCCCATTTCTGAACCACTAGCAACGCAACAACCAAAACAGACCGCAAGACAATCCAACCAACCAACCCATGTTGACTAGAACGCACAATGCTAAAGCCTCAACTTCTACATTGACAAATCCCGATATGGCTCCTTTGTTAGGCCCTTAAGGAAAAACTAGGCGAATAGGTGTCGTGGAATTAGAGATTGATGAAGACGCCAATATCATCACATACACAAGGGAGTACCAACCCCAATCTCCCACTTTCTCCAATTCCACAGAGACCAACTTTCAAGGCAACCCCAAACCCATGTGGAATTATGACCTTGTCATGGATCTCACAAAGACCTTTTTTAATATTTCATTCATGGATTTGCTTAAGAACTGTCTTGCCCATTCTTTGATAATAATTGATGCCTTGGGTCTTGGTCATTTAGCCAGCATTACCCCACCTCTGAAATCCTAGATCAAGCATATTGATCTAGACATGTGAAGAGAAAATAGATCTGTTAAACTAAAACGAGAGAAGGAATATTAACATAATATTTAGGCTAACAAAACAAGAGAAATGAAATACACACAAGATTACATAGTACACAAGATTTCACTTGGGAAATCCTCCCAAGAAAAAACTTAGCACAGTAACCTCATTTTCTATTGTATTTACTTAACCTTCTTGTAATACAATAAATTACTTCTTAGTTATGCTTTTCCCCTACTGTATGCGTGAATATATATAGGCACATCAATAAGTAATCATCAAAGCGGTTTTACAATACCATGGGTACCAAACCCATGGACTATATAAAACATGTGCTAAAACCACCCAAATATATACCAATATGGTCCCAATGTGAGTAGGCCCCATTTTGGATTTACAATCTAGTAGAGTGTAAATCATGGAAAACATACAACACATTTTCAACATGTACCCTCTTGGGCAAGATTCTAGGGACGTTGGGTATTTCTTTAACCTTAGGCACCTGCCTTCTAATGCCAATATGGCCTTAAGATGAGATCCTGCCTTGTACCTAAAGTTTGAAGCTAGAACAAATACGCTAAAAGAACAATAGTCTACGATGGGGCTGCAGTGAACATAATACCTTTCTCTTTTCTTAAGAAGCTCTGCTATGGAGTAACCAATTGTTCCACGGCCAAGGACACCCTTCAAGGCTACAATAACCTCAGATCTACTTCTATTGGGACTATAGTACTTTCGGTCACTTTGGGAACCAAAATAATGCTTATAGAGTTTTATGTTATAGACAAGGGCAATAACTATAACATGATTTTGGGGTGGCCTTGGATCCACAAGATGAAGGCAATCCCTTCAACTTTGTTCCAAGAGATAAGATTCTTACATCTGGGGAAGGCTTTCATTACCTAGGGTGACCCAAAACCATTTGATGTCCACCAGGAAAATCCCAAGAGAAAGTTAGGACCCTCAAGAGAAATCTAGGACTTTACATTTACTACCACTTGCCCAACAACAAAATAATAAAGCTTTATCTACCTGCTAAGGAAAAAGAACCTACTGCAACTGTGGCATGGGTTCTAAAATCAAACTCAAAAGGTGATAAGGACTCATTAAATGAAAATCCTCATGAAAAAGGCGTTGGAGCAACAGTGAAAGTGAGTGAAGAAAAGATTACAATGGTACCAACCGTCTTGACAAAGTCAACGACTGAAATCATTAGTATCCTAGAAAAGGATAAACCCATCACACTTCCATTTGACTCGCGTTAGATTGGAACTTATAACCTCCACAAGTCTCAAGGTTCAAAAATGCACGATGTAGTAGCCGAGATCCTTGATATTAACATGGTCGAGATCTCTGAAAATGAAGAAATGCTCCCTGAGCACCACTAAGATCCTTCCCTTTCGAGTAATCAATGGATGCTCCATTATGATGGAGAAAAAATCCATTCAGGCATGGGGGTAGGTGTAAGCCTAACTTCCCCTAGAGGGAGGATCATGCCTTTCGGGTTTAGATTAGATTTTGAATACACTTAAAATGGGGAAGAATAGGAAGCCTTGTTGTTAGGAATGCTCATTGCTAGGAGACCAGGTGTTCAAAACTTCAAGATTCTGGGCAACTCACAACTAGTCACTAATCGGGTTTCCAAAATATACCAAATGAAAGTTGACAACCTTTAGTTGTACTATAATTTTGTGCATGAAATCGCTAAGGAGTTCGCCTTTATTTCCATAGACACTGTGCTTAGGGAGTATAACCAATTAGTTGATTTGATGGCCGCTTCCTCTGATCGGTTTTGCCCTCATCATAGAATTTTAGAATATCGATTTTTGGTGTTCATAAGACATGAAACACTCCTCCGAAAGATGCCAAATAACCAAATTTTCTTTCATGTAGAAGAGGAAAGTGAAACTCTCATCCTAAACTTTGTAGAGAATGATGAGGGAATTTTATAATTCCTACGGGTTTACGATCATCTTCCCACATCACATCATAAAAATTAAAATTCTCTCCTTTTATCCTTCATTTGCCCTTAGAATTGAATACTAGACTTATATTGCAAAATTGAAGATTACGACTCTTTTGAGGAAGATCACGAGGTATTTGAAGCAAACGATGAAGTTTATGATCTCCCCCTTGCCCTGCAATCTTGCATGAACCAAAAACAAAGTGTAGATGATGAAGGATGAGGAAGATCATGAGGTCCTTATATGAGTTTTTGATGCAGGAGCATCGAAGGGTTCGTGCAATCTTGCATCAACCAAAAATAGAGTGCGGTGTGTTTGTTTTGTTTTTTGGTTGTGATGTTGTTTGTGTGAGCTTGTTTACCTCTTGGATTGATGTTGCAAAAGTATTCTTTTACCATGTAAAGGCACAAAGATCTTTTGTATATTTCTGTTAGTCTGTAGGGACTGTGTAGTCACATAAACTTGTCGGAAATGGTTATTTAACTACGTTATGAAGTAGCTGATGAAATTTTGTGGGCTCATAGCATATGACACCTAAAACATCTCTACCAATTTTCAGACCATTTGGAGCTACCTCGGAGACATACCAACTATTACACTAGTAGGAGGTTTCTTGCGGTCATGTTGCGGAATGAATTGGATGATGAAAGCACATGACATTTTCAGCATCTGTGCAAAATTTTAGACTATTTGGAGTCCACATGGAGGCGTACCATCTGTTTCACTGACAGGAGGATTCATCACCTGCGGTAATGGTGCAAAATGAATTGGATGCTGAAACTTGGTGGCGGCTTAACACATGACACAACCTCTGCACAAAATTTCAGAGTATTTGGAGTTACCATGGAAAAATTGCGGTTGTTTCTTTTAGGCTATTCCTGTGTCATTAGGTAGAAGGTTTATGACCTTGCGGTTTAGCTGCAGTAAGAATTGACTAACCAAATTTGGAGCGATTTCATAAAATGTAGTCTAAAAGATGTGTTTCAAATTTCAGTTCAATTGGATATGTGAGGCAAAAGTTATGATAGTTTTTGTAACTGTCACTCAACGAGAAAAATGCATCTGTATAGCCTAACGGTTCACTACCTTGTGTTAGAGCTGCGGTAAGAATTAGGTTACCAAATTTAGTGGGTTTCTAGGAAATGTAGTAATCTTTCTATGTTTCAAAAATCAGATCATTTGGATGCACCACATTAAAGTTGCAGAAGTTTTAGTAATTGCCTTTCTTCCTGGAAATGTCATCAGTGTAGTCTACAAGGATGTTCTTCACTTGCGATGACCTGCGTTAACTTGCAGTAAGTGAAATTTGAAGGATTGATGCAAAACGTTGTCTATGAGCTGTGGTTAAAATTCATATCCATTGGATCAAAGACTGGTGGTTTTACTAATTGTTCTCCAGTCTGAAAAATCTCCTAACAATTCTGATAGCTATTGACAATTAGGTACGGATCTTGAAAACAGAAGGCCGTCTGACTATTGTACGTTATGTGGAGGTCAGAGAAGTTGAAGAGACACCCCATGAAGCTAGGGATGTTAAGAGGAATACAAGAGGGACAAGAAGGAGGTTTTTTGGGTAAGAGTTTTGGGAGAGACAAACTTGGAAGGAGCAAAACTCTCCAAGAGCAGAACAAAGAGTTGTATTAGTTCAGAAAGGACTGTATGAGAGTCCAAAACTCTTTCATGTAATGTAATAAGCCTGTAGAGGCATGTGTGAGTGTGTGCGTTTGAGAGCATGATTTGTGTTCCGCTGTGTGAAATGCATTAATATAATCTCTATTGTGTGACATTCAATTGTTTGACAAAATGTGCATGTATGTCCATAGATGTTGAAACACCTGCAACACGAGAGATAAAGGCAGACCTTAAATGGTCTCCCCATCGTTGTGCTTGCACCAATTTTTGTCCCTCATGGATTGTTTCTTGGGGGATAATCATAGCTGTATTTTAGAAGAGGATCAGAGCAAGACTTTATTTACAATGTTGTGGGGGACCTTCTATTACGTTATCATGTCTTTAAGCCTCAATAATGTTGGGGAAACTTATCAGAGGACCATGACCCACATCATTTACGACCTCATCCTTAAAATAGACCTCACCCTTAAAATAGTAGAGGTCTATGTCGACAATCTTCTAGGAAAGGCCAAGAAGAGAGTGGACCATCTTGAAGTTTTTGTTGGTATGTGAAGTCAATTTTATTCTTCCAACATTCATATAGCAGTTGATGACTAGTTCCACGTGTTTTTGCGATGTTCGTACAGTATGACACATGCGGTTGTACTACACGTGTTTGTATGACACACAATTGTATTAAATGGTTTTGTACCACGGTTTCTAATTCAAGTTGCTTCTATAAAAGGAACTCATGAGTTAGGAAAAAATATAGTAGTACGGTTGTTAGTTATTGGAGCTAGAGAGTGGTTATGCCATTGATGTAACAACGATTGATTCCTGATATTAATCAAAATACTAAGTGACCTTTGCCCCATGGTTTTTCTTGGAACACTTTCAGGTTTTCCATGTACATATGTGAGTACTTCTGATCTATCCTTTTTTATTGCTTTTCACTGTGATTATTTTCCTTTTTGTACTGTTTACTTTATCAACAATTGGTATCAGAGCTTGGTTTAATGCATAAAGTTTTTTTTTTGGTGAGAAATGAAGAATGACAGAAAGCACGTCTACCAGATTTGAGGTTGAGAAATTTGATTGTTTCAATTTCACTCTGTGGAAACTGAAAGTTCCAGCCGTATTGGTGAAGGATAAAAGCACCTTAGCCCCCAAAGGGGTAGCGTCAAAACTTGCAGCCATGGATTAGACGGACTGGGATGAGAAGGATGCCATGGCTAGGACTACAATCCAGTTATCTTTGGCTGATCCGGTTTTGTTCAATGTTGCAGAGGAGAAAATGATACATGACTTGTGGAATAAGTTCAAAAAGTTGTACGAGACCAAGACATTAGCAAACAAGATTTTGTTACGTCGGTAGCTATATAACTTGAGGATGCATGATAGTTCATCAGTCGCAGATCATCTCAAAGATTTCAACACACTGATTAGCAAGTTGGCTTCAGTAGAGGTGAAAATCGAAGAAGAGGACAAGGTGGCTATTTTATTGTGCTTTTTGCCTGAATTTTGGGATCAAGTAGTTATGGCGCTTATTAACTCAGCACCGCAGAGGAATCTAGTCTTTGAAGATGTAGTGGCCACAACAATTTTTGAAGAGTCAAGGCGAAAGACATCTAAAGGGCCTTATTCCAACAAAGCCCTGGTTGTAAGGGGCATAACTGCGGCAAGAGGGAAAATTGGTAGACTAGGTCAAAATTTGAGGGGGAAAAAGAATAAAATGTTAGAACTTTGGAAAATCAGGGCATATCAAAAAGGATTGCAGGGTGTTGAAGGCAAACAAAGAAAATCCTAGCTCGCAACCATCCGAGGCAAATACAACAGAAGTTGAAGCACCGTTGGAAGACGAAGAGGTTTTGTCTGCTAATTTGAGAGGTCTGTTGCTTCATGTTTGACTTATTGATTCCGGAGCCTCTTTTCACATGACTCGTCACTAGGACTGGTTTTATTCTGATCGATCATGTGATGGAGGTGTGGGTTACATGGGAAATGGCAACCCATGCACAGTTATTGGTGGAGAAGGCAAAATCAAGATGTTTGATGGGACAGTGAGGATTGTTCAACATGTCAGACATGTACTAGGATTGAAGAAGAATCTGCTGTCACTTGGAGTATTCGATGAACATGGTTATCGATTCAGTGGGGAAAATAGTTGTCTCAAGATAACAAAGGGAGCGTTGGTGGTGCTAAAGGGATAAAAGGTGGGCAATATCTATAGGTTGGTTGCAGAAACTTGTACTAGAGAGGCTGCAGTGGTGTCAGATGCGGCAATGAAGTCATTGTCAACTTGGCATCAACGACTAGGCCACATGAGCGAGTGTGGTCTCAAGGTACTATTGGATAAAAACCTTCTCCCAGGTGTAAAATCTCTAGTTTTGTATTTTTGTGAGCATTTTTTGTTTGGAAAATAGAATAGACTGCCTTTTTTTTGATGCACTACCAAAAGTAAATAAATTCTACAATTAATTAATTTAGATACTTGGAAAGCACATGTTGCATCTATCGGTGGTTCATCATATTTTGTTTAATTTATAGATAATCATTCTCGTAAGGGGTGGTTTTATATTCTCAAGAAGAAATCTGATGTATTTTTTTGTTTTAAGAAGTTTAAAGCTCTGGGAGAAAACCAGAAGGGTAAGACAATAAAATGTCTTAGAACAGACAATGGAGGGGAATTTTGCTTAGGAGAATTTAGTTAGTTTTGCAGTGAGCATGGCATAGCAAGGTAGTTGACGGTTGCTAGATCACCACAACAAAATGGTGTTGTTGAATGGATGAATTGTACAATCATGGAGCGAGCTAGATGTATGTTGATCACTGCTGGATTGGGGCAGAATTTGGGTTGAGGCTGTTACCACAGCCTATTCTTGATTAATGGATCACTCACTACAATTCTAGATTTTAAAATCCTTGAAGAAGTGTGGACTTGTAATCCTGTTGATTATTCTTTTCTTCGTGTTTTTGGTTTTGATGCTTCTGCTCATATTCCTAAAGAGAAAAGAAATAAAGTGGATGTAAAGTTCACAAAATATATTTTCATTGGCTATGTAGATGGTACAAAGGGGTACAGGGTGTGGGATGCTGCTGCTTGCAAGCTTGTTATTAGTTGAGATGTTCGTTTTAATGAAAAATCAATGCAAAGAAGTAAATAACAACAAAGTACAGCTGCTGTTCCAGTAGAGGTGGAAAAGTATGATGCTGATATGGAGGTGCAAGATGAAAATCAGCCACCTGTCCATGAAAATCAACAAGGTAACAATCAAGATCAGGTATATGATGAGGATGAACAACCACTAGATGAGTCATACGGTGACACATCACACTTTATGAGGAGATTGACTAGAGAGACCAAACCACCGAAAAGGTACTCTTCTAATTGTAATTCAGCGTATGCAATAGTTATTGATGTTGGTGAGCCTAGCTCATATCAGGGGGCTTGTGAAGTTGAAGATGCAAGCAAATTGAGAGCTGCCATGGAGGAGATGGAAGCTCTACATAAAAATAAGACATGGGAGCTTGTGCCTATGCCTAAGGGGCGAAAAGCTATAGGGAACAAGTGGGTCTTCAAACTGAAAACGGACATAAATGATAATGTGGAGCAGTATAAAGCTCGTTTGGTGGCCAAGGGGTATGCACAAAAATCTAGTATTGATTTTGATGAAATCTTTTCACCTGTTGTATGGCTAAATACAATTAGAGTTGCTTTGGCTCTTGTTGCTAGTCTTGATTTAGAGCTAGAATAGTTAGAAGTTAAAACAACCTTCTTGCATAGTGATCATTGTGCCTACTTTCAAAGGTATGGAGATGGCAGTTTCATTATTTTACTTTTGTATGTTGATGATATGTTGGTAGTAGGTCCCAACATGCACAAAATCATCAGATTGAAAGCTCAACATGCTAGGGAGTTTGAAGTGAAGGATTGAGGAGGTCCAAATCATTTTTCTTGGAATGAGGATATATAGAAATAGAAAGAACAAGAAGCTTTGGTTGTCACAGGAGACTTATGTGGAAAAGGTTTTGTAACACTTCAATATGCAGAATGCACAACCAGTTAGTAACCCATTTCCTATTCATATTAAATTGTTTTCGGAGCAGTGCCCTAGCACTGAAGGGAAGAAGACGAAGATGTCTTGTGTATCATACTCATCAGCAGTTGGTAGTCTTATGTTCGCCATGGTGTGCACCAGACCAGACATTGCATAGGCAATGCGAGCAGTCAGTTGTTACATGGCAAATCTAGGTTGTGAGCGTTGGATGACTGTGAAGTGGATTCTCAGGTATTTGAGGGGCACTTATGATGCTGCGATTTGTTATAGTGGGAGCATTCTTCAGGGTGATGGGTCTGTGGATGCAGATTTTGGTGGAGATAGAGATAGGAGAAAGTCTACTACAGGGTATGTTTTCTCCTCAACAGGAAGTGCAATTAGCTGGATCTCAAAGTTGCAGTCAGTGGTGGCCTTGTCTACTGTTGAAGCTGAATATATGGAAGCAATGCAGGCTTGTAAGGAGGTGATGTGGCTTCTTAGACTTTTGGGTGAATTGTAGGTCAAACAGGATAACATGGTGTTGCATTGTGACAACAAAAGTGCTTTTCACTTAGCACAAAACCCAACATATCATGCCAAAGCGAAGCATATTGATGTACAATATCACTTTGTACATGATGTGGTGGAAGGAGGACAAATCTCTTTGGCCAAGATACATAGATAGAAACCCAACATATATGTTAACAAAGCCCATTGGTAGAGAGAAGTTCATTTGGTGCAAAACTTCTCTAGGCTTGCACATTACTTGATGATTGGTAGCATGGGCATTGGTCTTTTAGCAAGAGGAGTTATTCACAGGGCATAAATTTGACTTCAAGTGGGAGATTGTTGGTATTTTAGGGGCACTTATGATGCTGCGATTTGTTATAGTGGGAGCAGTCTTCAGGTTGATGGGTGTGGATGTGGATTTTGGTGGAGACAGAGATATGAGAAAGTCGACTATAGGTTATGTTTTCTCCTTAGTAGGAAGTACAGTTAGCTGGATCTCAAAGTTGCAGTCAGTGGTGGCTTTGTCTAAGACTGAAGTTGAATATATTATAGAGAAGCAGGATCGTAAGGAGGCGATGTGGCTTCTTAGACTTTTGGGTGAATTATAGGTCAAACAGGGTAACATGGTGTTGCATTGTGACAGCTAGAGTGCGTTGCACTTAGCATGGAACCCAACGTATGATGCCAAAACAAAGCGTATTGATGTACAATATCACTTTGTACATGATGTAGTGGAAGGAGGACAAATCTCTTTGGTCAAGATCCACATATATAAACCCAACAGATATGTTGACGAAACCCATTGTTAGAGAGTTCATTTGGTGCAAAACTACTCTAGGCTTGCACATTACTTGATGATTGGTAGAATGGGCATTGGTCTTTTAGTAAGAGGAGTTATTGATAGGGCAAAAATTTGACTTCAAGTGGGAGATTGTTGGTATGTGAAGTTAGTTTTATTCTTTCAGCATTGATAGAGCAGTTGACGACTAGTTCCAAATTTGGCATCTGTACAATGTGTTTTCAGGGTGTCCATACAGTACGACACACACGGTTGTACTACACGTGTTTGTATGACACATGATTTTGTACCACAGTTTCTAATTCAAGTTCCTTATATAAAAAGAACTTGTGAGTTAGGAGAAAATATAGTAGTACGATTGTTAGTTATTAGAGCTAGAGAGTGGTTATGCCATTGATGTAACAATGGATTGATTCCTGATATTAATCAAAACACTAAGAGACCCTTGCCCCATGGTTTTTCATGGAACACTTTTAGGTTTTCCACCCAAATTTGTGCGTACTTATGATCTGTCCTTTTTTATTGCTTTTCATCGTGATTATATTTCTTTTTGTATTGTTTACTTTATTAACAGTTTTACGTGTTATTCTCACTCGCTTAATTGAATATGGTGTCATCCTTAACCTGAAAAAATACTTGTTCGGGGTTATTGGGGGAATATTTTAGGTTTTATCATTTCAAAGCGTGGCATTGACTTTGATCCTGCAAATATATGTGCCATTCTAGAAATAACCCCCTATTGATGAATCAAGAATAAGATCATTCTTGGGGAAGCTGGGCATGTTCTGAAGGTTTATCCTTGATATCACATATGTTGTCCATCCCATCAACAATCTGCTAAAAAAGGAGAGTGGTTTGACCTGGACCCAAGATTGCCAAGATGCATTTGAGTCAGTAAAGTGGTTTCTCATGGCTTCGCCAACTCTCATGGCACCTAATTCTACTTGACCTCTCATCCTTTATTTCAGGGAAATTGAGGTGTCTCACCCCCTTTCATGTTAACCTAGGAAGATGATGGCAAGGAGAGAGCAATCTACTTTATTTGTCACATCCTTCTTGATTATTAGCCATTGTCTTTGAAATGAAATGATTGAGTTATTATATGCTCAATCAAAAAACAAGGGTCATCTTGAGATCTCAAGCCTTTCATACCTTCTTGACCTAGCTAGCCTTGTCTAGACAGGTTAGTCATTTCATCACGTTATTGAGTGAATTTGAATTGACCTGCGTCAACCAGAAGTCCATTAAGGGACAAATCATCGTCGACAGGTAGGTCGACTCACCATTGGAGGTCAATTATCTTGTTGACACTGACTTCCCCGATGAAATTATCAGTTACAAAGAGAAACCCATGATCTCTTTTCCCCATGGTATATAATAAACTACTTGATTGATCAAATTTATCTTGAAGTTGCCAATTGCAAGTAGTGGTGGTGCCTTTGGATTATCGCATCCAAGTACGTAATCCTTGATCAAGTTTTGTATTAGAGGTCTTTCGATGATATGCTCCTCAGATGTGTAGAGCAAGAAGAGTTTAAGAAAGTGTTATTCCAATGTCATAGTGACATTTGCGATGGCCACTTTGGTGGTCATGCAATTGGTAGGAAGATTCATAGAATGGGATATTTTTGTCCCACGCTCAAGCATGATGCTATAGAATATGTGTGAAAATTCTTGAAATGTTAACAGTTCTCTCATGAGATTTATGCCTCTGTTCGGGTGCTGCAGACTATCTTAACACGTTGGCCCTTCTTTCTTGGGGCCTTGACCTTGTTGGTAAAATTTCACCTGCTTCGTCCAATAGCCACCATTTCATTATGACAAGCACTGAATATTCACTAAGTGGGCGAAAACAATGCTGCTTACTACTATCACAAGATCAGTCATCGCAAAGTTTATTTTGAACCAAACCGTTAGCAGATTTAGGATCCCATAAGTCATAATCATAGATAATATATCCCCTTTTAAGAACCCTGAGGTACATGAGCCATGCAAAATTTCTCCATATCTCATCACACGACCTCCTTATAATACACTCAAGCTAACAGTCAAGTTATGGCTACTAACAAAACGTCGAAATTTATATTGGTCAAGATCGTAAAAGATAACAAAAGGGATTGACATCTTTAGCTTTATCCTAGGATGATCATTTGTATGTTGACAAGGGAAACCTCCTATTCCCTAGTTTTTGGTGCAAAAGCAATTTTGTATTTAGAAGTAGAAATCCCAAGTCTCTGCATATCTCACTAGCATCTCCTAGATGAAGAAGAATACAAAATCATGCACCTCATTGAATTAGAAAGTCTAGATGAACACTGGCTCATACCTAGTCAAAACTATTTCGCTAACATGGATCGTATGTGCCGCCAATACAACGAGAATACCCACAAAAGCCCCATCCTTATCTTGAGACTCTATAGCAAGATTGAAAATAAGAAAGGAGAAGGTTGAAAGTTTAGGCTCATACTTGGTTACTGAAGATTTTTTTTAAAATGGAGCTTTTTGTTTATGCACCTTAGGGGCAAGGAGTTGGATGAATCGGTGAACTCTTTGTAACCTCTAATGCTACTATATATAGGCCTCACATGTGTCACGCTTCCCTCATTTAATTAAATTAAAATTCACATCATCATTTTATTGCCCTTGCATCTCGATTATTTTGACAGGACAACTATTTGGCTACGAGTTCACATGACAAAACCCTCAGTGCAACATATCATTTCATCTTTTTCCATTATCCTTTCCCCCCTTTTAGAAAGACACGCTTAGAATAAACATGAAGTAGGAGTTTGATCTTAGTCCTTATGGGTACTATACATCCCATTCCTACATATATTCTTGGAAATCTTAGATAGTCTAGTCTAGAGCCTAGTCTAGAAGCTTCCTCATGTCAAAATCCCCGTTGTTTCCCTTAAATCAAAGCACTGACATGCTTTAACCATATAATCTTATTCGCCTACCTTGGTCCTCAGTGATGAACCCTTTCATCTTACTGGCTACATGGGGACAAGGTTTGGGTATAAGAACATCCAAAAAAAAAAAAGATATAACACTAATAAACGACATGATGTAAAACTAAGCCTAGCAAAAATCAAGATGTAACAAACAAAGCATTCCACATGTCTACTGATCCTCGGTGATGAGTCCTTGCATATAACTAGTTATGTGGGGTCAACATTGTGGGGAGATGCCTCTTATTCACCTAGGTTTATCCTTAAGTGGTGAGCCCTTGTGTCTTCCTAGTTGCATGAGGCTAAGTGCAGGGGGTCACAAAAAAAAGAGAAGCAAAAGTGATCCAATGGAAATGTCTAAAACTTACAATAAATTTCCAAAAAGCTTGCTTAGACGTGCATGCTAAAAGGAGAACCCTTTCTTTTACCAACTCTACCATGGTTGGCCATTGATTGATCCAAGTCTAGACGAAGCCAATAAAACTAGTGTTTTCTAAGCCTAATAGGAGGTAGAACCACCCTACAACTTGTAGGGATCAAGGTTGACCTTTCATTCCCCGTGATGTTTTTGATGCATAGTTTTTATCTTTTCACTTTGCCATATGTCCTACTTCCCCTTCATTCCATGCTACAAACGAAGCGTCACCTGTCACGTGAATGAACGAACTTGATTGTTACATGCAAAACAACCATTAGTGCACTTGTGTTTTGTAAACCATCACATTCTACATTCGCATACATTTTGTTGAAAATCCAAATATAAGCATATCCATAACCATCTCTGTGTGCCTTCTGAAGTAGAGTGCCTAGGGCTCTTCCTCCACCTCCTCTGGCTGTTGCCTAATGCCGAATGTTGTGGGCTCCTACTTTGATTTTGGTTCCTACTCTTATTGGTCCCGACTTGGGAAACCTCTTTGCCTTGAGTCTGCCTACTTGGGGATGCACACACACATATTAGGGCAAATAGGTTAGTCGTAGTGTTGACCTAACCCTCTAGTCCAACCACCTTGGCCGACAAGCTAGTGATCTTTGTCCTTTGATGAATCAACTCCTGTGCTCCATGGTAAGTTGGGGTGGACTGCCTACTCACACTCGAAGGAAGACCTTGATCTATAAGGAGTTGGTCTCTACTCAGACCAGAGGTGACATGGAACATGTCCAAGTAGTAATCTCTAATCATCCTCCACCACTTGCTTGCAGAATCAGCACATCGGCACATGCATGCACCTAGATTAAACTCAAGACACAGTGGTAATAAAACAAATAAGATTGTAAAGTGTGAGAAATTGGAAGTTTAGTAAATTGTCTTACCTAGAGCTCCCTCATGCTAGTTAGGGTCCGAGTCCTCATCGAATCTCATCTTTGCTTCCTCTCCCTCGTCTCCCTCCTCCTGGTCAGCCTTAGGCAAGGCCTCAACATGAGTCTAATCTCCTCCACTCTCAGCTATCACTGGCTGTGGCTACGCTACTACTGCCATTGGGTCTTGTCTAATGTCTCCACTGGCCGTTACTGGTGCATGCTGTACACCAACTTGTACTCTAGGGGCCTGTCCCTCTCCTGTCACTAATTCTTTTGAGCTTAGGTTACCTTGGAAAAAACGACCTATAATTAACCATGAACAACCCTCTTATGCCTCAGGGAGATGGAAACCGGCAAAAGGGACAATTGATGGTCACACTTGAATAGGAAAACACGGAGGTCGGCCTCCTGGACATGAATATGACATTCTAGCAAGGCGGCCTAAAACTGGTAATTAGATAGTAAAAGAACATGACATGACCTGCACTTTTGCTGTGGATGTCAGCATTGTTCTTCTTGCTCCTTTCTCTAGCACTGAGCGTATAGAGCGCTAGGCATGGCTGATGAACAAGTATAGGGTCCTAGAAGAATTGATTTCCATTGATGATGCTGCAAATATTCTTTTTGCAATGAAAACAAAGGCGACAAAAACACAAGTCACAATGTACATGAATATATCAATCGATTTTTGAAAGTGTGAACATGGTTATATGTACATCTGTTAATCTTATTTGCATTGCAACATGTCACACTATCTCTTTAATCTGTGGTATCAAAGCTCATGGACTTTTTATGAACCACGCGAATGCATGAATTTATGTAATCAGCTTTATATAATTCACGCTTCCGCATAAAACATACTAAAACAAACCTTGACCTTATGAAATATTACATCACATTTAAGGACTTCCAGAAATACATAAACTTCGACAGGATTTGCCTGCCCTAGTTTAAAATTTGAATTTGCCAGCGACTGTGGCAGAAGAGACTTGCATCTGCTGTGTTGCTTGTTTGTTTGTGTATATCCTGATCTTAATTTTTAGGGCATTGCAGGTGGAAAACTTTCCTCTTGAAAATATCAGGACTCAAAGAAACATTGAATCCATTTCTGCCAACGTGTAAAGTGTAAGGATCTTCAGCTTCTACGTCAATTCCTCCCTTTTTTTGGTTTTACATTGGTGGAAAAATTACAAGTTTCTAATGAATTTTACCCCATGCCGTTAAATTTATAAATCCACAATGTTTTTATTTACACTAGTGCCTATTTATTGTCTAATTTTGTTTTCAACACTCTAAAACCTCATCACTTTGAACACAAGGCCTTCTACTTCTAGAGTGAATTACACGTACAGGGTTGGGGATAGGGTTAGGTTTTCAGAAGAAGAGAGACAAGAGAATGAACACCCAAATAAAGGATAAGTCTCTTTCTATTTTGTGAATCGCTAAATCATTACAACTTGAAAAGAACAAGTCTCTTCAGTGTTGGAGGCCTTTAAGGGTTTCACATATTCCACTTGCAAATTATTTATGCTTATCATGTTTTGAATCTGAGATTATCTCTGACAGGTTATAATTTCTTTTTCTTTTTGAATGCTTTAGGCTTTGATTCTGTGCATCTTATTGATGGTTACCTTTTGAGATCACTTGGTGATGGTTTATCAGTCCCAATGTTTCAATGTTCACTTCCGCACTTATCTTCGTGGGAGAAATGTTACATTGAATTCTTTCTGTTTTAATATTCTTTTTGATCTATGGGGGCCGCCTTCTGCGTTGTCTTGCTTTAACTTCCTAAAATCCTTCATTGGCATTATGAGCTTCCTTGTGAGATGCTTTAGGATCCTAATTCTTTTTTCCAATATGTGAATTACATTTTCAGCTTAAGGCGCAAGCCATTACAATATGGACATAGTTTGATGTTTAAATAGTCTAATAATTGCATCCATACTTTCTTTATACACATCAGAAGAACTTCCTTCTTCAGCTCTTCGCTTAAGTTAGTCTCAGGACAAATCTAGGCACAGGCCTTGGTTTTTAGTTTTCTCCATAACCCAGTTGAAGATGATCTTCAAGAAATTTCTCCACAAAATGCAGGGGAACATCTGACAGTATGCAACACATTGATGTTGATAGTGAGGTTGAAAGTGGTTTGATAAAAATTGGGAGCTTCATGGGCAAACTTGAGTTTCCCCAAAACCATGATCCTTTTCAAGAATTTTCTGAAGATTCAGCAGTTATATATTCTAGAACAAAATATTGTGCGTAGCAGAGGTACCGGTCATAGCTATTCTTTAATGGTCTTTTCCTCAAGAAGTACATTCACTTCCTTGGGATCTGTTCATGGGGTGGTAACCCAATTTAACTTGTAGATTAAAACAAAGTGCGAGATATAATCATATTCAACAACCACCTCAATATTATCTAATGTGAATTTAGGAGGAAAATATATTCTAGAACAAAATATTCAGCAGTCATATATTCTAGAACAAAATATTGTGCATAGCAGAGGTACCGGTCATAGCTATTCTTTAATGGTCTTTTCCTCAAGAAGTACATTCACTTCTTAGGATCTGTACATGGGGTGGTAACCCAATTTAACTTGTAGATAAAAACAAAGTGCGAGATATAATCATATTCAACAACCACCTCAATATTATCTAAGGATATTGAGACTAATTTTGGAGGAGATAGAATTAGAACAGGGCAAGTTGGGCAATTTGGGGGGTTTGATAGGCATGCCTTTGGGAGGGGCTTTATTACCATTGAAAGTTGAGGTAGCAACCACCAAGGAAGGAGTCTTTCAATAGGCATCCTATGTGCCATTAGAAAGGGTGCCGTTGAGGGAAGGTAGAGCTAACGTGTTTAGGTCCAAGAAGGAGGCAAAAATGGCATCTTTGGCTAAACACTGGGCTCAACCATTAGAGACAGAGAGGGTTTCAAAAAGGTTTAAGACATCAATAGTATTACTAGAAGAGCTTTGAGTTTGAGATGAAGGCACGGAGACAAGGTCCTGAGCTACTTGCCTACAACATCAAACATGAACTCAACCACAGATTTGCTTTGCATACCTGATCTTTCCCATTTCAATCTCCTAGCTTGATTGGTTGATGTATGGTTCCTTCATGGTAATGGCTATTGTTAAATATGTACTGATTGGATATTAATACATTAGTTTTTTTTTGGTGCAAGTTCTGGAGATAATTTCCTCAGAAGATATTTTGACAGGGCACATTTATTTTGACTTTGTCACTATACATCAGTTATCATTCAGCTATTTCTCATTTGCCAATTTTATATGTCAGTTGGTCATAATTTTCTCAATTCCTTACAATTTGTATATTTCATACTTTATAAGTTTATAACTTTATAGTATGTGCCAGTCACAGTGTAGATTCGGACAAGCTAATGTAACTTGATGTTATAAAATGAATACAGGATTTATAAATTCTTATCTTCTATGTCGCCAGTCGAAATCACCTGGGGTAGATGCAAATGTTGATGATGCTTGCAAGCAAGTCCTTTTTTCAAGTTAATCTGGGTGATAAATTATTTTTTAGAGTATAGATCATTTTCTAATTTTTTTTAGTTGCAATTAATTTTAAAGGTCAAAAAGTAGTATCGTATCCAATATTTAGATATATTGTCATTTGATACAATTGGTATAAATTCTCAAAATGGTTAATATAATGGTCATAAATGTAAGTCCATGTATTTGTATGATAAAAGTACATTGATGTAGGAAATAAAGGCACAATATTAAATATTACATTGCGCAGGCACAATATTAAATATTACATTGTGCTTTATAAAAGTAGTAATAAGGGAGGGTGCTTTTAATTGGGTTTGTAATTAACAGTTCTTTGGCATTCTGTTGTTCATTCATCTCTCACTTTCCATATTCACCCATTTCATTTTCTAATTGAATGAAGAATGGCACAACAAACCTTCTCTCCCCATTTTCTGAGTTTTTCTCCAATATTTGTTTGCCTTTCTCTAATAAATTGACCCCTTATCATATTTTGTTGTATACTCAAATAACTAGAAAAAGCTATATCTGTTTTATCAAATTTTGGGAAATAAGTGAATTAATTGCTTAGATAAGATAAACTGCTGTGTAAAATTAGAATGTTTCAGATATGCAATAAATGACAAACTGATTTGGAACTTATTAAATTTGGAAATATGCTAAATAAATAAAGTATCAAGAAAACATAAACTTAGCTGGAAAACCTGAATGTAGAATTGTATTAGGTATTGAAACTGACTAGGAGGCTATGTTGACTGAGTGCAGATCCAAAACAAGATTTTGCAAGATCTATAGACAAGAGTTTTGTAACTAGACAAGAGAGCAGTGTGTTGTTGTCCCTAGGGAGCCCCAGTGTCCGGTAGGTGATGAAACTATGAGATTTTTGTTACAGGTTCATCTTCACCTATGTTTTTCGTGGATTGTGCAGGGGCTTTTGATCCTTTGCGAAAATCATTGTATTTCTTCTCCTTCACTTGTAACCCTAGCTCAATAGACCAAGGGGACAAATGCAGTCACGGGGTAAAAATGGGTTAACGGTTGAAGTTGTGCTTGATCTCAACACTTCCTATATTGAACGCTGCCTACATACTAATACTTTGAAGAGGGATCAAACTCCATGAAGTTCTCCCATGTTACGGTGGTGTGTGTGAAAGACTGGTGCAAAATGCTAAATGTTGGTGCAATCCTGGTGTGATTAAGTGCTTCAACTGTGACTTGTGATTTTAGAAGTGTATTCAGACTTTAGCTCAAGGCTGCTAGGCTTGTATGTCATCAGAATTGGGAGAAATAGGGAATTTGTTCTCAATATGCAATTAAAATTTTGATGCTTTTCAATATGGAAGCCTCTTGTGTGCAAAATGACTTGAAATGTGTATTTATAGTGATCAATAGGGAATTCTTTTGGATGAGACTTGATAAATTTGTAGGACGACCTATTACATGAATTTGAATTTGAGTAAATAGGGGTTATTTGGTGAGAGGACAAGAGCGGTGGAATTGGACACTCCTGGGGAGTGGTGTTGTCTAAATAGGGAGCTGTTGTCCTAGGAGCACAAACCGCTGATCTAAGAGTATGGAACAGTTTGTGGATAACTCTGAGCTGTTTTGCATGAGGAATAGGGACATACTAGGATCATTGGTTTGCTTATGGGAATGGGTCATTCATGTGGAAAATGAAGGAAAGTGGTCAAAAGGCAGTGGAAGAAGGCATGAGCTAAGTGCGTAAAAAGTGTGGTCACAAGTGTACTGCTTTAGTTTAAATCTTACTTTATGTGTCTACAATATCCTTTTAATTTTTTTTCTCATTAATATTTTAGTTGCATGTGTAATTTAACATAGAAATGAGACCTGGACTTGGCAAGCTGATCTCAGACTCGGACTTGGACTTAGATTCGACAACAAAACTCGGCCAAGACTCGACAAATTTAAGAAAACATTAAAAATAGCGAATTCTAGGGGGAAAAGCTATTAAAATACATTCCATATCAAATAATCTTGAAATACACTCAAAACTAATCAATTACATCTAGCATATGTGTATACACAAGAAGTAAATAAAGTGATATTGAATATTTGAAGTTAACATGCAATGGTAAATAGCATCAGATTCACGCCATTTGAAATAGAAATGGCAAGATCAAGTTTCATTTTTTGACATTGAATTTGAATGAAAAGAGCCTTTCTTATGCTAAAGCCCTGATAAAGGCAAAGAGCAGGGCAAGTTACAATCTGCAGACTGTTTGAAGCAGAAACAAAACTTTATTCTTTCATTCTTATTGTGCATCAAATCAACAAAAGTTTCGAAAATAATATTGCCATATAGACTCGACTCTAGAGGGCCCTCATAGACTAGAGGAGTGGGGGATATCTATCTATAGGGGCTTGAGATATATAGATGGGGGCATAGATATATAGATGGGGCTGGGTTTGTGAGGGGTTCCTCTATTCTATAGAGTTGGGAGGGGGGCATACCATCAATATAGATAGATTCTATCCATCCATACCTATATATCTTTCTATCTAGGGAAGGTTGGGGGGGGGGCTAGTTCTTGGCTGCATTTTGTTACTAGTAAATTTATAACGTACGGCAAAGTATTCAAGCCAACTGTTTAAGTTGTCTAGTCTCATGGCATGTTTGGAAGTGACATTGAATAATGCTAAAAAAATTATTAAGCAAAATGGAATTGTATAAGATGAAAGGGTTTTTCTTTAAAAGATTGCATGAATAGGGGAACGCAATAACCAAATTAAGTTGTACTTGATATTGTTCAACTCTCCTCGATTGATTTGACCTATGGATACATGAAAAATAAATGATTTTTATAAGTTGTAATATGCCGAAGAATTATATGATGTCCCTGTAGAAAATTTATATCAAGCCTAGATCTTATATGATATATCTTGCTTTGGATTGATGTGCATGATAACCAATCACTTAATTTACTATTAACAAGTTATATCTTATTAACAAGTTATATCAGAAGCAATCAGAAAACAGGTTTGGACCATATAAGACATTACAAAGATTGCGTTAAAGGCAATTGAAGGCTTTTTTTGAGAAGCAAACAATACTTTGTGACATGTTAATTGTTCCAAAAGGTTCTGCATAATGAAGGTAAAGAATTTGTGGGTTCTTATGGAGATTGATTATAAACAAATGTTCCAAAATATCAGTCATTGATGTCATTTTTTTTAAATTTGGAGACTTTAAAATTTAGGAAAAAAAAAATATATATATCAAAGTCCAAGCACAGACTCGCAGACTGGCCGAAGGACTCGGCGATTCCGTGGCAGGGTGGACTGCGACTTGGATTGGTGCCAAGTCTCATAACTATAAAATACATATAAAATTATTTTTAAATATATTGTTTTGCCAAAGTTTAATGCTTGTCATGTGGCACTTAGTTTGATTTATATAGTTTAATTTTTATCTGTTGCATTGTAGACTACTTTACTTGTGATAATGCGTTTTGACAATTTCTTCTTTGCTGAACAAATATGAATAATTGCCACTTCTTACGTTATATATTTTTTATTATGCATTCATTATGACTATTGCAGTTTGGATGGCTCTTTCCTTTACATATGATGTATAGGAAGGACATGATTCTTTTGTGCTAAGTGGGTCTCCTTGCCTTATGATTATTACCAAAAATACACGAGGAAAAATGTCATTAGGGTAATGACTACTCATTGAGGTCATCTTGAGATGACTTAAAGCACATGCTAGTAAAATCCCACAAAAAGTAACAATCTAATTAAATTGCTTGTGGAAACCTTCAATTACTCACAGTCTCACACAAATACATGATTGGGTTGTAATTGGATAAATCCGACAACGGTAAGAATTATGAGACAAGGGTGACATATAAGGCACTTCAAACCCCGAAAGCTTTGTGTATGGAGACAGATGGTACAGGGTATGAATTCTAAAGCAGTGAATTACATTCACTATCCTCCCTCCACTAACAAATGCTTGTGGCGCTTGTGTGGTTAGTGGGCCCCCTTGCCTTATGATTATTACCTAAAATACACAAGGAAAAATGTCAATAGGATAATGACTACTCATGGAGGTCATCTTGAGATGACTTATAACATGTGAGTAAAATCACACAAAAATTAATAATCTAATTAAATTGCTCGTGGAAGCCTTCAATTACTTGATACGTTTTTCTAGAAATTCATTGATTGCCAATTTTATAGATTAAGCCAAGTTTCAAACTTCTAAAATTAGTTTTTAAAGAACCTATGACTTATTCCATTACTTTTTAAATATGTATAGTGTTGTATAGTTTTTAAAGAACCTATGACTTATATATTACAATCTCACATGATTGTTCTCATGATCAGAGTGTCCATTGCCTATATTCAGTCTTGCGTGAAGGAGTTATTGAAGGAAAGAAAGGGGAGCAACATGGGAGAAGCAAAGCAGGATGATGATGCAATGCTTATCGAGTTTTTATCGTCACTTCTGGATTACACTCCAACTGTACTTTTCACTCAGCCCTTCTCCAAATTTCCCTTCTTAGTAAAATATAACCTGTCAGTTTCTCATGGAATAAACATATCTTGTTTTTGTAGATCCCGGATGAATTGGCAGAGCATTACCTTACTAGGAGTGGCTTTCAGTGTCCAGATGTAAGAATGTAATTTTCTCTCTCTGGATTTCTTCTTTGAATGACAAGTGATATCTATTGGGATTCAAATTATTCAGTTCAAAGTATTTTGAAGCATAGGCAGGATTAATGTGGTTATGGTTACAATTTGTTGTTGTTCATAGTTTAAAACTGGGTAGTTAGTGTTACAGTTTCTATCAATCAAATATGTCTTGTTCGGTTAGGTACTAATCTTGAACCTTATGTATTTTATTACTTACCAAAATGTATTACACCCAAGGTATGAAATGCATTTTTATTGTTTGAAATCTCTAGAGTTTGTTTATGTCCAAGTATGTCTCTTTTTAATGGTAAATGGGATCCACATTTCTAGGAATGGTAGAATTTTTTGTTACTTCTGTGGGGACACCACTCACTTTTCAGGTAATTTTTGTGCAAACTTGCTCAAATCACTTTTGTACATTTTCTTATATATAAAAGGTGCTTTAGGCTATTTTCTATGTTGTTTTTTGGTCATCAACAATGTTTCAGGGTTCACCTTTAAGGGGTTGCAACTATGGTTGTGAGGTAGTTTTCATAAGTAATGAAATTAGGGTAAGGCTGGTTGAAGCTTACATCCTTAACAGAATTTATAATGTTTCGAATCATGATATAATTTTTTTATTAATGTTTAACAAAAGTTTTAAAATAATGTATAAGGGGTCTGCTGTCTCAAATACTGCATAACAGAACATTATTGGTTTTCACATTTTGACTTATGCATTCAACTAATAATTATGCCCCAAATGTTTAAACTTATAGATATACCATTTGTACCTGCGCAAAAGGAAATGTACAAAAAGGTTATGCTGAGGCGTTAAGAAGGGTTATAGCTTGTGGGTGATGTGGATGAATATGGTTAGCTTGCTTGCAAAAGTCTCTGATCTTGATTCACTGTTCTTTTTCAATTTTTATCACGAGTTCTTACAGCTATCCTTTTACACTTATAATCATGTAAGAAGAAGAGATAACAAGTGATTACTTTAGAGTATTTCATAGCACGAGAGCATCTTTGATGTAAGTTAGAGGTGGAGTGAGGTGAGAATCCTAACCGTTGCTACCATGCAAACAAAGACACAAAGATTTGAAAGAATACAGATAATCTGCTCGCTCACCATGAAGGATATGCATTGACATGCAAAAGAATGGGATCTATTATAGAAAAGGATCTTTCTGAACCAAATGGCAGCTTCCATAACTAAAAGGAATTTAATACTAGGGAGTTACATAACTCAATTGCCAACTTTGAGAGTGGTAGTTATAAATGTGACTTGACACCAAAATACTATTTTGACATGAAATGTTATATTAGATTGGCATAAAATAAAACATGACGAGCATGCACTGCTAGGAGTGCCCATCAATTCTTCTCTGCTTAGGAAAAAAATGCCTCTAATTTTTGGCAATAGATGGGGATATTATTGCTTAAATATGGACTAGGAGATCCTGAAGGCAAGCTTCCTTGATCTTCAAACTGGGCACGTTAAAGCCTGCCTTCTGCAGTAGCTCATATAATTTGAGTCTTGACATTGCTGATGCTAACCACATCATGATTGCCAAGATTAGTTGAAGGCCAGTGTCAAATTTTTTATTCCAATCGCTCGCAGGATGGCATTCATACATATATGGGAGGCTTTACTTATGTGCTATTGGTTCTTCAACCTCTGCCTAAATGCATCCAAACTGTTTTCCACCAAAAAGAGTAAACCCGATGTTTATCTTGTAGAGTTTATACTTTGTTTGCATCCTAGGATATTATCTTTTGCTTTGATATGCACTTGGCTAGATACTCTAAACAAGTAGTGGCATTGTCCTGCTCCTTTCACCTGACATAGGGTTGAAACCCATGTCGACCCCAAAAAGCAGATGATCAGTGCAGATATGTGGTGCTGTATTGTAATTGTGTTGGATGATGTGTTTTATGCCTCCTTGTCAGTTGGTCTGATCATCATGCATAAAGTACATACAGTGGTTACAAAAAGTGTGATTTTAAGAATGAACCAAGCAGAACAACACAACAACTGAGCATCTCAAATAATGATTACCAAAAGTAGCTTAGGAATCGAAGTTTTAATCCACTATGATGGCAAGTGGTAGTGTATAATGTGTCCATATCTACTAGAAGACTAGTTTTCAGGTTTAGGTGCATCAATGATGTTGGTGTACATAATGCACATAGTCATCTTGATTCCAGGTTATATAATAGACAATACCCTTCAACATGGATCATCAGTAGAAGCATCTCTAAAGATGCTGCAGAGTCTTATGGACTTTAAAGTGTCCCTCATAATAGGAAGAGTGAGCCTCTTTGAGCAGTAGTTGTAGTATGCACAACTCGTCTATCACATACAAAATTCTATATTGGAGATTATAATACATGAAAAGCACCTGGTTGATAACTCTTGGCTGCTGCAGAATTCAATTATCTGTTCCAAAGTGTCCCTCCACTTTCAATCTTCCCATGAAGATTGCTTAACAGTTGCTTATAGATTCAGGTATAAGTGGCTCTCAATATGGAAACGTAATGCTATAATAACATAATTGAGTTTATTAGGTAGTTTTGAATCATCTTGATTTTGCTCCCAATCCTTTGATCTGCCCAGTCATGAAGACCTCCTCTAATTTGTCAACTGTTGTGAATCTTTAGTCAGATTTCATTTGCATCAACATAACTTAGATTCTAAATTGAAATAAATGGGATTGTTAGTTGAATGAAATGAAAATTTAATCAAACTTTTACATACACATTGATAGTCTCTTGATAGTCTCTATATAGAAGTAAAACAAATTTTAATTTTTACCATTGTACAACCTTGAGAGTAAACCTTTTTTTGTTAATAGAACACCTTTGCAAAATTTTCTAATTTCTGTGTTTCCCATTGCAAAGGGTAAATATGTCAAATATAGAGCTTGTGCGAAATTGTAAAAGATAATGAATCCCATAAATCAGAAATTAGTCTAATGGAACTATCTGACTTACTGAATTTTTAAGTTCAATTGGGATTTTACTGTTGTATGTATTGCATGTAATTCAAGTCATATTTTTTTAGGTTAATTTAAATTTCTATCTAGCATAGAACATATAACAAGATGTTTTTGTTTATTTGAGAGTAGATTGTTCATAGTGTATCAATTTGTGGGTGTCTTCTGGATCAAACTGCACAGGCAATTTAAAGTCCAAGATGAATTTGTCAGATGTCTTAGGTGAAATGATTTTTTTTAATTTTAATTGAAAACAAAAAGTAATACTGTGTATAAGTTAATGATGTTGCATAGACAACAAACACTTGATGTTCAGACAAATTGATGAGGATGGACACAACATTATTCATTTTCACATGCAAGTTCTCTGTAAGCCTTTTGAAAATATGTACGGTGATCACTAGGGTTATAGTTAAGGTCTAGTTTTCACAACAATTCATGTCCTATAGGTCCTTCAAAACAACCCCAAATGGCTTGAAACTTGGTGTGCAGGTTTCTTTGACCATCATGATGATGAAAATGTGATGTCTCTCTGAACTATAGTAGAAATTATGAAAGGAACACACACAAAGACAACAGAGAGAGTAAAGAAGTTGCTGCTAAATAAATAATTTTACACTGTTCATTACTGTGGAATATATAGATGTAAAATTATGAGGATGTATGCTGGCTAGGTAAGGCCAAGCACAAAAAAATATTAAAAAAGTAGAAAGCAAAAGCTAGAAGCTAATTTGCCTAAATATACAATCTTGAATCTCATCTTTTCTACATTCTGAGAAGGAGTTGCCCCTAACTTCTAAATGTGATTAGAAATGTTTTCCACAGAAGTGGTAATAGATAACCTCTTGGCTTTTATCGGTAGAGACCCTTTGCTTCTATAGATTAAGCTGTCTTACATCGACAACCTCATGGATGCCTAGCCAAGTTTGAAGATCTAAGCAAAGAGGATTTGGGCTTGATGCTTGGAGAGTAGTGGAAGGATCATATTTGATGGGTTTCAGCTTGTGATATTGTTTGTTGTGAAACCTCTACTTATCCAAATGAAACTAAACATGTCGGAAAGATGGTGCTTGATGATGTTATGGATTGCCTTGAATCTGGGCCAAGTCTAGTGGAGAATGTTTTGAATTAGGGTTGAAGCTTGCCTAAATTTTGCACAAAGATAAAAGCTTTCCCTTGCTCCATTTGTTGTTGGTACATATATAGAGATGGAAGAGCCACCATAATCTCACATGGTGTCAAAGGTTGGAAGCCATAATTTGGCTTGGCTTGTGACAAGGGCTTTGCGTGATAAGCCACTGGATGTCTTCCCTGTTTAAGTGCCATGCTGATTGCAAATTTGGAAGCATTGGTCTCAAGCTCAAATGGTTGTTGTAAGTCATGGAGAGAGAGCACCAAATTAGAGCAAGGAGCTTCCACAAGAGATTTGATTGCTTGGGGTGGGATCATGTCAAGATTGTTTGCTTTAGCTTATCTACCAAAGTGAATTTTGGCCTCCATACTTTCTTTTGATTACCACTCGACAACTCATAGAAGAAACTTTCTGCTAATTTTCCTTTTGGGGTTTTATTGCTAGAGATGTGCTTTCCTTTGAACATGCCCTATTTTCCACATTTAAAACATCAGAATGGTAAACACTAACCACATTCCATATGAAAAATTAATATTGAAAATGCTATTCTTAAAGAACCGGATCATACTGCTGAAGAGATTAGATAGGATTGCTGTAGAATACCTAGATTTAGATAGCAATTGGCCTTAGAAATGAGATTTACTAGAAAATGCTCTTGGGTTCTAGAGTATTGCCAGTCCATCTGTTGATTGGTCCGCCACTATTGCCATATATTCACATCTTTTCCATATTCCATTTGCTATGATTTGGCAGTGGTCTTCACTGATTTCAGTTTCCTAAAGCAACAAGATATTTGAGTGTTGCTCCTTTATTAGCCACTTAACTAAGTGGCATTTGTCAGAGGCATTACATTCCTGCTTAAGGCCCTCATATACCCTTGGTGGAAGGTCTCTCCCTTCCAGTTACGACGTTTGTGAGTTTTTTTATGATCGCTGGATGGGACAGCCTGTGTCTCCAATTGGATCTTCTCCTTTTTGATTTTTCTCCCCCTTGTGGCAGTCACACTTGTGTCTGGCTGTGATCTGGCCATTGGGGTTATATGGATGCAGGCAAGTATTCCGACTTTTCTTAGGGTGATAAGTCTCTCATCACTATCAATGTAGGGGTCCTTTGATTCCCTATTGATATTGTCAACGTCTTCTGGGTCCTTCCCATCTTCATGTTTATGAATATCCTTCAAACTTATTTGATCACTACCTAGTGGATCTTCCCTGTTATATATCTGGGCATCTTCGATCTTCTGATCTGCTTTTTACATTTCATGTTCTGCAATAGACTCCACCAAATCATTCATGGATCCTTGAATAACCTGCTCTCTTGGATTTGGAATATTTCTTTACTGAAAAATTGTCACGATTCCTCCATTTGAAAGCTGTTTGCTTCTCTGCTAAAGTGAATTTTAGCCTCCATACTTTCTTCTGATTAACTACGACTCAACGATCTATGAAGAACCTTTCTGCTTATTTTCTTTCTGGGCTTTTGTGTCTAGATATGTGCTTCCTTCTGAATATGCCCTATTTTATGCATTTTAAAACACCGGAATGGTAAATACTAACCACATTCTGTAATATTGAAAATACTATTCTCAATGAGCTGGATCATATTGCTGAAAATACTAGGTAGGATTGCTAAAAAATACTTAGAAATGCAAAACCACTTAAAAGTAACATCTCGAAAGAAGAAAGCCAGGCATTAAAGAAACTTAACAGTAACAAGATCATTATTCTCAAAGCGGGCAAAGGGATTGCCTCTTTGGTGCTAAACATTGAGGATTATATTGGTAAAATGAAATATGAGGGACGTGTTGAGAACAGTGGTAGCTATAGAATGGTACAAAGAGACTGAATAATTATGTAGTCAAAAATATGGTAGCTGCTTATTAATTATTATGGAGTCAAATATTTGCTAAGCATTTTTTGATTTTTTCACCGTTTCAACTTTTATTTTTCATTGCAAGCTACATCCACAGTTTAAACAAACACCAAGATCATGGATTTTGAACTATTAAAGCAATTATAACAGATTAATTTTGAACAGTTGCAAGTTTTTTTTATTCCATGGTTGAAATTATTTTTTTACTACCTAACTCGAACCGTCAATGTTTATTTACTTGTCACTAAAGTTTGTGCATGATTTTGTGTATCAGTGAAGTGCGTATTCTATAAAATGTTTCTTTCTTAATTCATGACAGTTTGTATTATTGTTCTTGAATATGCCCTTATGCACAGGGGAAGGGCTTCAGTTACAGATTTTTGAAATTGTTTCTTCAATTCGCCACACTTTCTTGTACTGCTGGAATTTATCAGTTCTTTCCCGTGTTCATTGTTCTGTTTGTTTGGAAAATTTCAAGAATTTTGGTTGAATGTTTGCAAGTTTTTTTAATTCCTTAGTTCAAATAGTCATTTACTGCCTAACTCGATAATCGATTTGTGCATTATTTGGCATATCAGTCTAGCTCAACCCTAATTGGGAAGCACGTATTTGGTAACATGTTTCTTTCTTAATTCATGACAGTTGTGTCATTGTTCTTACATATGCCCCTGGGACTTCGGTTACAGGATTTTGAAGTCGTTTCTTCTCTTTGACCCCTTTCTTGTACTGTTGTCATTTATCAGATCATTCCTGTGCACGAATTTAGGTAACAGAAGTCCCTTGTTCTTTTGCTTTGAAAATTTCGAGAATCTAGGTTCAAGTGGCAGAACTTCCTGGTCCAGTGGTTAAGTTTGCCAAATTGTCTGAACATATTCATTGGGCATATTTGCAATTTAACATAATAGAAAAAAAAGAAAAACGCAACTAAAATTGATCGTGAACCATACCCAACAACAACAAAAAACATCATGAGTTTCCAATCTAAACTTTAAATGAGAATTTGGTTGTACCATGGAAATCCCAAAAAAAATTTTAATCTAGAGAAATTTCTTGACCTGTGTTGAGTTACCAAGATTGAAGTGAGGAGGCTTTCATGAAATTTCAAGTCTGAAGAGGGTGACAAGCAAATTGGCTTCAATCAAAGAATCGTTTTTGACTCAAACTGTGTCAAATTCTCTCTCTCCACACTTATATTTTGCCGCCTCCAAGATTTTGGAATGTACTATGCAGTTTGTTGTGTCAATCACTTCTATAAACTATCCGCAAAAGATTGATGGTAAAATTTCCAATTAAGGGTAATAAATTGACACATTCATATGAGGACATGCAATATATTTGGCCAAATATCTTGTGGGGAAGCTAACCAATTTCTGTATATGTGATATAGATTAGTTGAAAGTAGAAGAATTCTTGCATTTGCCTTAATATTATCTTTCAATTCGGGCCTCTCCATAAATTATGCTCAGTCCCAAGTTTAAAATGGAAATCTTATTGGTAGTTATTGATAGTTTCATGAAACTTTGAAAATCTATCTTGTCAATTATCAAAGGGTTTTTGGGCATGTTGAAGCAATATTCACTTATTTTCAAAGAAGGGAGAACCTCTATTAAGTAGGGGAGTTAAGATACATGCTACAGGATCACTGTCTGTAGGTACTCTGACTATGATGCTATGACAAACTTTTTAGAGGCGATGAGGTAAGATGATCTAGTCCCAAATACATTTTCCTCCAATACATACCACTTGATAAGGAATCTGCCTTTTTGCCTTTCCAAATGATTTCACAGAATGAGGAATGAGTAGAGAAAAATTGAAAATGTATTGTTTAACGGTTCTTTGATATCAGGCTATAGGCTAGATTTGAGAAAAAAGATCATTCTCAATCTGCTAACTATGAAGTCGGGGGTGTTGCCAGATGTCAGATTATATGAATGTAGTTTGTTTTGGCCAAATTGCCTCCAAAAGGATGAAATAGAGATACATTTTGATGTTGCTATTTTTGGAATGCTTAGGAACTGAAACGAATAAAACTCATTGATCTCTTTGCATGGTTTTAGTCTAAAGTGAACTTTTTGATCCTACTGTTTCTGTTGAAGATATATAGGCTGTATATTCAGGAGGCCTGTTGTTTTGTTCAGAATATTTATGATTAACAATTCTAATAGTTTGTAATGTCTGACAGAACTAGACTGGTATCAATTGCCACACAGAAATTCATAGCAGAGATTGCAAGTGACGCTTTTCAGTATGTTCCCCACGATTCCTTAGTTTGGGTTTGTTGTTAATTTATTTTTTATTTTAACCGTCACCTTTGTTTACTTGTATGATATACTAGAATATAATTAATAGCATAGATTATATAATTGTTTTTTTTTGGTAGCAATTCTGATGCTGTCTTATTGTACTCCTTGCATTCCTGTGATGTCTTTTCTTGATATATTTTGTCTAATTTGCTTTCGTCTTTCAAACATCTCAATATTGCATTTTAATTTCACGCCATTGCTTATTTTTGGATTGAAGTTAAAAGAAAAGTCTGTTAAATTTACCTTTCTCTGTAACCAAACTCTCTTTGTTCTCTTCTTTCACTCCCTTTATGTTAAAGGTATAGGTTAACAGAATTTGCGGAGTTGTCATTATCAGAATTGTTTTAGGTTTTATAAGTAGAAAGAAGAAACTGGTGATAGGCTTTGGGTGACTTGGTAGATGCACTCCAAGAAACACAGATACAATATGTTTGATAATCTAGCTCTTGGGAAACAACGCTGAAATAATATAATGATGCATTTCTTGTCAACTGCATAGTTGTACTTCTGGCAAGAAGACAAAAAACAGGGATCAGTTTAAACTGAGATAGCTCATGAGTTGCACACCACTTGTAAAGGGGGATTGTGTCGAAAGGTGAGTGTACATAACAGTTGGGCTTAGCATGAGATGATAAATAAACTATTTTTTCTTTTATTTTGGTGTGTGGGAACCTGGTATCAAGAGTGAAATGTATTTGAGAATGAGAGACATATTTATCATTATACTTAACAGAATGATGATTTTACCAGATATAATCTCTCATCATGCAAGCATTATGAGGGCTCCTTGGATGTCTCTCACACATCACTTGTTTCATTGCTCTTCTCGAGATTGATGCCAAAATGACAGAACTGTAGCTTACTGTACTTTTTGATGCTTCCATTACATGCCAAACTTTTGCAGCTCGTGTATTGTCACTCTATGCTGTGCATGTCCCCTTCACACGGAAGCCCATGACACATGATTCAGCAAGTGCAGGGAAAACACCACCTATTTCAGAAGCATAATTCATTTTTAAATGCTGATTTTTTCTTTAACATGGGGATTCCATCATGGAGTAAAAAACCTTTTGGAAGCAAAATTCACCCCTAGTAGGGCATTGCTAGAATCTACTCTTTCTTTGGCATTTTGTCATCCACACTCACGGTACCTTAACCTCCCTTAAAATAGCTCCAACTATTTTTCCAACCATTTATGAGTAGATAGCGCTTCTTATCAATATGCTCTCCCACCTCCAATCATTTGTAAGTATTTGTAGATTGTAGCACTTTCCCATTCCTTAGTCCATTGACTTTGGGACCATGCTGTATTGCGTAGAGCACTAGGGTTTGCATTATACGGTAAAGTTACTATAGGACTAGTACCTTACGTATATGACATCTCCAATCAAGTTGGTGATATGCTGCCTGCATATCCAATTCAGCTCCACTAGTTCTATACCTGGAAAAATATAGAGGATGGTTGCTAGCAGGGTGAACTTTGAAGTTTGCTATAGCCTATAGGAGGCAATGGCTTTGTAATTTCCTTTATTTTGATATCAATAAGATATAAGGCTAACTATTCTTTATTCTCTATGTATACTTCGTTTCATTGTTCAAGAAATTTTGTTCTTTTTCACAACTCACATTCACCTATTTTCCAGCATAACAATCCTCTCTATGTAGCTTCTGTCTTCGAAACAAATGTCCAGCTGTAGGATCCCATCTTATTTGTGTTTAAATATATTATCTTGTGAATCAGGGTTGGCACTTGAACAAGACTGTTCTTTTTAATTAGAGTTGGCACTTGAGCTAGAATGTTCTTCTCCAATTACTTCATTTTATTGGTATTCATCATCTTGCTCTTCCTATCTTGACAGCAATTGTTTTATGTTTCCAATCATCTATGGCTTCTACCTGCTTTAGCCATGGTTGTGCCAATATAGCCTCATAATGTTGATGAACACTTTCCATTTTTATTACCACAAAATTGAGTACTAATGGGGTTTATGTGCAATTATAATTTCCAGTGACGGTATTAAACGATTGGTGTAGTCCTGATCTGATTTGCCATATTTATTTGATTGCTAAATAGGGATTTTTAGCAAATCCTACAGTTACCGGGACACGAACTAGGACCCAGTCCTGTGGGTATGGTAACCCAAGGGGAACTGAATTCGAGTCACTTTTTTTATGAATATACTCAGTTGCCATTACACAACCCCTTGGGTGATCTGATTTGCCATTTTCAATTGAAATGTTGTCTGAATTAGTTGCAGTGTATTCAAGTTGTTC
Organism: Torreya grandis; assembly: GCA_037957365.1. Lineage (NCBI taxonomy): Eukaryota > Viridiplantae > Streptophyta > Pinopsida > Cupressales > Taxaceae > Torreya > Torreya grandis. The sequence goes on from JARHVA010000816.1 coordinate 1,512,946, forward strand.
CCAATATTTTGTTGAAGTATATTTACTCCAGGTCCTCCATCTATTCATGGATTTGGCAGCACTAAATATTTGCTCTCAATTGTAATTTTTGGGACATATTCTTTTCTCAGAACAAGGGAATCCATATCTTCGTTTGGTGCTCTTGGTATTTGTGCTTGTGTCAATTTAGGTATATATTCCAATAACAACTTCACTGGTACTGTCACCATCGTATTGCTCGTTAAAGATATTGATTTCTGTAACAGGGATGACAATCCCTCTTTCTGCCCCTTTGTTCTTTTTCTGAGGCTGATTCTCTACATTCTCCTCTGACTTTATTCTATTTGGCAGATATTTGGTTTGAGGCCAGCCTACGTCAGGTTTGTTCTTTTGCTCAATGGTGGTGGTGGTGGTGCCGGTCTTAGCCAACCTAAAGCATTTGATTGCTTGTTTATGTTTTTCACCACCTGAATGGTATCTTGCATCCGCTGTTTCTCCACCAGCATCTCTAACTCTTTTCTTGGCAGCTCATGTGACTGTGAACAGATATTTCCTCAGTTGGGTAGGAAAGTCCTCTTGTCGGGTATGCAGAGGTGATGGGATTCAGGATTTATTGTTCGTAGGCAGGATGGTCAATCAAGTGGTGGACCCCTCATTCTCGTCTGTGGTTGGAGAATTCCCCGGGTCGGCAGGGCAGTCAATCAAGCAGTGGACCACCTGTTCTCCTCTATGGTTGGAGAATTCTTGTGGTAACACACATTAGGGGTGAAAAATTGTGATGTGAGCTCAGGGAGACCTCCTAGTGGCCGAGGTTCGGACTCGGGTGATTGTAAGAAGCAAGTGCAAGGGTTGAGCCCGGAGCATCACCAGCTCAAAATAAAATCTTCATCTTCTATTTCAAGCAAACTGGCTGATTTGAACATGACATTCCTTGTCGTCATGGGCTCTTGGAATGCATTCAATACATAGTTTTTATACTTAGCTTTGTGGGAAAACTCTTGTGAAGTGCTCCCATATGTTGCATTGCTGGTGTTGTACCATCAATTGTCCTTTTGTATTTTTATAAAGTGGTGATCTTATATTCCTATTATTGTTATTACCAACACCATTTGATCTCCAATTTTATACATCCATTTCTGGTTGGCACTTGTGCCAACAGTCATTGCGCCCTCCTTTTTAGCACTTTCAACACCAGATGCCAGGTTTCTCTGGTTTATTTTTATTTTCCTAGTCTCTTTATGGAATATTTTTGTAATTATGTCCAGTATTGATGCATCATCAAATTCTGCAAGGTTCTTTCACTGTAAATAATGCTGTTGGTCAACATCCATCATTCAATTATGTGTTATAGTTGGGCATAGGCATGATTCCTAAACACCCCTTAAAAGAAGATTGCAGCCCATTGAAGAAATACTGCTGCTTGAGTTCATTCCCATTGGGTTTCTTAAGGATTTGTACAAGACTCAACATTCTTATCTTATAGTTTGATATTTTTTCTTTTCCCTAATTCATTATATATTGAGCATCCGCATGCCATCTCTTGAATTCTTTATTGAGCTTAATATTAATATCAACCTGTCTTCTTTTATATTAATATCCACCTGTCTTCTTTTGAGCATCTACTTGATTATGCTATTCATTGTCATAACCTTGCAGTGTTTGGAAAGAGATCTTCTCAGGTCTTGTTGCCTGTACTATCATTTACTTTCCAGTAATATTACCAATTTCAACAATGTGCTGTTGGGTCTTCTTTCCTTTCCCCCAAACCTGTCTGGGGTTGGCATAAGTGGGTGATTGGGATCCATCTTCCTTATTTTATAAGGCCCCACAAAAACTTTGCCACTGAATCTCCTTGGAAGCAGTTCTGTTCTTCTTTTGGTTATCCTGATAGTGTAGAGTACTAGAGAATAAGATCCTTGTCCTTCTTGGCAGCCTGAATTTTCTCCGCTTCAGTAGAGAAGATAACTGGATTCTCTTCTTCCACATTCAAACTCCGTAGCTAGGTTGTAACAGTTTCCGCATTAACATCTGAAATTGGGATCTGCTTGATATTATATCATTTGGATGACGTTTCTGCCACAATCTTACAGATCAACCTACTTTGGTTGTAATTTCTTCTGTTTATATGTTGCTTTAGGGTAAATTTTAGGGCTCTCCCCCTCTAATGGTTGTGATAAAACCAAATCTAAGGGTGGAGATTGTTTGCTCCACTTTTGGTGGGAAAAGTCTTTTTAAATTAAGTTACTTTTTAAAGTGGTTTTAAGTTGACTTAAGCTTATGTAAGCTGTGCACCTTAAGTTTTCATATTGAGTTACTTTTTGAAATGGGGGTGTCACTGAAGTGACCCCCTTGGTGTAATTTTTTATGACTTTTAACTTTTTGGTATGTTGGATGTACCAAGTTGATTTTTTTATAAAATAAAATTGAAACTAGAACCTAAAGATTGCATGTATGTTATATTTATTTATAACAAATTTGAATTTTACATTTGTTTTATATTTATATATTCTAAGTATATTTTATTCTTTTCAAATATGTATATATTCTTTTTTGATATATATTTATATTTCTTTATAATTTATTATTTATTGTATGGATGTTTCTGTGCCATTTTGTTTCCTGGGGTTTTTGAAAAATTGGCATTTACACATTTCGGATTTGTTTCTATTTCCATTTTTGATTCCTGGAAACCTAGTTTTGCATCGTGCAACTGCATGCCATCATTAGGGAGTCATCTTGTTCAGTGATTCTGGTTTGTATCCCATCTCAAGAGTGTCAATTTGAGGTTCTTCATTCTGAATTGAGGAAGTGTATGAAGATAGAGATGACCGGTTGGGCCTTCTTAATGCAGAGAGAAGCAGAGAGCCACTTACATAGTTTACCGGAATTGGAGGTGGGGTGTAAAGCTGAAGGTGGACGCTGGGAGAGCTCCCGAGCCCTTGAATGATCTCCTAAGAGAAGCTAGTGCTCTTCTTTGCTCATTCAGTGGCACCCTTATTGCTGCAATCTGGGTATTTACATTTGCAATTTATAGTGTAACCCGGTCCTGCCCTGCTAGAATTTGCAGTAGAAGGTCCTCTCGATGCGCGTGAATCTGCATTTTTCATTCCTCCTGACATGGGTTGTGGCTTGAAGGGGTGTGCGGTAGCAAAACTGACTTCCTTGTTATTTTTAAGCAACACCTGGGGTGGGGGCCATTTGGAGCATTGTGTTAAAGATTGGGTCCTGGGGTTAGCCAGCCCAAAATAGGATGTGTATGATTGGAACCCAATATGTTTAGCCATATTCCTATTTGGATGGAATGCTGGGCCGTGGTGCAGTACACCCCAAAATGGATGGTCTAGGGACATTCTGAAAAAAAAGAAGGTGGGGGGGGGGAGCGGGGGAGGGGGCATTAGGTTGGAGCAGCCAGTAGGGTAATCACGAGTAAGTCATTGGTTTCCCACCATACGGATTTCAATAACAGGTGGATTAGGGGTGATTGATCTGCCTCCTTCAACACCGTGAAGCTTAGGTTCTTCCATTGTAGGGAGTTGGTTAAAAGGGCTGTGTGGCTCAATGAGGGAGGGCATTGAGGGGTTCTTTTTACTCTAAACTCCTCTCTTCATTCTCCAGTAATTGGGTGTACTTCTTGCGGTTGTGTAAGAATTACCAGTATGCAAGTGTCTTGCACTATATGTGCCACAGGTACTTATACCAGTTTGGGAGCACAATGGTCTTTTATGCCAATGAGCCACGTTAGGAGTATTGAATTGGGAGGAAATGAGGTCTGTAAGTGCAAGACTTGGGGTTGTAGGAAACATGGGGGTATCATATCAAAGATTTGGAAGGAAAGAGGGGATGGGGGAGAAGAATAGATTAGGATTATCTGATGCTGAGGACAACCCCAGTAAATGAAACATTGAGTAGAGTTTTGCATTTTACCTTGATATATATTAATGAAGAATATAACCAACATTTACATCCAGTTTTTGAGCCATGTGGACTGAAAATGACATTCTAAGCAGCTACAGGATTGGTGACCTGTTGTGTGCCAAGCCTTGCATTCTCACAGGCTTTTGAACAAATTTTGAGCCAATGGACACGTCCGTTTGCAGCAGACCGGAGTTTTTGCAAAGTTTTTGACTGAGTTCTGCAAATCTATTCCTGCCTTGTAAATTCAACTGCTGTTGGAATTAGTATCTTTTTGACTATTGCATTCGTCGGTGCTACTGAAAAGAGAATCACAGTGTTTGCTTTCAGGTATTATTTAATTTTGCCCCCCCGTGTTCTTTCTTTCTTGACTCCTGTGGAATTTGGAATGTGGCCATGTGCATAAAGTGGGTATGGGTGGGAAAATACTTAAGAATCAAGATTATTTGCATTTTGTGGGTTCGATTGAGCATCACTCAAACATATGCAAAAGGTGCTGTCTTGAAGCGACTGTATTTCCAATATCTGGTTTGTGTTGAGATACCAAAAGCTTCGATAGTTTTTAGAATTAATTCCCAGTTGGAACTATCAACTGCTTTTGTCATGTGAAGCTATATAGCCACTTCTGGTCTCTAATGAGCATGTAGTGTGCATATGATTTCCTGCACTGCAATTGTATGATCTGATATTTTCTTGCCCTTAACAATCACAGTTTGAGTGGCAGAGATTATTTTATTGAGAATTGGTTAGATGGGGTTAGCGATTACCTTTGAAATGGTTTTGTAATTCATGTTGGATAGGGCTATTTGTCTAAAGGATTTCAGTTTTGTTGCTCCCTGAACTTTCGGTATGAGGGCCAGAGTTGTGATGTTGATATTTCTGAATATGTGGCAGAGTTCTATCTTGATTCCTCAACAACATCTAGCAGATTCTTTTTCAGCACTTCCCAAAAATCCTGATAGAATTGGGGTGGGAAGCATATGGACCTGGAGCCTTGCCCCTTTGAAATGAGGATATGGTTTGTTTGAGTTCCTGTTCAATGATTGGTTGGCACAGAAGTCCATTATCAGACTCAAGGATGAGGCTGGGAATGTTGTTCAACACCTTCTCTTGAGATAATGATTTATTAGCATTAGGCTGTATGAGAAAAAACTGTGTTGCTTTAGCCAAGACCTCCTTGGAGGTTGTTATACTATGTCCATTTGGGCACTGAATTTGTGTAATTTTATTTATCTGTTGACAGTTCAATATAGAATTATGAAAGAATTTGGTGTTGGAATCTCACTCCTTTGTCCATATTGCTCTTGACTTTTTTAGATTAATCCGCTAGTGGTCTGGTAGAGTAGCATATGCAATGGCGGCTGATATGATTCAGTTGGGCATTACGCAATCTGTTGTGAGGAGGTGATGGTCCAGATGTTCAGCAACATACCACATATACTTTCTGTGGTTTCACTACACAAAGGTTCCATTGGCATATTCCTGGTCAATTAGGAAATGTTTTTCAACCAAATCTGTCAGTGACTCCAACCTTTCAATGTGGGTAGCCATTGCCCCTTGGTTTTCAGAAGCTGCTCTAATCAGATTGAAATCACCTCCCAAGATAATTGAATCGGATTGGTGAGCATCAAACCAGTTGGAGAGATCCATGATCATATTGTATTTTGCTTTGAGGAGGAGGAATATAGACAGATGCAAGGAAAAAATCCTTGTGAAATTGCAGGGAATGAAGCTGGACGACAATTTCCCATGGGGTTTTGTGGGTAGTGAGTAGATTATACTTATTTGGATCCCACATGACCATTGATCCACATGATCGACCAATTGCTGTTTTTATGCAAAGAGTGTTTGGCCCACATGGAGAGGTCTTGGTGTGCTTTGAGTCTGAGAAGTCTGATTTTGTTTCTTGAAGGAGAAGGATATCTATAGTGTTATTTTGATTCAGTTTACAAATAAAAAACCACTTATTTGCAGCCTTTAAACTCCTACAATTCTAGGAGATGATCTTCATGAGAAACTTTCTAAAGTTGAGACTTCTGTATTCCCAGTCTTGGCTTGCTGAGTTATCCTCGTTGCATATCATTACCATTCCTTCGGGGGAGCCTTGATAATTGGTATATTCTCCATCAAGGCTGGTTCCTTTTCTTATTTGCCTTGATTGGGTTTGGAGGTAGGATGCGTTTTGATCATGTGGTTGATTGTGATGACGAGGGTCTTCTAGTTTTACTATGGGCACCTGCTTTGGGTACTAGGCTTTTCAGGATTTCTTTTAGTTTTTTTTGATTGAGTTCTTCAGAGCTTGGATTTGGAACCGCAAGGGCCAGAGCATTACTTGCATTCTCCATTTGTTCATCTTGGGCTTCTGAGTCTTCCAGGTCTTAAAAAGAGTTTGATGCGGGGACCAGTTCTGCTTTCTCCATCTTTCCTCTTTGTTTTCTGATCTATTGTATTGCTGGTGTTTGAGACTTGCATGCCTGGAATTGGTTTTTCTTGGGCTCTGATTTTCTGCTATCCAATTACCCATGGCATCGGTTTCAATTTGACGGGGGTTGTCATTGGAATGCTGCTTGTCCATGGGAGAGTCCTCTTATTTCTATGTTTGAGTGATTCTCAGGCCATACACGGGCCACGTGTCCATGCTGATGACTGGCCATGCATTTATGTGGAATATTTTTGTCATCAGGGAATGGTTTTTCTAGGTCCAAGTTGACACAGATTTGAGTGTAGTGTAGGACTTACGGTCAAAGTGTTAGTTCCGAGGCTGCCAGATATTCCCCTATGGTCCTATGGAGTTACCAATTTGTTATAGATGTCTTTGATTCCAGAATTCACTAGGGAGGAAAGGCAGATGCACGCATGCATGAATTTTACTGGGAGGATCATTGGTTGCGTTGAAAGCTGGAGTCTAAGGCTTCATAAACAAACCAAATTTGTTCATAAGCTAGGGCCCTCCTCCACCTGTAGTAGAGAATACAGCCATGAAATATCCGTTGGGCATCATAAGCATATGAACTGACCCTGAGGGTTTCCATTTAGCAAATAACCACAATCTGAGTGTTGTTCGTCCTGGTCTCTCTTTAACAAGGATGCAGATCAGTGCTTTCTCTTTTAGATACCATAGTCTGTCTGCCATTTCCTCTAACAGGATGTGAATTCTAGGTAGAAGATCGATTTTCAGATAGCATCCTTTTTCTTTTCTAGTTGGGAAGGATGGTCTTACCACAGTTCCTTTGTGCCTGGGGGTATAGAAATTTCAGCAGTTTGTCTTGCAATGGATCTGTATTTTGCTTGAAAGCTGCATTTTGAAAACATGGGTGCTGAGTGGATGAGGAGGTCGTCGCCCTCGTTGGCCAGTTAAGGGACAAATGAGTTGGAGATTGTGGGCCAATTGTCAATGGATTTTAGTTATAATGGGAGAGGAGACTGGGATGGGATCAGAAGATAGGTAGGGGATGCTCATGAGAGTTTCATTGAACAAAAATTTCCCTTGAATTCATTCATATCTGCAATATTAATTGTATCAAATCAATTTCTTGACTATTCATTATTTACAGCCAATTCTACATTTCACTCATTGATATGTACTGTGCTACTTTTTGTACAACTTATAGCGGTGCTCACTGACATGTCCTACACAGATGCTCACATTCATATACTCACAATCATATCCTTGGGGTACACATATATACAATGTGAAGGGAGTATTGTATATGTTTATGCTTTTGTTGAAATTTGCCCGAAAATATGCTTGCAATCTGGTAGAATATTAAATTACTATTCAATTTCTCAGTTCAGTGTGCAGAGATATTTAGGAACAGAAATTAGATTGTGTTTTGTCTATTGTGAATGTCAAAACAAGTTTTTCCTATCAGTTATGAAATAACGTCAGATAATGTTGCTCTAACAGTCTATTGGTAACCTTGTTAAAACTTTTTAAATATCTATAGGAGGTAGTGGGTTGGTCCTATTCTGGTTTACAATGATTTTCATTGATGATATGTTTCTGGACTTAGTCATTGCAGATCTTGTATCCTATATCCACTTGTGCTTTTACCGACTAGATTTTTGTCATTTATTTCAGATTGTGCAAAGCTAGGCAGGCAGGAGTCTCCAAGGAGAAGCGAGATAAGCAACAAAAGGTAAATGAGGGCATACATGATAAATTCTTAGCAAACATAATACATCACAAGCAAAACATTTCATCGTATAAAGCATATATTGACAATAGACAAGAAGTTTAAACATTATTATTTCAGATTATCTTTGTTAGTGAGTATATGGAATGACATCTAAAAATGGAATTTGTCAAATACACTTTGTCTAGATTTTATTGTCTAGATCAGCTTTGTTTCCTTCTTTAGAACTAACCTTTACGAGTCATTTGTTGAAGGCTTTTCTTTTCTTTTCTTTTCTTTTGTCTTTTCATTGGTACAAACTCCTTGGGGGGCTTCCTTTGGATTTGATGATGCCATGAGAGATTGGTGTTTTTCATCCTTACCTATGACTCTAGGACGGCGGCGCGGGGATTACGGGATGGCAAGCAATTTCCAAAATTTTGGGGACGGCAAGGGGACGACTAATTAAAATAATGAATAAATATTTTTAATATACAAATAAACCATGTTGCCAGGAAACGGAAACGGAACCGAAAATGGAAATGTTAACGTCCAAAAAACGGAAACATGGATTTTCAAAAACTCTAGTTTGGAAACATAATGGAAACATCTGTATAATATGCTATAAAAAATATAAATATTTATAAAAACAATGCATAATACTCATTTTTAGTCCATAAAAGATAAAACACTTTAAAAATATAGTATTCATGAAAGTTCAAAACATTCAACATGCATAAAATTTCACATGTTCAAACTCTTCAAAGACAAAAGGTACTTTCAAATGATTATAATCTAGATTAAATCAAGTATTTTTCTCCTTGAATCTGCTTCTTGCTTTTAAATTCCTATTCAAACTCAAAATGCTATGTTGTGAGTTCTGAGTCCACCTTTATGGGGCTTTGTGCTCACTAGTTCTATGGGCCTGGCATTTCTCCTGTGGATAGAATCCTTTCTGATGTAAACTACCTGTTCTTTACTGACTTTTACCCTTTAGTATATTTTTTATTTTCATAATTGTTTTGTTCGATATTTATCTCTAGTTTGGTCTATCTCAAGGTGGTGTATCTCATTTTTCACCTGTGCAAACACAAGAAGTTTTTAATTTGCACCCATGTTCTCCACAATGATTGATGAATTTAGTCGAGCAATTTTGGCTGGGGATTTTAGGGATCCACTTAATAGCAAATCCCAACAACGTGGATGACCAAATCAGCACAACTACCAATAGAGTACAAATACAAATAGTCAATCAACCAGGATTAACAGTGATTTCCCACAATTCATATCAAATTACATGTCTACTGAAGAAATTGACAGCATTGTTCGCATGTAACTAGCTACCACTCATAGCACTGATCTATATGTAGATGATTATTATCATCATGCTGTGCAAGCCAAGAAAACTTGTAATTTAACAAAGTATATTCTAGAACATGAGATTTTTTTGTTTTGACTTAGTCAATGACTTTTCTCCAGCAGATGCCCGGAAACTGCCCTCAAAAGTGTGGAAATGTGACGGAAACTTTCAGGTTATTTCCGTTACTTTTACGAAACGTTTCTAGAGCGTTTCCGTACCAGAAATGTTTCTAAGCAGAAGCGGGGTGGGGAATGGGGGTTTGAGATGTTTTCTTGCAAAGTAACAAATAAACTTAAAAATAACTTAAGAGACTAAAATAAGCTGAAATTCAAAATGCTAAATGTAAAGTTAAACATTGCGATTGATCAATATCATTAATTATTAAATTTTAAATATTAATCCAAGCAGTAAGGGACCAAAATTATAAATGATAGATAATCTCCAATCTGGATACATAAAAAATATTACAATGACTATAGTAGAGCTAGATACATCTTACATTATAGTTTTAAATTTTTTGATTAATACATTAACTATTCAACATGCTAATGCCCAAGGGCCAAAACAAAAAATATAGTTCACAAAGGTGCATGTAAAAAATCAGAATCATCACATCCGAAACATCCATGAACTGCTTCTCACTAGAATTGTCGTCGTCATCCTCATTCTCGAAGTGGATCCCAATCAATCCCTGCTACACATTATGCTCGTCTTCATCCTGGCTCGGTTCCTCGGGATCTACATCCCATTGTAATGTTGGGGTTTGCTTGTACTTAGGGGTCTTGCGTTTCATCAAATGCAAGGCACTTTGTACAATGACAAACTTATCGATCGGGGGAAGCAACATTAGAATGTTTCAATTGATTGTATAGGTCTTTTGTTTTATAGACGAAGAAGAATTTTTCAGTTCTCCACTTCCAATCCCTCAAATATAGGCCCACACTATGTAATTACAATTTGAAGCTACAATTTTCGGGAATGATCTTATAGAGTTGTCTGTTGACATCAACACTTATGCTCTATTTAAGTCCTGCCAAGAATGTCAGTGCTGCCTGTCATTGTTCCAAATTTCCCCCCAACATAACTAGCCCTTACTTGTCGACCTTTTGCTTGAAAAGAGCGGTAGAATCCCAACTTGTCCACACTGCGAGTTGAAAGTCTAAACATGACATGTAACTAGATCCCAAGCATCTCGTGTTTCCTCAAACTACCAACTGAGTGAGTTTCAGGGAATCTGCCAATCAACCCAAATTCTGTTAAGTGGTTTTAGAAGGGCCCTTGATTTTTTGAAGATGTTGTTAGCTAAGGATTCTGTGGTGCATAAGGTTCTGCCAAGGAGTCTTACCCTTCATCGCGTTTACTAGCCACTTCCTTGCAAGTGCTATTCCTTCTGGTCCTATGTTTGGAATCCCCACTACCCTTGAATTCATGGAAGAGTGGAGACATCTTGACAAACCAGAGGGAGCCCTTTCCCCCTTCCTATTTGCTCCATAAAAAATTTCAAAGAATATTCTTAAGCACTTTATATGTTGCTTGGGATGGGGAAGCAATGAGAGGAGTAGGACATGTCCAGGGGCCAAAATTTTGTCAACAATCATAATCTTTCCAACAAGAAGAAGATCAAGCTTATTCCACATCAGCAAAGTCTTTGCAAAATTTCAAATATCCAACACCATCACTCATCAATAGTGAGTTGGGCGATGTGGAATACCCTAATAACGATAAAATTCACATGGTTTTATCAATCTTCATCTTTGGCTCAACCATGGAGAAGGGTCATCTTTCTTTATGAGTAGCAATTTTGTTCTTCACTCACCATTGAATTGGCAGCTTCAACAAAGGTTTCCAAACAAATCATTGTATCACCATCTGATTGTTGAGTAAGCTCGAGAGTTAAAGTTGATTTATAAGAATAGTTGACATTGAGGAGTTCGCTACAACCTAGAAAACAATACACCTATAATTTGGACCTGAATTTTTGCTGCCTTCAACGAGTATCCATTTTTGAATTGTTGGGCCTCCATTGTTGTGGTTGTGGTTTGATTGGAAGGGGCCTTATCATTATTCAAGTTGGTTTTCATTTTTGCATTGCCAGGTCTACATTGTCATCACCTCTAGAAATATTTTGTGAAATTAATTATGACCACAGTGGTTTCACCTTTGGGATATTGCAATTAGGGACAACATTTATTTGTCGATGTTTCTATTAGGAACACATTTTTGCCATGCAAACTTAGAGGATTTGCCCCATTTAGACACCTATACACACACACACAGATTCTTATGGGCATCAAATTAAAGATATGGTGCCCATAAAAATCTTTGTATATATATATATATATATATATATATATATATTGGTACTATTTCAGATGTGCTAGTAATTCGTTGAACGGTATTCTTAAAATAGAAAAGATGGATCAATTATCACATGAGGATTGGATGATGTTTGGGTTGAACTGATTATCCAAACAGTTTAGCGCATTCCAGGGTCATGGGCAATCCTTCAAATAATCTGAACTATTCATTTCCTCTTTTTAGTTCTAGGTGAACATTACAAGGCGAATCAGGGGGATTTCAGTAGGGGAATTCTCCCCCCCTATTTTTAGTTGCAGTTACCTTGAACCCTTTTGCGATTTGTGATGTAGAATCATGATGCAAGCTTGGGCATCTCTCTTCCCTGAATCAAGAGAATGAATTCTCTTGTTCGGTGTTGATTCACTGATATGCAACCCACCGTGGGATTGGCCAGCATTGTTCAGGATTGGATGGAGTTCTCTAGTGCGTTTTGGAGATGGATGTTCCGTATACCATTCTGGAGAAAGAGAGACCCCCAACCCCATCTATTTGCCCATAAATTTTCTTTGTATCCTCAGATTCAAAGAAATTATTCTCACAATCTTTTAAAAGTTCATTGAAACTTTCATACTCTATATGCTTTACCATAGGTTTTTTATAAGTATGAAAATATTCAAAAGCAAGATTATCATTCTCAATAAAAACTAAAAACTAAAAATAAAAAATAATTTATTAAAATATTAATTTTTACTTTTTAAATTTTAATATTATATAACAAAATAATATAGACTTATAAACTATAATTATAAATTATAATTTAAAAACTATAAAAATAAAATAAATAAAATAAAAAACTTATCTAAATTAAAAAATTTAAAACTTAAAACTTTAGTTTAAGTTTAAAAGTTTAACAAATTTTACATAATTGATGGCAAGTTTGCGGCATTGCCATCCAAGTGCCATGACGTGGTACTTGGACGACAATGCCATGGACTCCACGACATTGTTTTCCAACATTTAAAAAACCCCAACATTAAAAAAAACCTAGAGCATTGTATAAGCATAATTTTTCGACCACGATCCAATGATGGCAACTCTAAACTATTAAAAATATTTCGTTTAGGGTCTTAAAAATAATTTAGGGTACGGATCTTTTTGCAATAGGAAACGGCCGAGAGATGTGGGCAGTATCCGATAGACGTCTCCAAGTATGAGGGATGTCTCCTTACCCATCTCTCGAACCTGATATGCATCCCAGGGGTGGGGGATGCGTTTCCTTGCAATATATATATATATATATATATATATATATATATAAAATTAATTAATTATATATATATTTCGTTTAGGGTCTTAAAAAATAATTTAGGGTACGGATCTTTTTGCAATAGGAAACGGCCGAGAGATGTGGGCAGTATCCGATAGACGTCTCCAAGTATGACGGATGTCTCCTTACCCATCTTTCGAACCTAATATGCATCCCAGGGGTGGGTGGGGGATGCGTTTCCTTGCAATATATATATATATATATATATAAAATTAATTAATTTGATTTAAATTTGATGCCAAGGAGAATCATTTTGAGTTTTTGACTTTGTGTTTATGGTTTTATCGCTCTCAAGAGATTTGTTTTGAACATTAGGGGTTGGGTTAGCATATTCTTTGGCACAAAAAGGACAATCTATAACAAAACTTGCAGAGATTAGCATGCAAAACAATAATTGGTGTTAAGATACAACACCTTGTGAATGAAGGGGGATCTATTGAATTAGAGCCATATCTCAGACAATTGCTTCATTTCGATGTTCAGTTCTACACAAACTCTAGCACTAGGTTGCAAGGAGTGTGATCCTCATTTATCTCCCGCAATAATTTCGCCAAGGGGCTGATTTTTTCTCTTTGTGAGCCTAAAAGTGTTTTGGGAGGCAATGGAACTCCATGTGAGTGTAAATATGTTGAGAAATGAGTTTTTGATTGAAGTCTTTTGGTCAACGTTGAACATATGCTAAAGCTCCAACAATCACCCAAACTTTGTTTTGATAGACACCTCGAGCTACTCCTTCGTTGTCGAGGACAACACAATCATATCCTTTTCCCAAGCCCAAAGGGGGATTGTACCTTCCATTCTTTTGGCTTCCAATTTTCTGCATATCACTTGTAAATATATTTTTCAATTAGCATCCTACGGAGAATGTTGAGGATGATAGCCCCTCATCTTTAATTTCTTAGCAACCATTTTAATCTCACCAACATTTGTGAAGTATGTATCAAATTCTTTTGGCTAAGAATTTGTAATGCAAGCGAGGATGGATAACCTTCGCTATCAATAAAGAAAATTGCCTTTGAAAGCTTTTCCCTTGGTCATGCATTCCTTTTTGGCCATTGTGTTCATTTGTGATTACAAGTGAAGTTTTCCTTTGTAGTTTCTTCAAAGGTAGGGACATTTAGCATTTATTCCACAGACCAGCCCCTACGTTTATTGGCAAGAAACTCGCATACTATTAGGATTACCCATTATTTGAGTTAATCTTTTTATCCTAAGTTTTTAAGTGTGTGTAGGTTTTGTATTTATGTGAATTTTTAATTCACATAAATCTGGATTTCATCAGGTGTTACACCTCTTTTATCTTTTTTTGGAGAATCTTGGACTTACTTGCACAAGTAACTCCCTCCATACTTGTCACACACTTCCCTCATCTTTTGAGCAATAAGAACATTTGACACACATTAAGGTGTTGTAAGGTCATGATGGATTTCTTTGTAATTTCTTCTTTCCTCGAGCTCTATTTAAAGAGCTCTCTCCTCTCTTTTACACTTGAAGCTCTTTCTTTTGATAGAGATATAGAATAATGCGTATGTAATGGATCTAGATGTGCAATTGATAACAAAGTACACAAAGAAGATGACACAATATATAACTTGGAAAACCTCATACAGAGGTAAAAAACCCATGGTTGATTATTCATATATGAGAAACTTTGTACCTAATACAATTCCTTTCAACTTCTTACTTCTTTACAATTTCTCTTCACAAAACTCTTAAAAACAATCTTATAATGTTTGAGTGCATGTATCTCATGATATATCATTTTTAATTACCAAAGGAGTAAAATCCTTTTTATATTGAGGTGGTGGACCATTGTAACCAACGGGTCCAACTTTTCCTCTTTGAGGAACCCAACAACGGTAATAAATATATTTAATTTATTTACACAATATTACCTTGTGCTAATAAATAAAATATATTCATTTTATTTATTTAACCATTATAAAATGTTAATGATATTTATCAATGCCACTTAAGTATTAATGTTTCAACACTCTCCCTTAATGTTAAGTGGGGATACATGTCATAGTTACCTTAATAAAAGAATTATATTCCATGAATCAACTATAATGATTTTCGAAGGCGTGTAAAATTTGAAAGATTTAAAGACCATCATGCCAATATCACCTTTTGAAATAAAATGAATTATAATCCATAAACTACTTTGAGTAAGTTTAGGCTAGCATGATTGTGAGATTACATTTCACAGTTTTTCATTAATAATCAACTGAATATTTTTGGTTCCATTTATAACATAAAGATCTCCATTATAAAATATGCTTATAAGTATTGGGTACATTGTAAACTCAAAAATTATGAAGTTTATCAAAATCACATTCAGTGACTTATTACAATGAAAAAAAGTATAGAGAATAAAGAAACACATGGTTGTTAGGAAAAGACATTGTCATACACATTCTCCTTCAATGACAACTCTGAGAAGCCGAACATTGTACAGAACTGACAAAACTTGGTAGCACCAAGTGGTTTTGTGAAGATATTTGCCACTTGTTCATCCGTAGGACAAAAATGCAGATCAATATCACCATTGAGGATTTTCTTTCGGATAATATGCACATAAACCTCAATATGTTGAGTTTGTTGGTGCTGCACTGAATTTTTTGTCAGAGCTATATAATTTTAATTATCACAAAGAAGGGTGGTACTGTGAGAAACATCCAAATGGGGATCTTCTAACAACCTTCGCAACCATATGGCTTATTTAGTAACATCCAAATGGATTTCTTTTAACAACCTTCGCAACCATATGGCTTATTTAATAACTTCCATGTGATAGCTCTTGTATCATGCTTAAAACACATCTAGAAATATATTTATGATATCATAACATGGTTAAGATCACAATAACCAAATACAGAAAGATAAATGATGACATATGTTTATTTGTGTACAACACATTTTAAACAATCAAGTCATGTTTTTAGGCAAATCAGTTCACTACTTTAATTGCTAACTTAGTGACACATATCAATCATTGTATGCAATTTATTATTGGACGTCTCCAATATTGACAAGATGGGCATCCCCAACTGTCATGTGATGCACATACAATAATTTAAGTTAGGCAAACATTAAATATCTTTATTTGGAATAACTCTTTCTATAATTTAAATGTTATAAACTTTACAAGATTAATATGTTTTTTGCCATTTTCCAATGATCTAAAAAAAGGTATAACATAAGATTTAGGTATGGAACCTCACATACATCAAATATGGACGATCTAAAAAAACATCTAACAAAAGATTTAGGTATGTAACCTCTCATACATCAAATATAGACAAATTGAGCATGATATGCAATAATCTAATCAAACATATATAAGACTGCAACAAATAATTTTAGACGTGTATGAACAAATGCTTAGTAAAGTAAATGATGAGGAGCCAATTAATAATAGAAATTCCATTTACACTTTGCATTTCATAACATATTTTATTATCAAACGAAGCATCAAGCATGTTAGCATGAACTTGCTCCACTTATCAAATGAAAGCATCTTAACAATTGAAACATAAAAGATTCTTTCTTACTGAGCTTGATCTTTTTACCAATTGCAATAACTAAACATGATCATCTTGTCAAATGAAGCATGATGTTATGTATATAATGTATTTCAATGTTAACTCATATGAGTTGAAAATAATCAGAAATGTAATTATTTTGAAAACAATATAATGTCAATGCATCTATTACTGAGCTTGATTTTTTTTGTTTTCACATCTAAGACCAATACATCTATTACAATATAATTGTAATTAGCATTTTTCAAGAATCAAACTAAATAGCATCACTAACAAATACCATTGTAGTTGAGACAATATCAATTTAGTTAGTATCTTTAAAGCAACAACATATAAGGAAACGTAAAGAGATGCAACTTCTAGTGGTTTTGTAACATCACTATGAATAAACTCCAAAGGATGAGAGGAGTTAGCATTATAATTCTTGTGAAAGGGTTTAGGGTGTGGCATACCACATAAACAACCCTCACAAATTTCATGCTGAGAAGAAATAGCAGGAAGACTAACTACAAGATCATGTCGAGGCATATCATATAAATTTATAAAATTAACATGACCTAATCTTTCATTTCATAATTAAGGTTCATTTCTACTATGTGATGAAAGACAATATGTAGAGCAAGCAAAAAACATGTATAAACCATTATGTTGAATTTTTTCAGCAATCAAAGATCCAAATTGATTTTTAATAGACAATTTATCCTTGAACAAAGTTACTATGAAATTATTATTTGTAAGCTGAGAACATGATAACATATTTTTTTTAAGTTTAGAAACATAGAACACATCATTTATAAAAACATTTTTAAATTTAGCTTTTCTTTGTTTAGTAGCTTCTAGGAATGAATTATTACCTAAATAAATCATTTCAGATATATCTATAGTGTTAGATAAAATACTTGATAATCGAGTTATATAATGCGATGCATCACTGTGTAAAAACCATCCATTTTCATTAGAAGCAAACAAAACAACTTACAAAGCAATAATGTTAGTATTATGAGCCTGATTGTTGTTTTGAATCTGATTTTGATTTTTCTATTGATTCTGAGTAGAACCTTTCTTCCCTTTGTTATTTTTAGATGTTTTGTTTTTGTAATAGTCTTCCCTTCTATGCCTAAATTTACCACATAGATTGTAATTTTCATTAAATTTGACTTTATGGTTCTTATTACCAGAATTTTTATTATCATTTTTGCCATTGGCAGAGTTAGTGTTAGATTTCTAGTTTCTAGTGTTTTTAGGGACACTATTAAGTGCAATAAGTGTTTGAGTGACATTCTCTTTAAAATCAAAGTTTGATATCATTTATTTTTTTTGAATAAGAAGAGTAAATAGTGTAGTGAAGCCATGAATATTTTGTTTTGTTTGATATTTATAATTAAGATTAAAAATGAAAATTTGAAATCTTTGATGAATATTTAATTGAATAATGAAATACAAAAAACTATCTTGAATAAGATTACAATCACATCCATCTAACTGAGATTTAATGTTTTTGATTTTTGCAAGAAAATTAACTGTTGTTTAATTATCTTTTATAAGAGTAGTAAGCAAATCAAGAATAAAATTTAATGATTTTTAAGAGATGAGTGATCTCGTGCATAGATTCAAAGAGTTTTCAGACATTATTGGGTGACTCTTGATTGCTGATATGGAGTAGAAAGTCACCTTTTACACTCAAAATGACCGACATGGCTTTTTGCGATTTATGTTGAAATGCAATGGTAAGTTCAATCATAACATGTCTTCCTGATTGAGGTTTTTTAGTCTGATTACAATGTTCTACAATTTTCGAGTTGTAAATTCGGCTTTAATATGAATTTTCCAAATATTATAGTTAGGTCCATTTAACATTTGAAATTTATCTAGCACAAAATTAAGAGAAGCCATAACTTCCCTTCAAATTTGACATTACGACACTATAGAAGCTTTAAAAACAAAATTTAATGTGTTTTTATACTTTATTTGATAAAAAAAAATTCTGGTGTATACAAAACAATAATTATTCAATTATATGCGAAACAACTTGAGAAAATTGCAAAAGAATGCAACCAAACTAAGTGTTGCAAAACAAACTAATGTATGAACTATTTTTTAGTTTTGATGCAAAATCTATATTAGTAAGTTTTAAATAAAAAAATGGACAGTTCCAATGTTTCTGGAACATGCAAAAACCTAGAAAACGATTAGTCACATGACCACTTTCGAACAAAGAAGTGACTAAACAAGTTTGTTGAAAGTGTCGTAAGTGAACTAGAGTTTAAACTTGGGCTATTGCACGAAAATAAAAAAGATTTTTAACTAATTATTTTAAAAAAGAAATTAGTTTTGACTACACAAAATTTGATAAAAAAGAAGGTTTGTTGTGTTTTGAACTCTAGACTTTGTTTTTACGAGTGTCTAACAAAACAACTACCAACTCCCCTTTTACAGTTTACAAGACTATACATGCAAGATATTGTTTAAAACGCGTATTTAAGCCAATCTTATTAAAAAAATAATGAATAATGTGCATGTAAAATCTATTTAATTTTGATTTTTGCTAAATTGGAAGTGGGTCCTACTTGCTTTTGCATGGAATTTTTGTGATTTATTTAAAAACTTATTTAATAAATACTTTCAAATGACTATACTTTTGAAAGCTTCCAATTAGAAGTATGGCCCAAGGGAGGAACCAGAGGAGTTGCTGCGGATTGGAGGAAGTTTTCTTAGGCTTTGAAACTTACCAAGCATTCTTCCACAGGGCCAAAGAAGTAGATCCAGCCCTAAAAATGAGATTTTGATGCCAAAACTCATTTTTTTTCAGATTTTATGAATTGTTCTAGCCGTACGATGGCGGCCAAGTAGATGAACAAAATTATAGAACTCTTTCAAAGGCTTTGCAGGAGGTCTTAGGCAAGAGAAATATGAAGTTTGATTTTTAATTTGATTTTTTTTTAATCTTTCAGAAACCAGCAAAATAAACTTAAATTTGATTTTTTTTTAATCTTTCAGCCCAAGCTATACATAGGTCGTACAAGGATGCCCAGGCATATTTCTTCTTTGAAATTTGCTTGTAGTTGATTTCTGGTTGTTTGGTGTTGAGATTTGAATGATTGTTTGATGAACAAAGATGATTTTTCAAACAATATTTTATGCCTCCCATGCGCATGCCATAGTTCGTACAGGTTGAATTTTCAATGAAATTTCCTTTGTACACTACAAAACACAATTCAAATGAACTTGCCACCAATTATCACTTCAATTTCGCTCTGATACCATGATAGAAATATAGGATAATGCATATGCATTGGATCTAGATATGCAATTGATTGCAAAGTACACAAAGAAGATGACACAATATATAACGTGGAAAACCTCATACAGAGGTAAAAAACCATGGTTGATTATTCATATATGATAAATTTTATATCTGATACAATTCCTTTCAACTTCTCACTTCTCCACAATTTCTCTTCACAGATGTCTTAAAAGCAATCTCAGAATACTTGAGTGCATATATCTCTGGATATATCATTATTAATTACCAAAGGGGTAAAGCCCTTTTTATATTGGGGTGGTGGACTGTTTTAATCAATAGGTTCAACTTTTATCCGAGGAACCCAACAACGGTAATAAATATATTTAATTCTTTTACACGAGATTACCTCGTGTTAATAAATAAAATATATTTATTTTATTTATTTAACCATTGTAAAATGTTAAGGGTACTTATTAGCATCACTTAAGCATTAATATTCCAACATCCTCTTCCCTATTCTTCTTGCTTCTAAACTTATATTGTGAGAATAGTTGTTCGCAAGCCTTCTTAATTTACAGATGGGATTTTTTCTGTTTAGTTTGGTTTCCCACTTCAAAACTCGTCTCATATTTTGTGGCTTGGTTCATTTTGAGGTAATATTACTTTTATTTTATGCATTCTTTTTACATCTTTAATATCATTTATGACAATCTTAGCATATATCCTTCACACACGCCTCTCTTTTTGGCTTCAACTTCATCGATAAGTACTTTATCTACAAGGCCATCATCGCCTCAATGGGCAACTGGGTCTCTATTTCAACAAGCTGCTCAGTGAATGGAGGCAAAGTGTCGATAGTGAAGGAAAAAGTTATGCATGAAGTCAAAAAAGTTTGCAATGGATCCAAGATGTTCTTGTTAGAGTAGTTAATTAGATCATAGTCTAAATTAAAAAAAAAGTTGTAAGTGGGGTTATTAAAACACCCACATTGACTTCCAGGTTTGATTAGTTGATGTGCCAAACACTAGAACAATATGCATTGTAGAATAGAGGTTGAGTTTCTAAATAATAGGATCTAAGAATAATATAATGTATCTATAAATAAGTCCATTTTAATGGAAAAGCATCCAAGCATTTCTCAATATTGTTCGTATTTGGTATTAGAGCAAGAGACTTTGGGAGAGAAAAATCATAGCTTGGGAGAGCAAAGTTCTTGAGAGGAGATCCATGTCACTCTCAATATCACTTTTAAAGTGGTAAGATTGGGAGATCAAATAGACTTGGAAGAATTAGAGATAGAGAATAGATAGAAACAGCTTTAAGCAACAATCTCTAAATTTTTTCTTTATAAGTGCAAGCTTCAAGCGACACTTTAATTTCCTATTAAATCTCGTGAGAGGAGCACCGAACCAGTCCACTTTTGGATCAAAGCATGGAGATTCTATGAGATTTTTGGGAGAGCCTAGAGAGTACAAAGAAAAAGAGAGGGGAAGCTCCAAAACACTCCAAAAGTCAACTTCCTTAAAAGTGGCATTATATTATTATTTTCTTTCTTTGTATTATTATTTTTCTTTTGTTGGGATTTTTGGTTTTGTTTATTGATTTTTTATGGATTCCTATAGCCACTCTCCATACATCAAGAAAAGAAGATATTTCAGATTTGTACATGAAATTAAGGTGTGTTTTTTTAACAATTTGATACAATAATATTCAAACAATGATTTTTTTTTTCGTTTCTTAATGAAATTTGATAATTTAAAATAATCTGGAAAATTGAAACATAGGAGAACAAAACTCAAAAATTCTTATAATGCATGATTTGAATGGTGAACGCTGTTTGAAGAAGAAAAGAGGCGTTTCAAGGAAGGAACAAAACATTTCAGTCTGTTTTTTTTTGGCACAATTACAATCCATATTGTATCTTGAAAACCATATTGATTCAGAAGCCCAAATTTTGTCTGGAAGTTTGTAATATCATTCTCAAACATTCCTCAAAAGCATTTTGTTATAGGAACTATAGTTTGTCAGATGTAATTGTTTTCTCGGACATGTGCCTAGAATCGTAAAAATTCTATATCTAAAGGTCCGAGAGGAATTTTTATTGAAATTTTGCGAGGATGACTAAAAAATTAGTGTGAACAAACCCTTTAAAGGAATTTTCTACAGCTCCTATAATGCTCCCAAATTAATTGTTTTTAAAACTAGGTGATCTAGGTTTGTGCAAACCCCCAAAAATTGAATTAATTGTGTATCTCACAAACAATGCATACCCAGAAGCTGAAAATTGGTCCGAAGCTTTTAAATAGGTCCTTAAATAGAAAAGTTAAAAAAAATGCTTGAAAAGTGTTAAACTAACAGATTTAATTGTTTATTCATTTTTTCATTACATTCTGTAATGGTTGGAAATGGCCCAAGATTTGCTTTGCCTGATACACGATTTTGTGGTGATAATTATGCTACATGGAAAACCAAGGTGAGAACTCATCGGAAATTCGAAGAGCTTTGACTGGTTATTGACGGCACATACACTTGACATGCGCCTCAGACACTAACAACAGAAGTTCAACAAAGTGAACCAGAAGACGAAGTTGAACATTAAGTTTGGGGTATTGGATGAGGTCTGACCTCATTTGAGATGCTAGTTTAGCCAAAGATGCATGGGACAAACTCAGTACCATATACGAGGCCAAGAACCTGAATAACATCCTTCATCTGCAAATCCAACTTTATTGTCTCAAACTACAGACGTGAAAAAGTTGAAGGATTTCTTTGCCTCTTGCAACACTGTGGGCATCGATTCAAGCATTGGGAAAGAAAGTGTCAAATGGCTCCCTTGTGCCAATAGTCCGAGAGCATGAACCCCGCTTACCAGATATTTGTGATGTATCTAAATATCTTAGAGAAGAAACCAACTTTTGAGAAGTTGGTTAATAAGTTGGAGTAGGAAGAATCCATGCATAATAAAGATGAAGATGAAGAGCATGCACTTGCATCATATTAGAAGGAGAAAAGGCCCATGAAGCCTTCAAAACAATTCCCCAAGCATAATAATCATCAGAATCAACAAGGGAACAAACTTTGTTCCCAAAAGATACGTCTAATATGTGGACAATAGGCCATGAATTGAAGGATTGGTTGGTATAACGCATACACACAAGGCTTGTTCAACAACAAGAAGTCAACACAGCAACAATCGCCACAAGGACAAAAGAAGAAGCCACAATTCACATGTAGCTAGAAGAAAAAGCCTTCCCCATAGTAGCAACATGGGAGCATTGCTGAGGACAATGATCCCCTAGATGAGGATTTTGTTTTTGCTACACAAACATATGAGATCACTCCTCCAAATGCATTTTAGCATATGGATTCTGGGGCCACAAGGCCCATGACTAGATGGAAGGTTTGGTTCACCACTATGAACCATTCATCTAATCGAGGTGATGTATCTCTAGGAGATGATTCATCATATAGTGTCCAAGGTACATGGGATATTTCTTTATCACTTGGTAATCATGTATGTAAAATAATTGAAGTCCTATATATTCCAAGATTAACAAAAAATCTCTTATTTGTAAGTCAATTGCTTGATCACAAACTTAAGGTTGAATTTGATTGACAAGATGGCAAAAAGTTGTCTCATTAAAAACAAAAAAAAAAGTTCAAAAATTGTTGTAAGAGCTTTTGGTGTAGGCAACATCTTCCAACTTGATGTTAACCACAAACACAATCAAGCTCTAGTTATAAAAGATACAAACTCAGCTAATTTGTGTCATAGGAGATATAAACCCTTGAGTTTTGGGTATCTAATTGCACCAAATAGGCACAATGTGGTGAGAGGTCTTCCCTCACTAAAGAAGAATATTGATGTTTGTTCCATTTGTCCATATGGAAAACAACATAGATCTCCATTTAGCACAAGTTCATTTTGCGTAGTTGGTCTGTTGGATCTAGTGCACACCGATCTATGCAGGCACATGTGACCCAATGTTAGTGGCTTTCAATAGTTTCAGCTCTTTGTTGATGACTACTCACGAAAGATGTGGGTATATTGTTTGAAGACTATGGATCAAGATTTTCAAGTCTCCAAAGAATTCAAAGCCACTGTGGAACAATTATCTGGCCATCACATTCATGTCCTCCGCCTAGATTGAAGGGGGAAATACGCCAATAAAGAGTTCTTCAAAATTTTGAAGGTACATGGCATTTGCTGGTAGTTGACTACATCCTATACAACACAATAGAATGGTGTTGCAGAGCGGCGTAATCACACTATTATGAAGATGGCATGTAACATGATTGAGGACTCACACCTACCTTGTACGTATTGGGTAGAAGCAGTTCTCACAATGGTTTACCTACTGAATTGAGCACCCACCAAAGCACCCAATGGTATCACTCCACAAGAAGCATGGACTGGGTGTAAGCCTTCTATTTCTCATCTTCGTGTTTTTGGCTGTAAAGCACATATGCATGCCCTTGAAAAGGAGAAATAAACTAGATGAGACATCTTTGGCATGTTTTCTTGGCCACCATGAAGAATCAAAAGCCTATTAATTCATGGGTCCAAAAACTAGGAAGATATACATCAACAAAGATGTATTTGATGAGTCTAAACCACCCTCCACATAGTCACTTGATACAGGTATTAGACCTATAAACATTTTTAATGTTGATAGTGGTAGTGAGGATGAGGACCATGATGATAGTTAGGTCCTCCAACTCTGCCAGCCACTAATATTGTTCAACGTATGTCCAAGTGGTATACAAGTACTATTTAAGATGCAAAATTGGATGGCGTCCTAGACACTCACTTCAAGACCAAGGACTCATAGCATGGCTCATGTAGAGGTGAATTTGGCCTTTATGAGCATAGTTGCAGAATATTTTGAGCTCTTAATGGTTCATGAAGCCCAAGAATCAAAGCCTTCGAAAGAGGCTATGGATGTAGAATATTAGTTACTAATGAAAAGCAATACATAGCAGTTTGTCAATCTTGCACCAAAGAAGAAGCCTATTGGTTGCAAGTGGGTATTTTAGACCAAGTACAAAGCAAATGACAACATTGACAAGTACAAGGCAAGACTTGTAGCAAAGGGCTACACACAAAAAAAAGGCATTAATCATGAGGAGACTTTCGCTGCCACAACCAAGATAAAGACTATCAAAATGGTCTTTGCTATGGCTGCTCAGTTTGGGTGGAAAGTTCCTAAATGGAGATCTACAAGAGGAAGTCTACATGAATCAACCAGAGGGTTTTGTTGCACCTAGTCAAGAACAAAGTCATGCCCAACTTACACACTTAGAATCAAAGTCAACATTGTTAAAGTTCGCTGACTTGGGCCACCCCTTGAGGAGTTGCAACTACATATCCCACACACTTAGAATCAGAGTCAATATTGATCTTGTGTGCATGTGAGTGGAATTTTGAGTGAGGTCTTCGCCTCCTCTCCCTAATGAAGTGTAATGCAACTACATGAACATTTGCCTAAACCTTTTTATGGTACAAGTTGATAATGTCATAGCGATTGAAGAAGATCGAAGTATCAAGGTGCAAGCTCCTTTGCAAGTTCAGAAATAGATTTGATCAATGTGGCTCAAACATGAATAATGGTGGATCCCTTGTGCTTGTTAGACACTTAGGTGACTTGTGATACTTCTCATGTGGTAAAATAACTAGGGATTATTCATATATATAGGGATGTCTAGGACAAGATATGCGAAGGCCGACCATGGAAGATTGCAACAAGCTAAAGTCATGGTGTGGGGAATCAGGCCAAGGCAGAAAGGACCCACCAAAAAGGTCATGGCCAAATCCACCCAAGACAAATTTGACGGGTCACCGAATTTGACCTAGGAGAAATAGATGTGTCCAAAATGAAGGTAGACAACTTAAAAAATGAATGACTAAGACTCAAAAGTTGAGAACAGATAAATCTAATAGAATGCTAAAGATATCTAGAGGGCTTAAAGGTCGGAGAGAGTCTAGTATAGGTTAAAAAGTGTCAACAAATAGCCAATTAGACACAAGTGGACCAAGTGTGACAAAATTGGGAAAGGACATAATGGAGAAGGGTTTTGTATGAAAATTAGGTGTCTACGGTTAGATTGTCGATAGTTTCTTCTCACACAGATTGTAATAGTCTTTGCTACTCCTTTTGTTATGACTTTCGCTACGGAAGTGAGATCTTGAGAAAATGCTTCGATATCTTGTCCAAACTCTGCATCCTCCCCAATTTAGTTACTCGTACTATGCTGGTGGGGGTCCTAAAATTTATGCTCTTTGAGACAGTGTGAGCTAAACGAACAGTTCCACATGTGATAATTCTAGTCGAATTAGGGGCTTGCCCCTTGTTGGTCTCAGTCATATTTAATCTGGTGATTACATAATAGACTCTTGGAAGATACACAAGCTGGACAAAATAGATAACCCTTTCTTGCACTTGAGTTCCGCTTGAAGCTTGCTAGTTAGGAATTTGGCTATAGTTGGTATTTTTAAGAAGCCATTCTTCTCCGCAACTTGGATCTCAATATAGGTCATCTCTGACCTATAAAGTTTTCTATTTATGCTTGAAACATGTTGAACTGGGATATCATGAGCGATATCCAAGGTCAAATATATAGAGCCTATTACTCAGTTACCTGGTCTGATCCCCTTGATCTCCTCTAACTCAAGTTTCTTTGTTAATACAACACCTATCTATGGATGAATAATGGACTAATTATCATCCCTATCTATATTAACCTCATTCGCAGTTTCAGGTTCCCTGTGGACCAGTTATGAGTTTTCATGTTTTACGTCAGTAATCAAGAGAGTAGCATACTTGTCAGCTTTGTTGCATGGAATTGTAGAAAGAAAATTGTTTAGAGATTCAAAGTGTTCTTTTCAGGCTTGACCCATTCCGAGGGAAAATTTTTTGTGGCTTGATCTGCCTAGTTGCAACACGAAGGTGGTTGTGTTTTGAACTGACCACATGAACTCAGGATCCTGCATCATTGAATTTGGCGACAAATTGTCCAACCTCATATGCACGGCCCTTCATCTGCTTCAGTCACTAGTTTTTTGTTGGCCTTGGATGGTAGGAATGAAAGAACAAATTCAACAATTTCATCTCCTTAGGTCCCCATTGTTTCTGTGAAACTATTGTTTCCCTATGTTGGAGTTGCTGAACAAATTTGCCTGCTTTTGTCATCAAACGCATTTTCAAACAGTTAGGTAAGCATTTTGGTTAATGTTAGATTTTAATAACAAATCTATACCATTACATGTGATGTAGAAGGAATGAAGAAATGGGTGATGAACCATGTATTAGTCTAAAATATAAGTCAGATAATGCTAGGTCAGTAGCAATCCTTGTATGCCACTGTTTACTTTGGCTAGATCAAACAGGCCACATACTTAAAGTACATCCATCTAAGAAACAACGTCCCACTACATGTTAAGTTGGCTGAAAGTATTTGGTAGAAGACACAGACAATGATGAGACATATAATTATGAATTATTACTAAACCTCTTCTGATCTATAGGATTAGTTTTGTTGATTTTTATTTTCTAATTTCGTATTATGTATGTATTAAATGCCCAAAGTTGACAAAGAAAGAAAGAAAGAAATTATATTTATGACCAAAAATGACCAAACATAGGTCAATTGGACTCGAGAAAACATCCAATTACAATAGAAAGTGCTAGGGTAAAAGGACCCTAGGATCAATGACCAACTATATAAAAGAAGAACCAAAGCACTGGCAATAAACAAGGGGAAAACCCAACACAATAAATTTCCAACCCATGTGGTCAGGGTACCAATACAAATAGCCATGTGGGGGAGCAAGAACGCCCAAACAACACGGGTTGATGAAAGTTGGAAAGACTAGATGGTAGTCCTATCAAACTTTTCTGATCATGCCTGGGACAAGGGAATCATCCATGTCATCGTCTATCACTATGAAAGGGCCGATGCAGGGTCTGATCATACTCATTGGGGAGTGTTTCGGGCTGAGGGGGCCACGCTGGGTAATCCTAGGAGGAAGCAAAACATTCCCCCCTAGAATCCCCCCTAACATCAAAGGCCGAAGAAACTCCCAAGGCAGCGAAGAAACTTGTAATGTATGCTTGTCCCCGCAGCCCATGAAGTAGTTGTGAAGGAGTAGATCCATGACACCTAGAAATAGATCCACGACCATTAGTAGGGGTGGATCCCTATCGCCAAGGGCTAATGTGTTGGGGCATCTTAGTAGTAGTGTTGTGAATAGATGAGCGCTGTCTCACTGACCTACCGCCCTTAATGTGTGAAGCAGCAGTATCCAAAGGGCACTTAGTGCCGCCAACCTCCATTATGGGCTGAGAGAAAGAGGTGATTAGCATGGGGGCTCTAGGGATTCTTTATAGACCTACATCGAAGGGTGACAACCTCCCGAAGAAAAAGGAACAGGGACCGTTGGTCCGAGTACTAAAAGAAAGTGGATAGAGAGTTGCCCGAGTCTCTGTAAAGATAGTGGTATCTTCCCCGGATCTCACAATAAATTGATCATCTGAAAATGAATTGCTCCTTAGGCTCCACCTCTTGGAGCAAAGACAACAGATCCAGTCCCCATGTGGAATATGATGATCAGTTTCAACCTGCAACTGGTGTGAGCACATGCTCAAATGGCCGAGAGGAAACCTCAAGCCATGAGACCAATTACGCTAGAGATAGTCAGGCCAACGAATGACACCATCCACCACTCGCAAGAAATGCTAAGCGCAAAAGGCAAGCCTGAGGCTGAGCGTCTTCGCAGAGGATTTAAAAAAAAATATTTTTAATATTCATATAGACAGATTTCGTATGAAGTCTTGTAAGGATGTGTTGTATTTTTTTTTTGAAGGGATTATCCTATGGTTGTTATATTGGCGAGCATGTTTATTCCCATTCTAATATATAAGTGATTGATTTTAAGGGTAAGTTTACATCACAAATTTACACTTAATAAGACAGTCTATAATTAATACAGTATGTAAGTATTATAGCCTAAACTTATAATAACTAATAAGAGTTGGGGCAACTTTTGTTTTACTGCCTTCTATCATGTTAACAATACATATTTATAAAGCAATTAACGCTTGCTAGATAAATTTTATTTGAGAATGATTTTATGATTTTTATGTCCTGTTTGCTTGGTCTTCCTAATGGAATTGTGAATGACATGTGGTGTCCTCCAACTATTGTTATTTTCATTCAGGATAAACGGCTTGTTTTGACCATTGAAGATCTTTCCATGGCATTGCGAGAGGTACGCATTGTTGTTTGTGTGTCGTTTGATAATGTTTATCAAGCATTATAGATAGAAGCAGTGATTTTTTTTTTTAGTCCCAAGGAAATGGTTCTTGATGTACACTTTATTCTTTGTTCGGGTATCACTAAAATTTTAGAAATAGAAATACTGATCTTAATGTAAATACCATAAATGTGCTTCCCGTGTGAATCTAATCCAATTCTGGAAATCCTTTCAATGACTTGCAGTATGGAGTCAACATGAAGCATCAAGAGTACTTTGCTGAGAGTACTTCTTCTGGGACAACTCCTGCTTCAAAAGAGGAATGATGGTTCTTCTCAAGATCCACACACCATTATTCTGATACTGGGTTGATAGCATGTGCAGTTTATTATCTTGTTTTTGGTGCAAGAAGTACACCACATTCAGAGGGCGATTGAACTTGGATCAGATTTGCTTGTCTTAATTTTTTTAAAAGGAAGATTAGCTATGAGGATATTTCTGAACAATAATTCAAATCTATAAATAACATGAAGATTAATGCAACAGAAATTCATTTTGGTTATACTTTCAGCTAATTAAGTTTTTTAATAAGATACAATAATTGGAGCTCTTTTTTTCTAATGATTATTTTTCCCATAAACAGAAATTTACTTCATAGCAGTGATAAACGATCCCAAACAAGATCTAAGGTCTCCCCTTATCAAATTTCCAACACAGCTTTCCACGACTGATTTGCCTTAACTCATAATAGCACATTGAAATCCGAAGATGCAAATCTTGTTCGATGATAGATATGTAAAGATAGGAAAACGTGCACGAGATGTCTCTCTTTTGCAGGAGACCTCCCTTGCAGGCAAGGAAACTCCTTTTATGTCTGTTAATGTGTAAGTGGATGGCTTCTGCTACAACAAACCAAAAGAATAACAAAAATTACATAAAGGAGACTATCGGACATTGAGTTTTAAGCAGATACAGTACCAACAAAATATATGGGGTTTTCATTGACACTAAGGGAAATATAAAATGGCAAATTAGGGAGATATAAGACACAATGTGTGTAAAAACAACATAATGGACTACAAAGTAGCTGTTTTTTTGCAGGTAGAATCCAACTGATCATTTACTCAAATTCCTTCTACTAATCACGACAGTACAAATAGAGCTAGTCACAATTCAAAAAGCGCTTGTCACATCAATTTAAATATCCGCTAATATTTTAGAAGGTTAAAATGTGTATCACGAGGAATAAAACGAAGGGATCCTTGATAAAAAAGCTCGTGCAATGACACTAGGATTGGAGCATACTTTTAGGACAAAAGTACTCGGTGAGCGCAGATTTGGATGAAATTTTCACGATAGGCACATCCAATGGAAATCAAACCGAGAGTGCCTCTACTCTCTAAACTAAACCTAAACCTCTCTAAACTAACACCTAAACCTCTCTAAACTATTAAGATAGAGAGATAGAGAGATAGATAGAGAGAGAGATAGAGATAGATAGATAGAGAGATAGAGAGAGAGAGAGATAGAGAGATAGATAGATAGACTCTACCAAACCAATAAAAGAAATAGGGGCCTCTCTTTTAGAGGGGCCTCTCTTTGGGGCCTCTAGCTTTTAGGAAAGGGGAGGGGCCTCTAGCTAGATAGATAGATAGATAGTAGTTTATAGAGGAGAGTGCCTCTACTCTCTAAACTAAACCTATATATGAACTCAACTAAACTCAACTCAACTCAACTTCATGTGACGTATATAATCTCTTTGGTACAGAGAGGTCTAAAGGAAGTTAAGATAGGTCTAGTCTCACTCTATACAATAAGAGAAAAAGGGACAGAGTTTAGAGCTCTTTTGGGGAAGAGACAGTCATCAATTTTGACAAAATGGTCCAAAAAAATAGCACTTTTTTACCAAAATAGGAGGGGAACCCTTGTTAAGTCGAAACACGTTTTTTTCGTTTATAAGTTTTTAGCTTATAAGATAAAATAATTAGAGTTAGAGTTATAGTTATAGTTTCTCTTAACAGTAGTTGCTGATTGGCTGGTTGCCCCCATAGATAGGATAGGATATAAACCTCAACCTCTATCTATGGCGCTGGGGTTTGAATCCCCATAGATCAAAACTAGGCATGGAGCAAACGCGACTCCCAGGTAGGTACTGGGCGGAAACGCACTCTGATTCCTCCCTCCTATCTATGGAGGGGAGGGAGTCACTCCCTAGAGAGATTTCAGAGGGTGAACAAGCACTGATTCCTCCTCTCTAGTATAGCGGAAATACTAGAGAGGAGTCGCTTCCCAGAAAGGTTTCAGCTTGCTTCTCTGTTCTTCTATCTAATTATCTTTATTAGATAGAAGAATAGAACTATCGAGGGATAGTTCCATGCCGAGGCTCCACCGGGCTATCGTTTGTCAGGGGGACAACTCTGCTATACTCAGAGCTAGGGCGCTGGTAAGAGACAACCTCTTTCTTTTAGATTAGAGGCTCTTGCCGGTACGGTATACGGAATGATGGGACCCGCAATCACAAAAACCCACTCTTCTCTAGAGCTTTACTTAATTAGATTATAATTTAGCTCACTTTAATTTAGATAGTTATATTCTATTTTTTATATAGGCTCTAGATAAGAGGACCTCTAGAGTAGTTACTCTCCTAGAATAGATTAGACAACTTCACTTAACTTCTATCTAGGATAGGAGCAACTCTAGAGTTAATTCACTGACCAAGCAGGATTACTCGCTTGGGTTTGACGCTCTCTTAGCTCTCTACTATACTCTTACCTCTTTTTTATATAGGACTTAGGCCCCTCTACTCTACTCTACTCTCTTTATCTTGGATAGGATAGGAGGGAGAGGGGCTTGGATAGGAGGGAGATATCTTTTAGAGGGGAGTGGTCTTCTCTCGAGGAGGGAGAGGGGCTTGTAGAGGAGGTAGAGGGGCTTGTCTAGGAGGGAGAGGGGCTTGTAGAGGAGGTAGAGGGGCTTGTC
Source organism: Torreya grandis (assembly GCA_037957365.1). NCBI lineage: Eukaryota > Viridiplantae > Streptophyta > Pinopsida > Cupressales > Taxaceae > Torreya > Torreya grandis. Next base: position 1,544,958 of record JARHVA010000816.1, read on the forward strand.
TAGGAGGGATAGGGGCTTGTCTATAGAGGAGGGATAGGGGCTTGTCTAGGAGGGAGAGGGGCTTGGAAAGGAGGGAGAGGGGCGTAGTCCCTCCCTCGTCTTTCCTCCCCTCCCCTCCCTCGGAGCTCTTAGGCCCTGCCCTCCCTCCCTAGAGGAGAGGAGTCCCTCCCTCCCTATATATAAGAGGCTAGGAGGGCTTAGGACAACGTCGAAACTATTTGGTGAAAGGGCACTCTGCGGTCGGGGGGTGACCGGCACCTATACTCAGTAACTGGGGCAGTAGTGGACAGGTCTAAACGTAGGTAAGGGGATGTTTAGGAGAGGGATAGTATAGGGATAGTAAGGAGAGGGAGAGGGATAGTATAAGAAGGCATCCAATAATTAAGGTTAAAACTACATTGGGACATAAAGGATGGTTAGAAGAGCTGAATTCTCGATTGACAAATGGGACGTAAATGACAAAGTGAATATCCAACTGAAAGCTGTTCCAAAAAGAAATTGACGAACGAGGGTTAGTTATAGTAAGAGACAACATGATTCAAGCCCAGTACAATGTAGCCTTGAGCTAATGTAACTTTGAGCTAATGAGGGACTCAAACACAATGTAACACTTGGCCACAAAAATTACAAGGAGGCTCATGTTGAAGATGCATGTTTTTTTACAGACTCAAGATATCATTAGATGGCTAATAATAGGAAATACTGCACAATATAACTAGCATGCTAATCACTGGTACGTAAAAATGATACAAGGATGCTCTGAGAAATCTTACTAAACTTAGGGAATAATAATGCTTGGATGAAAATCAATGCCCGCACGTCGCTCACTTTACACAATAAAATCTTGATTGCAAAAGTGCTACCCAAAATTGGATGGACAGGGTCTGCCATTCTATAATTTGTGTAGGTAGGTAGAATAAATGATAGTGGATTGAATCATAATACGTTCTTGTACTTTTCTTAATGTGTAAGTATGTGTAAATTGGTATGATGTAAAGGGCTATAACATCAGTCAATTGGAATACATGATAAAGTTCCATACAAAGGTGATTGGTATGATGTAAAGGGCATCACATTAGTCAATTGGAATACATGATAAAGTCCCATACAAAGGTGAAATCATAAGCATATAACTTGCAAATTACTCCTTTATTTGTACTCAAGCGTTTGGAACAAAAATTGGATTTTCGATAAATCTATTAGAGAAGACACTAGAATTCAAGTCCAAGTCAATAACACAATGATGGTGGACATTGACAAAGCATCTTTTGGTTGCATAACTTTTTGATCACATTGTCCACAAATATTGGTGTTTTCCAATTCGATTTAAACTTAACAAAGTTCATAAGTCTACAATGGTTGAATCTCAATTCCACTTATTGGAAGATTAACTTGATGGCATGCATAGCAGAAATCTTAGGGCCATGTTATAAAAGCACACATGACAAACTTAGTGATGATTCCATTTTTTGTTTGGGAGTATGTAGTATCCATAACCACTCACAAGCTTATGCCAACAAGGAGAAATAGTGTTAGAGATGTTAACCTAATAATTCAAAATCACATCATAGACTAACATTAAGGACACTTAAATATGGATTCTTGATTGAGCTCAAACAACATAGGCCTCCTTAAACAAAAACTTCTATCACTACTATGTTTTTGTTTTGTAGAAATCTTTATTATTCTATACATCTCTATGGAAATATCTATTATGGGACATGCCAACTCAAGGAAAAGTATCACTACTACATTATCCTTGATTGACGACAAAAATTGTACTAAAACTGGAGAAAAAATGTCTTGGAAAACACAAAAAGACTACCCTAACTTGTGATGTTTTTGACACAAAGCTGTGCTATATTTTGTGTTAGAAACAATTGCCAAAAATTTAGTGCAAATGGTGTTTTTGGTTCTAATGCTAGATATCTTGATAGTGTCGCAGGTCTCCTACTTGCTTTCTTCTAAGGTAAAGTATGAAATTCTCTCCTTCCTCTTAACTACTCTTTCTTATAAATAGAGGATGACATTGTACTATATTTTATGTTAATAGAGTTTTTGACATAGTAATAATATTAGCCTCTTTTTTGGTTTGTCTAAATTCAATCTATTTATCAAATTTGGAAGTATGTGGCAAGATTGTGGGTAGGCTGATCTTAGTGAATTTGACAAGTCTATGGTAGATTCCAACTTGATATCAAAGTTTCAGGGCCGTGCTCTCCTTTCCTTTATGTTATCTTTACAAAGCCCTATAAACCAATTTCCTTTCATCTCCATTGAAGTTATGATATAGGAGTAAAAAATGTGTTGTTCTTTTAAGATATGAGATTAGATTTTTTTAACGTTTAATTTTAAAAAAAGGTCGTATGTTATTTTTTTAAATTTTTTAATCACATTAAAAAATTACAAATTAAAAAACAAACAAACAAATATGTGTGTTTGTAGATTTTAGCATGCTTGGAGACCTGATCCCTTCACCATGACATCGGCTTGCAACCAATTGACTTGTTGAATCCATTCACATCTCGGATCGTGGGATTACATTGTTGTTTTCTTGTTCTATATGTAGACATTCAATTCTTGCCACTAATGTTAAAATTGCAATCAGAACGATTTCTTGCAAACAATGTAAATTAAGCTTAGAAACCATTGAAATATTTTGATTCGTCTGCACACGTGTAATTTTTAGTTTGCGTTAATATGTCCCTAATTGGGATATTACTCTGTATGCAATTATTCCTTTCTTTCAATTTATCTCCAGTCAAATTGCGACCTAACAACTGAACGTTTTTGACCATTAGTGTAAAACAACTTATCAACTTCCAAGAAATACAAAAAACTTAATCAAAATCACTTAGCTACGCAAATCCAGTCAAATGCTTAAGTGAAAAATCTATGACAAATTAATAAATATATAATTTTAAAAAATAAAAATTCAAATATTAGGGCCATGAAATCATCAAAAAGAGTGTCATCCATCAAACATTAATGGAGATAAATATCTAATTAATGCTAGCCATGTCTATTAATTGCTCTCTTCTTGCAAAATATTAATTACTTGTCCTCCCAAAATTGAACTCATTTGTAGCCACTCATCTCATTTTTTTATCCAAAGGTCATAATTGATTTGCTTAGCCTATAAATGCAAGAGCCACCATGGACAAATATCAATTTTTTTTTTGCAACGATATAATACATAAATCTTGCTAAAAGCTTCACCATTTCTTCATTTTGATTGATCAAAGCCATTGGTGGACAAGAGGAGATGTTGGCATGAACAAATGCATTTATAAAGACTCATATTTCACAAACTGAGGTCAAGCCTTTGCAAAACAATTGCTAAATGGAGTTTTCAAGGAAGGTAAATGTCTTGTTTGCCTTCTTTTATTGATCTCTTTGTCTAATAGTTTTAGCTCACTTTAGAGAGCAAGTTTAAAGTGTTAGTTCTTGAATTTGTTTTGGATTTCATTCACGAACATTGGATTAACCCTCTTTGTAAATGATTTCATTCATAGGTCACTAGTTATTTCTTCGTTAAAAAATTTCAACTTCTTTTTAATGAATTTTTTATCCTTTGAAAAGACGTTACTGTGCCTAATGTTTACAATGCTTTCTCAAACAAGGATAAAATGTAGACACTCAATTCTCACAACTCTCGTGTTAAAATTGTAATCAGAACGATTTCTTGCAAACAATGCAAATTAAGTCTAAAAACTACTGAAATACTTTGATTCATCTACACACATCACATGCAATTTCTGATTTGCATCAATATATCCCTAATCGAGACATTACTTTGTATGTAATCGTCACCTTCTAATTCATCTTCAGTCAAATTAAGACCTAACAAGTTGACGTTTTCAACCAATAGTGCAAGACAACTTAACTTCTAAGAAATATAAAAAGCCTAATCAAAATCAATTAGCTAAGCAAATCCAATTAAATGCGTAAGTGAAAAATTCATGTCAAATTAATAAATATCTAATTTTAAAAAATAAAAATTTAAAAATCAGGGCCATGATATCATTAAAAGAGTCGTCATCCATTAAACATTAATGGAGATAAATGTCTGATTAAAGTTGCCAGGGCTATTAATTGTTCCCTTTTTTCAAAATATTAATTGTTCGTCCCAAAAAAAATGAACTCATTTGTGGCCACTCATCTCATTTTTTATCGAAAATTCATAATTGATTTACCTAGCCTATAAATGCAAGAGCTTCCATGGACAAATATCAAGTTTTTTTTTGTGCAAAGATATAATGCTAAAATATTGCTAAAATTTTTACCATTTATTCATCTTGATTGATCAAAGCCATTGATGAACAATGGGAGATACCGTTGGCATGAACAAGTGCATTGATAAAGACTCTTATTTCATAAATTGAGCTCAAGCCTTTGTAAAAAAATTGTTAAATGGAGTCTTCAAAGAAGGTAAATGTTTTGTTTGTCTTCTTTTATTGATTTATTTGTTTAGTAATTTTATCTTGTTAGAGTAGGTAATTTATCTTAGCTCATGTTCACCATGTGTTTTATTTTTCTTTTTTTTTAGTTATTCTCGTCCACTTATGTGTGGATATTTCATTTATCTTATTTTAAATATTATGAGATCTTACATATTTATCTCTTAAATATTTTGGAGATATTTTCTAATTATTTCTATCCTTTAGGGATATTTACTTCTTAGTCCTAGGTTTGATCTCTTAGTTATGATTGATAACTTAACTTGATATCTTAGTTATGATTGATCTTCCTTGCTTATATATGCAAGGTATATTGATTGTATTTGACAAGCTTTAGATATATAATATATGATAGTGTCGCTCTTTTGTTTTACATATCTATATGTAAGTCTATGTTGTCAAATTGCTTTCAAATTATTATATTTATAAATGTGATGTTCTATTAACACCATAGATCTTTGTGGTTTGGAACGATTTGATTTTCATTCTGTTCATAGCTTACCTTATGGAGCAAGCTTAGAGTGTTAATTCTTGAATTCGTTTTGGATTTCATTCACTAATGTTCGATTAATCCTCTTTGTAATTCTTGTTCCACATAATAGCACACCCAGTGGAACCCTTGCACCCCACAAATTCCTCTAATTTATTCTTATCATGTTCTATCAAATTTTGTTAACTTTTACTTAAATTGACTAAAAATTAAAAAAATTTCACTCTCGGATTTAGATTGCGTAACCACAAAATCGCTATTGTGTAGCTGTGAATATGAAAGAATATTCGATGAAATCATTCGAGACAATGATGAAATCATTTTGTGGCATTCTTTGTCGATTATTTTATATGGAATTGTGAATTTTTAACTAATATTAACAAAATTGTTTAGGGTAATAGTGAATTTGTTTCCTCTGTTGTCTTTTGTTTTCATGTAGGTTTTATTAGTGGTGAAATCAATCAATTTTGTAGTGAAATTGCACAAAAGAATAATAAAATCACATAACAATGAAATCATCTTTCTTGGTGACAATCATTGCAGACAATAGTTAAATCGTGCATTACAACAACAAAATTATCTTTGTACCTTGTTTGTGTTTTCTACGCTTTTTGAGCAAAACCACCAAATTGTAAAACCCAGTAGCGAAAATGTAATTAAGAATAGTGAAATTGTTTAGAAAATTATGAAACTATTTTCGTTTCTTTTTAACTTCATTTTTACAAATTCTGATCAAACAATAAAATCGTCCATCTAAGCGACGAAAGTATTCAATAGAGTAGTGAAATTATTTAACAAAGCAACGAAATCATTCAACTGAGTAGCGAAATCATCTATGTAAGTTTTCTCTATGTTTCCTACTATTTTCTATGATTTTTATTGACTTATAATTTTGTTGTTTCCCCTGACTGTGTAACTATGAAATCGTTCCAGACACCAATTTTTTCATGATTTTCAAGTTAATTTTACAGGGTGCCCTTTTCTAATGAGTTCTTACACATTTTCTTGAGCAAAGAGAAATAAATTAGCATCCTAATGACCACATATTTCACACTTTGTTTGGTGTTTTAATTTTTTTTACCAACATCTTATTTCAATTTTAACAAAACATTCACATTTTAAAGTTGGTGCTTCTAAAAATCTTGGTTACTTCGGCATTGTTTCATTTTGTGCAAAGTTTGTAATTCTCACTTAAGTATGTTGTGGTAAAATTCATGCATATGCTCTCCCCTTTCTTAGGGTGTCTCAGAAATGCAATTTCACCTAGTTTGTTTACTTGTGTCCCTACCCGAAAGCAGGCTTGGATTATGCTCTTCTCTTGCCCATGTGCGGGGTCCTTAGAATAAAAAACAAGCACGTCTTTTATTTTTTATTTTTTTGACTTCGTCGGGTAGAGTTCATCACCTTCCCACTGATCTTTAGGGGTGCATTGACCTAGGAAGTGACATCCTAGCATTGTACTAACCTAGTTATTTAATGAAATATATAAATTGGGGTTACATCAACGTTATCTTAGCTAGTGGTTCCTTGAAGCCTGATTGTGTTGGTAGCACTTCACTGAGACACCAACGATTGAAGTGGTCATGAAGGGACTAAACCTTTTGATGAATGGACTGTAAAATATCACATTCAATCAAAGGATTGTTCTAAAGCACCCATGTACTACAAGGTATATCGGGACCATCTAATTTGATAATCAAAATTTTAGATTAGAAGCCACATTTGCCATGGATAACTAACTGATACATGGGTGTAAAAGTAACCGCCCCCAAAGATTGCCTTTTAGTACAACCTTTGAGAGAAGGGGGCTTAAAAACCCTACCAGTAATTGTAATAATTTATTTAATGAACCCTTAAATTTTATCCTCTCAAATACAAGTATATCAAAAGGATTCAGTAACTATCTCGTAACCCGCATCAATTTCTATGTGATTGCTTGTGTACTTTGTTGAAACTCGTGTTGTATTCATAACCACCTTTTAAAAAAAATACGCCAAATTCTTGAAACAAACAAGTCCAAACACATCCTTGCACATCTACACACTAAGGTGTTACACTGCACAATTGTTCCAAGCCATCCTTAGCCATTTTGGGGAGTCACATGTACTAATTGAAACATAACCTTGTCTCATTTGGTACCATTACGCTACCCATTCCATTTTCGACATAGACTTGTATTTTTCTTGTGCCAAATTAGCGCTCTAAATTTCAAACCATCTGACCTTGTTCCCGATTTCATTCCAAGTTAGGATCAAAGACCAACCAAGGTTGCACCCTTTTCAAAACAATTCCAAGTGCCAAGACCATTCAATATTATTCTATCCTCATTTCGGATCCAAAACTTCAATTTTCTTGTGCCAAAAAAATTCTAAATTTCAAACCATTTGATATTATTCCAATTTTCAAAGAAAATCATGTGAAAGACTTACCAAGGACCAAACCATTCTCTAGTTTGAAGGCCAATTAAACCATGCCTAGGTACATGCGAAGTGGGGCCTCTTACGACCTTATCTTTGAGGAAGAATTCTACGATCTCTTGGGATACCTTTAAAATTATGAATACAATGAAGATAGTGAGGGCCACCCTAAAGTGTTCGAAGACATCCTTCCCATTATGGGAACTAGTCAAGGTCAATTCGAACAACAAACTATGGAAGATAAGGATGAACACCTTCTAAGACTATTAGAATCTAGATCCAAGCTCCCACCTGATTTTCCCATGGACCAATTAGACAGTCTTGTTTCCATAAAAGAGTTAACTCAAGAAGTAGCTATTACACAAAGTCAGCCCCTTGTTCATAGTACAAAACCAACCATTGAATCATCCAATAAAGGTAAGGGGTAACTTGTTGATCCATCTCAACACGGCCAAGTCATGGCTTCCACAATACAAGAAATTAACCAACGATATGCTGATCAAATTGTTACTGACTTAAATACCTCTTTAGTGGTAATGTCATTCAATAATACCACTTTTCAAGAGAAAAACCAATTGCTCGAGTAATCACAATAATCCATAGACAATGCTATATCTAATGTAGACCCATTGGCTCCAATTGAATAGGCCATTCCAACTAATGCTACACATCAAGTTCCACTTGATACACGACATACCTTTTTCAACCACCAATATATCCTTGCCAATGTGCAACAAGTGCTATACAATGAACAACAAGTGCCAATCCAAACACACGAAGTGACCAATAATTCACAACAATAAATTGCCAACAATCCACCACCACAACAAGCATTGGGAAGTTCCCAACACACATTGTCTACTTCCAATTTGAAACAACAAAGCATTCTCATGAACCAACAACAAGTTCCTCGAAACCAACTAATTTTCCTGAACCAACATTAGATCCCCTACAGTCAACAATAATAAATCCATCACAATTTCCAATAATAGTTTACTCAAAACCAACAATGCATTACCTATTCTAATTATAATATGAACCAATAACAAATCCCTCATCAAAATATGAAAACAGGTTATAGGGTGAATATCCCTAACCAAACCGTGCAAAGAGGAGCCATTCCTAATTATGCTGCTACCAACCAAGGCTATCAAACATAACAAAGTACATTCCCTTCATCACAAAATGATCCTAATATCCAGGAATGGAATACAATGAAGAAAATTATATGAGGACTTCAAGTAGGTAGCCAACTGCCCAAGAAATACAAATTTGATGACATATGCCCTTATCCATTTGATCTTAGTTTTCTCCAGGTTCCTTTTCCAACCCCTTTTGACATGCCAAAATTCAACAAGTATAAAGGGAAAGGTGACCCAAGAAAACATTTTCAGGCTTTATTTGTTGCATGCCAAGAAGTGGCATACAACAATATATATTTGCTTCACTTGTTTCTACGTAGTTTGGGTGGACAAGCTTTGGAGTGGATTTTGAAACTACCAAAAGGGTCGGTAAACACTTCCAATGATTTATCAAAAATTTTTATCAACCATTTCTCTTATAACATAAAGCAATAGATAACAATAGTAGATTTATGCAATGCCAAGTAGTGAGGAGGAGAAAGCTTCTCAACGTATTTACAATGGTGGAGAGCCCTAGTTAGTCATTTTTTTGCATAATTTTTTGGATAAACAGTTAATAGGTATTTTTATATAAAACCTAATTGTTGAGGTTACACACAATCTAAGGCTTCATTGTGCCAACACATTTTAATAAATAATTGACAAAGGAGTGCAAATTGAAAAAACACCAATAGATAAAGGTCTAGTAAAATTATATTCTCAATCCCAAGTGCCAAACCAAAGCCAAGTGTTGAACCAAAATCAAGAACTAATTCAGACCAACACATCTGAAAAGATGAAAGCCTTCATAAAAAATAAAAACATGGTCGACAATGGAGTCACAGAGGCGAGACATGTACAAACAATACAACCACTGCCAGTCTAAAATACACACCTAACCCTCAGCTCACAATGCAAAGGGCTCCCCCGCGATGATGATACTAAAAAGACAAAGTTTTTAGTGACCTCAAGGATCCCATTGAGGTTGTGTTCCAAAATTTAGTGACATCTACTATGATTATTTGGCCTAATCTAAAACCCTTTCTAGAAGGTCAACCTAAACTAGTATGGTATCATGATAATGAGTATTGTGATTACCATCATATGGTTGGTAATTTAATCTATAAGCGTGTGTAATTGAGGCATCTAATTGAATATTTACTTGAAAATGGGGAAATTAAGTTGGAGAAAAGAGTAACCAAAACTAATTAGGAGATGGGAATATACAAGAACCCCTTTCCCAAGCACAACCAGTAGCAGCACAACAATTAGAACCAAGGATAGGGCCAAAATAAATAGTAAGGATAGGGCCAAAATCAAATCATGATCATGATACTCAAGATAACCAAGTTAGATATCAAAGTGTACCATACGACTATGGTGATTTTGTAGGGTGTGTTATAAATAATTATGTTGTTACTATCAAAGTCATGCCTCATAAACTGTCTAACACTCACCAGCATGTTAGCTCTTCTATCTTGGGAGCACCTCCTTTGGTTATAGTTAATTATAACATAGGTCAGAGTAATTCCATTGCTCCTTGACTATCAATAATTACTATTCCTAGACTACCGCATACTTCCTCCAATTCTGGGAACTCTTTCCCGACTTGAAATTATGCAGTCACAACTAGATGTCCAAGAGTCACTCTTTAGGGCCCTTTGCCTCCTCCTAATACCAATGCCAATTCCAATTAGGTCAATAACCTATCGAAATCCAAACCACTTTGCCTTTATATCAAGAAGCCATATAATATTTGTGAACAATAAAGAAAAATACCAGCACAAATTTCTATCCTAAATCACTTGTGTACATCTGAAGTTCATCATAGCATATTAAATGACTTTCTCTAATAATATAAGGTACCTAATGACATCGATCCAGCCTAGTTCCAATCACTAGTGGGACATTTGTCCTTGGTCAATAACTTGCACTTGACCAAAGTGATATATCATCCCTTGGTCCCATTTGTAATAATCCTCTACATATCAAAGCCATCATTTCTCACCACAAAGTCAAGCAGGTTTTATAGACAATGGTTCGGGGTTAAACATAACATCATTGAAGTTAATCTAAAATTTGGGATCCAAAACAATAGACATGCAACCATATGTTATTACAATCAAGGATTATGACAATGCAAAGAGAGAATCTTTTGGTACCAATTATTTACTAGTCATCATTGGGCCTATCACTCATGACACCCTGTGCCTTGTCATTAACATCAAACCACCCCATAATATGATTATTGGTAATCATTAGATCCATAAAGTATGAGTAGTTCCTTCCACCTTGCACCGGTGCCTTGAATTCCCTCATTTAGGATTGAAGGTCACTATTCCTAGCGATTTACAACCATATTTATATTACAAAAACCTAGAGGCCAAGTATGGGAACTTTAATTATTATCCTGGTACTGAGTATGTAAGAAAGAAGAATAGAGGAAAAGTTCTTGAATCTCCCAAATCTAATTACATTGACCCTAGTGACCTTTCATCCACTTCTTCTAATCCACCTCTTGAATCAATTTCTATTCACTTTACCATTCAAGACGCTGACATAGCCACATATCACATTCAAGATGCTTTTCACATCAATAAACTGCCAAAATCCCAAAATCCTATGAAAGGCCCAAACCTATCCCTAGCAAGCCCAACATAAGTTGGCAAAAAAAGTCCAAGTTTTCTCTATAAGAGCCATTCATATTTTTTAAAAGACACATCATCAAATCAAGATCAGGTCACTAGTTTTGTAGGAGATTGGTTGTATGGTGAAAAATTTGCCACCATAATAAAAACATCAAGTACCCCATTCCCCATAGGATTATGGACAATCAGGGCTATCATTTAAAAGGTCTAGTGTAAAAGCACAAGGAATTATTGAACCAGTACCTGTGACAACACATGTAGGAAATCAAGGTGTTGGATTCACACTACCTAGGGATGACACCATAGATTTTGAGAGTGATACCACTTCGTCAACTGATGAATAGATGCTTGATAGTGATGCATCATTCCATTATAGTGACTATGATGAGCTCGTTAACACAAACCTCTTTGATACCAATGCCACACTTACCATTACAATGAAATATCCTTTTTCCCTCCACCATCCGAGCCTAATTGATTGGGACCAACAAGATTCAATAATACCATTGGATGAATTATAAAAAAAAGAGTCCATCACTGAATTCATGGGCCTAAAAGATAGATTACCATCCAGAAATCATAAGCAAGGCTTTTGCTTCACATGGGACCCTGCTACCTACTTATGAGAGCAAGCGAACTTATTTGGTCATAAAGAAAATAAAATATCGAGATCCTCTGGTGAAAACCTCTAGTGAGGCACCTTTGGATCAGGAAAAAAGTAAAGATAAAGACAAGTCCATACGTGAAAACTTGTTTTAGGTGCCTTTGGATGGGGAAGTTCACTCATCTCCTCAAGGAGCTCAATGTCCTCTAAGTCCAAGCATTTTAGTTGGGTCCGACATTAGTGAGGAATAACACATAATATTCACACAATTAGAATAAGACTTTCCAAAGCAATTCATTAATTGGCCACTACCATAAATGATAGATTCTGATTCTTCGCCCTATGGCTCACAAGTTTCTAAAGAAGACCAGTTTCCATCTGTGCCTATTATTATTGAAGATGGTTCTACACTTCTTGTAGAAGATGCCACAGAGGTGAACATTGGCACCTAGGATGACCCCACAAATAATTTACTTAGGCACCTCCCTCATTGTTGAGGAGTGTGAGTTTATTATTACTATCCTCAAATATTTCATTGATACATTTTCCTGGTTCTATTCTAACATGTTGGGTTTAGACCCCTATTTAGTGGTGCATCGACTTGTTATGAATCTAAATGCCAAGACAATCAAGTAAAAGCTATGGACAATGCACCTATGTATTGCTATACTTGTTAAGAAAGATCTAGAGAAACTATTGGTAGAAAGATTCTTCAACCTTTGGACTACTCAAAATGGATGTCAAACATTTTTCTAGTCAGCAAAAATCCTAAGGGAATTATCCTATGTAATGACTTTAGAGATATTAAAAAGGCATGCCCTAATGATGACATCCCTCTACTGAACATCAACATGATAATAAACTCAATAATAGGCTAAGAGATTTTGTCCCTCATGGATTCATGATATAACTAGATCAAGATTGCACTCAAGGACAAATATAAGACAACATTCACCACTTCATGGGGGACATTTTGTTATCAAGTCATGCCCTTTGGCTTGAAGAATGTCAGGGCAACCTATCAACGTGACATGACTATCATCTTCCATGACATGATGCATGACATTGTTGAAGACTATGTATATGACATCCTCCCCAAATCCAAGACACATGCAAGACATCCCAACATTCTACGAAGAATCTTTGAAAGACTTTGTGAATACTAGGTGTATCTCAATCCTAAAAAGTGCATCTTTAGCGTCACTTCAAGAAAATTGATAGGATTTATTGTGTCATCTGAAGCATTGAAGTTGATCCTGCTAAGATCAAGGACATTATGGAAATGCCTCATTTTAATCTAAATGAGCTCTACAGTGTTCAAGGGAAAATTTAGTCTATTTCCCAGTTTATTTCCCAATTGGGTGATAAATGCCATCCTTTTACTTAACTTTTTAAGAAAGGTGTGACATTTCAATGGGATGCTAGTTTCCACTAGGCCTTTGAAGAATTGAAGAACTACTTGGCCAACCCATCAGTATTGATGCCACCTACGCCAGGAAGACCATTGCTACTCTACATATCTACAATAGAGCATGTTTTGGGGGAACTTTTGGATCAACATGATGAGTGGGCCAAAGAACATGCAATCTATTATTTGAGAAAGACACTCATAAAATATGAGAACAACTACACACCAATTGAAAAAGCTTGTTTGGTAATGGTGTTTGCTTTCTATAAGTTACAACACTTCATGTTAAATAACAAGACCATTATCATTGCCAAGATTGATCTGCTCAAATATTTACTATCTAAGACAATTATGACAGGCTACATGGCCAAATGGGTAATGTTGCTGAATGAATTTGATGTGGAATATCAATGCCAAAAAACCATCAAGGGGAAAGTTCTTGCAGATCAACTTATTGAATCCCCTATATTAGATATGCAACCACTTGACTTTAATTTCCCAAATGTGTCCATTTTGACCCTATAAGCAACAAATACTGAGTCCAAATAGTGGACATTATATTTTGATGCTTCATTCACATTTCATGGATCTGGGCTGATATCTTACTCGTCACTTTGTAGGGGGATCTCATTCCTAAGGCATTCCATATTGGCTTCCATTTCACTAACAACATGGCCGAGTATGAAGTACTCATTACAAGACTCTGTCTCACCATATAATGGAATATTCAATAGTAAATGATATATGGGGATTCCCATATCATCATTAATTAGGATAGATACCAGTACCAAACTAAAGATGAGAAGCTTGTAACTTATGAGAGTATGATAGACAAGCTCAAGCCTCATTTTGATACTTTTCAGTTTGAACAAATACCAAGGGCCAATAATATATCAACTAATGCAATGAAAACCATTGGGTCTATGATACCAGTAGTTAGTAGTGTCTGAGAATATCAATTTATCATTGAGAACCTTATTTAGCCAGCACATGTTCACCTAAATTCTAAGATGGTATGCAATATTGTTGGTCCTGATATCCCTTGGTACCAAGACCTATACACCTACCTCCATGACCAAATTCTTTCTCTAGACCTCCCATGAACCCAATATAAAGCCTTCATCCATACAACTACCCGATATACCTTACTCAGAAATATGCTCTATCTTAGGGGCTATGATGGAATGCTACTTCATTATTTATCTTTGAGAGAATCTAAATTTGCATTGAAAGGTGTGAATGAAGGAATTTGTGGGCCCCACACTAGTGTGTTGGTCTTTGCCAAGAAAATCCTGTGAACTGAGTATTATTAGCCAATAATGGATACAGAGGCTTGTCAACATGTCAGAAAGTATGATGCTTATCAATGATGGAGTGATTTGATCCATGTTTATTCTTTACCGCTCTAGTCGATCACTACATGATGGTTATTTTCTCCTTGAGGACTCGATCATATAGTAAACATCAACCCTACTTCCTCTTATGGCCACAAGCACATCTTAACTACTATAGAGTAATTCACTAAGTGGATAGAGGCCATACCCCACACTTACATAACCAAAAAGCAAATATCTAAGTTCATCTACTATCACCTCATCTACCGCTATGGCATTCCCTCCACCATTATATCTGATAATGGTGTCCCATTAAAAAAAAAACATGTCAAAGCTCTCTGTACCAAATTCTAAGTCAAGCATAATAATTCATGACCTTTTACCCTCAAGGTAAAGACCAAGACAAAGTGTTAAACAAGACCATTATTAAAATTTTAAAGATGATTGTCAATCACATTGGCTGTGATTAGAATCTATAATTATTCCCAACCTTATGGGATTACTGTACCATTACCTGCATGCCTAAAAGAGCCACACCATACTCCTTAGTATTTGGCTCTGAGGCCATTATTCCTGTCGAGATCGAGTTACCCTCTCTATGAATTTCTATACAGAATATCATTGATGATGAAGAATATAGAGTGCCCTTATTATAAGAGCTAGACCTCTTCGATGAGAAATGACAAACAACATTGGACCACTTACAAGCCTATCAAAATCGATTATGCCATAATGACAACCAATGTATTCACTGTAAAGAATTTAAAATTGCTGATTTGGTGTTGAAAGAGAATCAAAAGAACACCAACAAAAAATGCAAGAGAGGTAAGTTTGAAGCTAATTATCTTGGGCCCTTTCTTGTTACTGTAAATTATGGTTCTAGGGCATCTAGACTGGCTACATTAGATGGGCAGGAGCTTAAAGAACCTTTGAATATCATGCATATCAAATGTTACTATGCATAACTAATTTCAACCATTGTCTATGAGATCCCTCACTTGGGGACACTAGTTATTTAGACCATTCATATTCCTATTACTTTACCATTCCCTAGACCATTATTTATTCATTTCCCATGCCATTTCTATTACCAATCATGATCTTGATTACAACCAAAAGATGTCATAGGCAGATTTAGCAACTATTATTCCAAAAGCCCTTCAAAATGATTAACATCATCAACTTATTTCTAGAAAAGTGTTTTAGGGTATGTCAATAAGGGTGTTACCTGCTTGATAGTCCCTTGAAAACTTCCTCTAATTGTTTTTTATAATATTATTTCCCCATCATGTGCCATTCCCATTCCAATCTTGTTGTTGTGTGGTATCCCCCAGTTTCTCAAGTTTTGCTATTGGTTCGTGGTAGTTACCATTGTAGTTGGTTTAGTTATTATTTGAGCCTCTATCTAAGGTTGATTGTCATGTGCTAGATGATTTATTGTACATTTAAACATTTTACCTTGACTTATTTATTCCAAAAAACCCAAAAACATTGAAAAGACCTAGGAAATCCCTATAAATAAAAAAAACCATGAAAATTAGCTGATAATTTTCATGTGAGATATAAAGCCATAGATTTTTTTTGGGATGAAACCTTTTATCTAACCCACTTCATTTCAGATCCTCATTACCATACCATTCATTATACTCCCATTTATGAGAGAACTACATCAGCCTGAGGTCCACACATATTATTTAGGTAGTACTTGGATGCATGGGGCATCTCAGGCCAGCTCGACCAATCTCATTCTTCATTTATGTTCCCTTGTGCTCTTATCATTTTATGAGGCACATAAGTGGGTATTGTGCATTTTAAATTAGTTCACTACTTAATATTCTCCATTTTTGATCCTTTACACTATCATTATTTTATGATCACTTTAATGCTCTCGCCATTTTATGAGTATACCATCCCTATTGGTCCTCTATAATCAAATCTCTTCTTGACATCACTTTTATTCTATCTCAAATCCTAAGAGAACTAAATATTCTATGAGACTGTATAGGCAACATCCATTTACATTGGGGCATTTAGAGTCATTTTGACCACCCCTTATTATTTTATTACCCCTATTTCCACAACTAATCCATTATCCCCTTAGCCTAAGGGTACAAATCCTAATCCATTCAACATATTCAATGTCAAGCTCATAATTTTTTCCTTGCTGTGGCAAATCAAAGCATGCAACTTATGCTGAGATATCTCATCCCCACATGCTATCATCTTGCATGTATTTGTGCTTGGGGGAACCATCCATTTATCATTCCATCAAGCCTACACACATGGATTTTGACTTGGTTGTAGATAAGATGCTTTCTATTGCTTTTTGTTTTCCTATTTGTGTGTTTGTTTGTTTATTTGATTTTATTATTGTTGCCTTGACTTAGTACATAGTGTTAGTGAGGCCATCATCATGGTTCTTCTTGTTAGATAATTTTACTTGATTCCATCCATTAACGTATGCCAACATTCCCATCATAGTTTTATCATTAGTGTGTTGTTTCCATTTGTCTATTAGATTTGGGGTTAGTCCTTATGCACATTATGGTCAGGTCATCATGATGTTTTATATCATGACACATACCGATTCGTGCTAAATCAAAGATTAAGATATGGAGGTTTAATCAACAATTCTAAAACAAAAAATCTGCTTATTCACCCTTGTTTCATTCTTATTAACATCCACATTATTTCAATCTAACCATGTTGTTCTTCAATCATTATTCTTCATCATCTCTTTCATTTCCTTTGAGCATTCCCATGTGCCTTTTTTTTGTGGCTTCTTCATTCTTTGAAAAATTCATTATACTATTGCACCTACATTTGTGCCCACTCATCATTAATTTTTGTAACAAATTACACCCTTAGGCTATGCTTTCCAACCACTTAATTACCTAATCAACATTTGTCAAAGCAAAAATTTGTCCTACTAGGGTGAATCCTTTTCGACCAATCAACAATAAAATATGTCCAACTGGGGCACATTATTATAATTTAACCAAGATCGCACTTTTTGGGGCCAATTCCCTCATTTAATATTGCTTCTAATTCCAAGCCCACAACTTTCACCCTTTTTGGGGAAAGTCAAAGTGTGCCACTTATTTTGGGATGTATCCTTCCCACTTCCCCTCATTTTGGGGCTATTTTATTTCTATTTTCCTTCACCATTAAAAATCAACATGTGCAAGCATTATCTCAATTGGATTAATCTCATCCATGGGTTAATTTCATTATTTTTCTTACTTCTACCTCTCTTTTTTGAGATCTGTTAGGAACCCATGGAAGCACAATTGATTACCACATACAAGCAACTTAAGATGCGGAATTAACCCGAAGTACCAAGTAACTAGAAACCAAAAACAACACAGAATATGAGAGACAATACACAACTTGTATTAATACTCATACAGAAAAGAATACAATAAAGAAGATGCCACTTCTTCTTCACCACCTCTCAGAGGCTTCTCACACCTCAAGTGAACAATAATTCTCTCCTCAAAGCTCTCTCTCTTACGGTCCCAACACACAACTCAAACACAGAGTTGGTGTTCACCTCCAACCAGTCAGTATCCACTACTGTTAGTACACCAGTGCTCCATGCACTCCACAAGTGCTCCACGCACTCCAAGTACTCAATGTACTTCAAGTAGATCTCCCAAGAACTACAACAACCTACAACCCAAATGATCTTACTTATGGAAGGAACTACCTTGCCTTCCTCTCTTGCTCTAAACCGAGTACACACCGTACTCCAAGTAGATCCTGCCTGATCCTGCTCCCTATTATGTTGCTGTCACCTTGATTTTGCTGCCACCTACAGATCAACCTGGTTCTGCACACCTATAAACCTTGCACACACATACACCTGCAGATTAATGATCTTACTTACCCATGTAGATCTCCAAACGTGGCCTTGCACACCTGCTGACCAAGATCCTACACACCTGAAGAACCCTTCTGATTCTCCAAAACTAGCACCCACACTTGGAATTGCTGTGGAACTAAGAGGAACACCCTTGCTCACTTCACACACAGAAGGAGCTAACTTTGCTCAACTCAAACTAGAACAAATTTTAATACAGCCTATGAGTCTCTTAAATAGATCTCATGCAAACAATAATTAGACACCTAATTACAATAATTAGATCCATAGCTTTGAGTCTAAAATTGGCTCTCATCATGCAAAAAACCAGTTTGTTAATTAACTGTCCGTAACACTCGCAGTTCCAAACCGCACAGGCGACCGACGTCGGTCCATGTCTACCTGGAGGTGACTGACGCCGGCCGATCCCTAACCTACGTTAGTTGCTCTTCCTGTCTAATACTGCTAATGTCAGTTGGCCTGACCAATGCCAGTGTCTATGACACTTCAACAACCTCCTCCAACCTCCTCCATGTCTGCATCAGTGAAGCTTTTAGCTCCACAACCTAAAAATCTCTCACTTAGAGATAAATAGCTGCACTGTACCTGTACCTGTACCCCATCTAATCTATTTCTTGGCTTGTATCCCTCTTCAAGCTCAACCCTGAAGACCAACCACCACACAACTTGTGGTGCACCTCCTATCATCCAAGTAACCTGCCGCATCCGCATCTACAAACACATGTAGAAAAGAACTCGACCTTGCATAGCATGTCGACCTGCTGCTGGTCCCTCTCAAATACCTAAGAATCCACTGAATTTCCCTCCAGTGCTTCTTCCCTGGATCGGCTCCAAACTTTCTGACAGCACCCACTGCTTGGACAAACTCAGGTCTATACCAGACCTCATGTGATTTCAAACACTGAACTGTTCAGTCCTTAGTGTGCTCTGATTTTGCATCCTACGTAATGAACCTCGCCAACACCTGATTCACATCAGCTCCCACTAGAGACAAAACCAACCTGTGATCTTCCATGTCTCTCATGCCAAAGAATTTCACTGCTCCCAAATCCTTCATGGAAAACCACTGAACTAAGCTTACCCTTAGCTCAACAAAACCCTATATGTACAAACCTACTAGCTAGCATACCATCCACATACAGTAACAAGATAATGTCATGACCATCATCCACCTGGTAAGACAAACACAATGGTTACAATGACACTAACTAAAGCCCTGCTTTGTCATCCACCTGTCAAAACCTGTACCACTATCTTGCAACTTCCTCAAGACCATATGGCCTGGCCTTCCATCTCACGTGTCCATTCTCTCTATTCTTTAACTTAGGTATCCATTCATCTCTCAGTGCTTTTATCTCAGCTGGCAACCCTACCAAATCTCTCGTTTGGTTCTGCATCCTGTTCATGCCATGCTCCCACTGTTTCCTGGATCCTTCCTGCTCTGCAGTCAGTAACTAGTATAAAGAAGAGGAACAACGAATTTGAGGCCTACTTACACTTTTAGTCCTCCCCATGGGCATTTGAGACTCCTTGACAGCTTGTTGTTTGCCCAAAATCTGTTACAGTGACCGACCTCAGTCACCACATAGTTTGCATCTGACCGACGTCGATTCCATACACCTGTCCTGACTACCGACCCCACCGACGTCGGTGTCTACCTGCTGCCAATGTCAGTCCTCCTGACCGACGTCAGTCTTACTATCGTCGACGTCAGTCCTCTTGATTGACGTCAGTCTTACCCTGCCTGACACCACTGGCTTCGGTTTGCACATGACCGAAATCGGCACCTATCTGTTTGACGCCGGTTCCTCTCTGACCGATGCCGATAACTGTCTTCACCTGTGAGTGATGACTTTTTACCTGCGAGCTCCTTTGAATCAAAACCCATGTCCAAACTGCCCTGCTCAGAAGTATCTAGCCTCATCCAATGGTCTCTGTCCGTCATCTCCTCCAAGAACACCAAGGCTTTCTAGTTCTTAAGTCTATCAAACACATCTGTCTTCCACTTAAGAACATGCATCTCCTTCTTGCTCATGTGACCAAGCCTACAAAGCCACATCTTCACAAAAAAAGAAGAATTAGTAATATAAGCAAGTAGATAAAGAGTACCTACTTTTTTACCACCTGTTAATTCAAGTGCATCCTTGGTAACATTCCAAGAATTCGCTGTGAGAGTTCCTGTGCATCTCTCATCACCCAACTTTCCTGAAGCAATTAGCCGCATCTCCAAAACTGGGACCTGCATGACCTCCTTCAACACCCATGTGTTGGCCACCTGCAATTTCAGCTTCACTTCCCGCTTGCCAACAATCTGACAAGGCTCACCAACCCCTCTACTTGGGGCTGCATGGAAAGAGGCAACAAAATCTATTAACCAAGATTCAACTTTATCCAAGAAACATCCCAGAGCATCCTGTGCAACAACACCTGCAAGATCTGCTTCTTCAGTTTCTTCATGCTGATCTTCTACCAACCAATAATATTTCTTTACCTGCTCTTTCTTTCCATAACACCGTAAGTGACCATTCGTGCTATTTAGTTTCTCCATTCGTAGCTTACTTTCTTCTGCCGTTGCTATACTCCCACTCAATCAGAAACCCTTGAGAGTGACCTGTAACCAAACACAAAACCTACTCCCTACAACCTTAGCTCTAATACCAACTATTATGAACCCGTGGAAGCACAATTAATTACCACATACAAGCAACTTAAGATGTGGAATTAACCAGAAGTACCAAGTAACTAGAAACCAGAAACAACACAAAATATGAGAGACAATACACAACTTGTATTAATACTCATATAGAAAAGAATACAATAAAGAAGATGCCACTTCTTCTTCACCACCTCTCAGAGGCTTCCCACACCTCAAGTGAACAATAATTCTCTCTTCAAAGCTCTCTCTCTTACGGTCCCAACACACAACTCAAACACAGAGTTGGTGTTCACCTCCAACCAGTCAGTATCCACTACTGCCAGTACACCAGTGCTCCACGCACTCTAAGTACTCAATGTACTTCAAGTATATCTCCCAAGAATTGCAACAACCTGCAACCCAAATGATCTTACTTATGGAAAACTACATTGCCTTCTTCTCTTGCTCTAAATCGAGTACACACCGTACTCCAAGTAGATCTTGCCTGATCCTGCTCCCTGTTGTGTTGCTGTCACCTTGATTCTACTGCCACCTACAAATCAACCTGGTTCTGCACACCTACAAACCTTACACACACATACACCTATAGATCAATGATCTTACTTACCCATGTAGATCTCTAAACGTGGCCTTGCACACCTGCTGACCAAGATCCTACACACCTGAAGAACCCTTCTGATTCTCTAAAACCAGCACTCACACTTGGCACTGCTGTGGAACTAGGAGGAACACCCTTGCTCACTTCACACACAGAAGGAGCTAACTTTGCTCAACTCAAACTAGAACAAATTTCAATACAGTCTATGAGTCTCTTAAATAGATCTCATGCAAACAATAATTAGACACCTAATTACAATAATTAGATCTGCAGCTTTGAGTCTAAAATTGGCTCTCATCATGCAAACAATCGGTTCGTTAACTAACTGTCTGTAACACTCACAGTTTCAAACCACACAGGCGACCGACGTCGGTCTCTGTCTGCCTGGAGGTGACCGACGCCGGCCAATCTCTGACCGACGTCGATTGCTCTTCCTGTCTAATACTGCCGACATCGGTTGGCCTGACCGACGCCGGTGTCTGTGACACTTTAGCAACCTCCTCGAACCTCCTCCATGTCTGCATCAGTGAAGCTTTTAGCTCCACAACCTAACAAGATCCCATTCATGTTTTTCATCCCCGCTTGCCCTCTCGAGAGGGCATCATGGGTCATTGATTATTTCTTCATCCAAAATTTTAAACTTCTTCTTAACGAATATTTCATTATTTGAATATACATTAATATGCCTACTGTCTCGCAACACCTTCTTAAACAAGGGAAAAATGTAGATAATCAATTCTCACCACTCTCATGTTAAAATTGCAATTAGAATGATTTCTTATAAATAATGCAAATTAAGCCTAGAAACCATCAAAATGCTTTGATTCATCTGCACATGTCACATGTAATTTATGATTCACATTAATATGTCCCTAATCAGAGCATTATATTATACAAAATCATCACCTTATTCTAATTCATCTCAAGTCAATTTGTAACCTAGCAAATTGATGTTTTAAACCAATAGTGCAAGATAACTTATCAACTTCCAAGAATGCAAAAAGTCTAATCAAAATTACTTAGCTAAACAAATCCAATCAAATAATTAAGTGAAAATTCCAATATAAATTAATGAATATCTAATTTTGGAAAATGAAAAATCAAATATCAGGAACATGGCATCACCCATGACATCATCAAAAGGGGTTTCATCCACCAAGCATTAATGGAGATAAATACCTAATTAAGGCTAGCCATGCCTATTAATTGCTTGTACCCCTTAAAATTGAACTCATTTTTTGTCACTCATCTCATTTTTTATCCAAAGGCCATAATTGATTTTCCTATCCTATAAATGCAAGAGCCACCGTGGACAAATATCAAGTTTTTTTTGTAAAGATATAATGCATAAATCTTGCTAAAAACTTCACCATTTCCTCATCTTGAATGATAAAATCCTTTGGTGGACAAGGGGAGATGTAGTTGGCATGAACAAGTGCATTGATAAATAATCCTACTTCATAAACTGAGCTCAAACATTTGCAAAATAACTACTAAATGGAGTCTTAAAGGATGGTAATTGTCTTGTTTATCTTCTTTTATTGATTTCTTTGCCTATTAATTGTAGCTCACCCTAGGGAGAAATCTTAGAGTTTTAGTTCTTGAATTCATTCACTAATGTTGGATTAAACCTCTTTGTAATTCTTGATCCACACTATCAATCCAAGTTCCATGAGTAACTATTTATATACACATCCCATTCTTTGCATTTTCTCCCTCAACATCCAAACAATCCTTGATTGACTGTCGTGACCTTATCCATATTGCATAAATTATCCAATTGTGTTTCCTTGAATCGAAAAGGGCACGATAAACTATTCAAACCTCACTAGTTCCTTTGCATAGTTATCCCCATTGGATCTCCTCTTAGTTAAGCACTTGACTTATTTGTTGTCCCCTAATAGGTGGCTTGTGTCACAATGGTAGGGAAGACTCTCAGACATCTATGCTTTGAGAGGTTGTATCAATTTTTTACACATTCAATTTTAATTGCAATCACATGAACAAATAATAGATGTGGTGGTGTGACTTAAGTACCTCTCTTTAGAGGGACATAATGCATGATAAAGTCTCATACAAATGTGAAATTATACACATGTAACTTTCAAATTACTTCTTTATTTATACTAGAGCCGTTGAAACAAAATTTTGATTTTCAATAAATCCATAAGAGAAGATTATGACTAGAATTAAAGCCTGAATCAATAGCATAATGATGGTTGACATTGACAAGGTATCTTTGGGTTGCATAAATTTTTGATCACATGTTCCAAAAATATTTGTTTTGTCCAATTTGATTTAAATTTAACAAAGTTCATAGGTTTATAATGGCTGATCTCAACTCCACTTCTTTATTGGAAGGTTAACTTTAACAATGTGCATAACATAAATGATAGGGCCATGCTATAAAATTTTATGTGACAAACTTAGGTGATGATTCTATTTTTTTTGTAAAAATGGAGTCTTTTGAATCCACCACCACTCACAAGCGTATGCCAAAAGTGTTTCTAAGGTGTACACACTATCAAAGGTTTTAGAGGAGCCAAAGTGTTAGCAATCCCTCTTTCTAAATTGAGTAGGAGACTCGAAAGTAAATATTAAATAAAATAAACTTAAATATGGAATAATAAATTTCATTTCATGAAGTAAAAATCATAGAGTTTAAGAAACCTTAGGTGGCACACATATCTAAGATCACATATTCTAGTTCAATAATCTTGACAAGAATTGGCAAGTGAACTTTGAGATTTTGGTAAGATCTATAAGATTACATAGGGTGGTAGTTTTAGAATCCCAAAATATGGAATGTAGTAGATAATATTGAGAAGATAAAGGGCTTGTTATACTATAGAGGTTAACCAACTAAAATTGGAGTGAGGCTAAAAACAATTGTAACAATGACATGGTAGAAATGTTAACTAGAGGAGTGTTGTATACAATGGGGAGAATTTAGGTCTCCTTTGTAATGTAAAATTACAAATGGACTTCCTAAATTGGCCTTATAAAGGTTATGGGTTCAAATCCCACCTTTAATTATTGTAAATTCAACCTACTTCACAAACTTACCTTAGAGAAAAATCCTGGGTCCAATGGACACATGAGAGGAAGCCTATATAAACAATGTTTTTCTTTTTTGTGGGCCTAAAATGTTGTGGATTGCAACTCATTTATTTTGGCAGAAACCAAATTTACACATGACCTAGGTAGAAATAGAGGGAGGTTCAATGCTAACAAAGTGATGGAGGAAATGTATATTTGTAATATCAAAGTTTTGGTTGAACATGGTTTAACAAGTCTAGAGACACATTTGTGAGATCAACATAGAATTTTGAAAGCTTTAAGAAAACACAATTAAAACCTTAGAATTGAAAAATATGATTCTGGAGCTCCTTGAATATATGAAACCTTGAACGACATGGAGTTGGATGTTTTATCTTGCAATATCTAACAAACATGGTTTTGTGTGCTAGGATATCAATTATACCTCTCATCTTTTTCGAATGACATTTTTCAAAGTGGACAATAAGAGTGTGGAGAAATGGTATTAGATATGTGATTAAAATAATCTAAAAATCACATTAAAGTTTTACGTTAAGGACCCTTGAGTATGGATTCTTGATTGAGTATTGAGTTAAAACAATATAGGCCTCCTTAAACTGAAATTATTATCATGGCTATGTTTTTTGTTTTATATAAATCTTTATTGTTATATACATATCTATGGAAATATAAAATGTTGGCTATGCCAACTTAAGGATAAGTTTCACTACTATATTATGCCTATTTAGGGATAAAAATTGTGCCAAAATCAGGAAACATATGTCTTGGAAAACATAAAAACACTAACTTAACACATGATGTTCTTGATGCAAAGCTGCCCTCTATTTTGTGTTAGAAACAATTGCCAAATATTTAGTGGAAATGGCATTTTTGGACCCGATGCTAGATATATGCATAGGGTTTGAGTCAAGATCTATTTGTAATATTTACCCCAAAACTTTCATTTTTTCCCTATTTTTGGAGGGTTTTTTTGAAATTTAACAGGGAAGGATTTGTGTCATGTAAGTGTGCTAGAATTTGAATCACACTTTTTCTAATTTTATTTTTTTCCTTAGAAAGTGTTGTGTATTGGTCAAATTTTAGAACCCAAACTTATGTTACTTGTTTTTTCCCAAGTAAATTTATTTTATTTTATGTAATAATAATTAATTATAGATAATTTTATGAGCATCTACAACCTTAATATGATTAGAGTTAGTGTTTGTTCTCATTTTTCGCCCTCATTTTGCATCCATGTTTCATATTTTTTTTACATGCATGTCTCCTTTTTACTTTCTATTAAGGTTTAAGTAGGGGAATATCTTCCTCCTCCATCTACTCTTTGTTATGAAAAGAACATAGCATTATACTATATTTTATGTCAGGTAATATAGATATTGATATAGTAACAATAGTATCCTTTTTTTGGCTTGTTTAAATTCAAACTATTTGTCAAATTTGTGAGTGTGTGACAAGATTTTGGGTAGGCCAATCTTAGTGAATTTGAAGATTATATGGTAGATTCCAACATGATATTAGAGCTAGATCTGAGCTCTCCTTCCAATATGTTATATTTACAAATCCCTATGAACAAGTCTCCTCTCACCTCCATTAAAGTTATGATATAAGAGAAAACAAGTTTATATATAGTACTTTTAAGATATGAGATTTTTTAACATTTAACTAAAAAAAAGGAGATATTTTTAAAATTTGTTTGCATGATATAAAAATTAAAACAAATAAACAAATCTCTGGAGGAGTTTTAAAATGTTTGGAGATCCAACCCCTCTCCCCATGACATCAACTTGCAACCCCTTTACTAGTTAAAGCCGCCCATGTTCATCTTTGATCATGTGATTTATGTTGTCAGTTTCTTGTTCCATCAACTCAAGATTCCTTGAGCAATTATTTCTATACACATACCACTCTTTGCATTTGCTCCCTTTGCCTCCAAACAACCCTTGATTGACTATCGTGACCCTTTCCATCTTGCATAGATTGTCCAATTGTGTTTCCTTGAATTGAAAAAGGTGATACAAATTATTCGACCCTCATCAAGCCATTTACAAAGTTGTCCTCACTAAGTTTACTCCTAGTTAAGCATTTGACTCACTTGCCTTCCTTTAATTGGTGGTTTGTTGCACAATGGTAGGGAAAAATCTTAAGTATTTGGGCTGTGAAATGTTACATCAATTATATACACATTCATGTTTCATTGTTATCACATAAATGAACAATAGTTGTAGTGGTGTGGCTTAATTACCTCTCTTTTGAGGGATATAATGCAAAAATTACAAGATTGGAAAAAATGATTTGATGAAAAGGTAAAGAAATTAGAATGAATGAATAAAAAAGATACTTCATACATGTGTAAATAAAAAAGATGCTTCATACATGTGTAAATAAGAGGAATTACAACGAATGAATAAGAAACATGATTTATATTAAATTATTAATTTCAATTCGAAGTCAAGTTTAATTAGAAAGACTCATAAACTTGAAAATAGATGCCAATAAAGTATTACACCCTATTAAAAGATAAATATCATTAGATGTATTGTCAATGAAAATCTTCAATGTTCTTATAATGGTTTACAATTAAATGAAGATTATATGTCAAATCAATAATTTAATATTAAAATATATTAAATATAATTAATGAAGATTACATGCCAAATCAATAATTTACTAGCATTTCTAATTATAATGGTTCAAATCTAGTAATTTATGAAAAGAGGTATTCTTGACATTTATGTTGAACCCCCAAAAACCAAAATTATTAGTCTCAAATGTAAAGACATTTTAAATGAATAAATGTAAGATTAAACATGTTTTTGTAACATATATATACACATATATATTAGATAATGTGATGATAAGTGTAACCTAAAATGTTATTGAGGGGTGGTGGTGGAGTGTAATAGTGTGAGATGTCAATAAAAATGACATACCTTAAATTTGGTCATCATAGTATATATTTTTATTTGATAGGGTAAAAGTTATGGGTTTTAAAGATCCTAAAACTTAATATAAAGGAGAGAAAGATGAATCATTTACATACAAATGGGACGCCTCTACCAATGATAATGGGGTAAGCATAACAACAACATGTCAAACACAACTAATAAGATAACCCAAATAGTGGTTCTAAGCAACCTCTTTCTGTGTATTTTCAGCGATCTTCCACTTTCTTTCTACCTTCAACAATTGTCTTCTATGGTTTTATTCGGAGTCTTTCCAAATAAAGAGTTTTTGCCTAGATTCCCCTTGAGCGGAGGGTCATACAAGAGGGTTGTAACACTGATGTTGTATCTTTTTTTTTAAACCTTTGTATAGCCCTCCTTATCATTTTAACAACATAGGGCTGGGATTTGTCTTCCACTACTAGGTCCTCAGATGTTTCTACCCTAGATAATTCCATTCTTGGGTTTTTCTTAGAGGAGGAGACTAGAATGGAGGGGAATACCGTGTTCGTGGATTTTCTTAGAGAGATTAGATCTTTCAACAAAACATCTTCAGATTAAGGGGGACTTTTAAGGTCCTCATTTGGATTAGAGGGTTCAGGGTCTTCCAAAGGTGATGTAAAATCGTTATCAGAACCATTTGAATCTTTTTTAGCATCCACCTGTAGATGGTCAAGGTTATAGTCTTTCCACCAAGAGGATTCCTATTTTTTGTAGGGAACTACAACTTTTGATTAAATGCCCTGTATTAAAACAACTATGATAATGAAATAATAAATCTTCATAATCCAGGGGTTGGGACCAAGAGCCATCCCCAACTTGTAAAGTGATATTTTCATGCAAATTCTTGGAAGTATCAATATTCACCAAAATTATGGCAAAAGTAGTTTGATAAAAATGATCAGTATCTGGATGCACTTGCAGGTAATCACCTAGTGAATTACCAATAACCTTTAGACTGGATTCAGTCTAAAATTGAAGAGGAAGATCAGGCAGGTGAACCCAAATGGGTTTTACATTAAGTGTTTCTATGAGGGGGTTGAAGGTAGGGGACCATGGTTTGAAGACCAGAGGGTGGTGATTCAATCACCAAAAAATATTTTGAATCTCTTCCTTGTCTTCAATATTTTGAAAGACGATATTAAATTTTTTGCACAAGGGTGAATATAAAAAGTACTTGTTAGAAGGGGTTGCCAATGCTTCAAGATCCAAGCATGCAACTCTTGAAGTTTTGGCCAGTGATCCATGAATCTAAAGATGAGACCTTTAGTTGAGAAGAATTCCTTTGATCTAATCACTTGTCTAATCTCCTCCTCATCAAAGATCACAACAGGGTCAGAAGATGCAGGTTTGAGAGTTATGGGATCTACTTTTGGATCTGTCTTATAAGATACTACCTCAGCAAAGGATATATGCATTTGAGGGTTCACCGTAACTTCCATTTCCATGACATCCATGACTCTGTTGACAGCAAGGGTTCTACCTTTGGCTGGGAGGAGGTGGGAGAAAGCATTTCAAAAAAATTAGTTCTTCCATGGATGACCTAAATAGGGGAACCATTTGCATCACCAAATCTAGTAAAAGCCGCCTTCCACTTCAGAGTTTGCTTGTAGATTTGAGATGAGTCAACTATGTGCTTTGTACCTTCTATAATAGTCTTCTGCATAGGGTCTATCTTTTGCATAGTGTCCATGTTCCATGCAGTAAAAACCTTCTACCCAAAATCCCCTGACATAGGGGAGCCTCTACCATGAGTAGGAAGGGAAGCAATGTCAGTCTTCCACTCAGTGATGGCCTTCTGCTCAGAATCGCCAGACACAAGGGAGCTTCTGCCATAAGCGTGAAGGGAAGTAGAGTCAGCATTTTATGCAATGATGAGCTTTTGTCCAAAATCGTCAGACACATGGGAGCTTTTGCCATGAGCAAGAATGGAAGCAATGCCAGTCTTCTGCATAGTGACGACCCTCTACCCAAAATCCCCAGATACGGGAGAACTTATGTCATACGTGAAGGGAAGTAGTGTTAGTCTTCCATGCAATGATGACCTTCTGTCCAAAATCATCAGACACAAGATAAATTATGTCATGGGTGAGAGGATCAGGAAAACTCATTTCAAATTCTATTTTACCTATCATAGTGTATTTTTTATTCCTTCTTATGAAAAGCAATAAAAAAATCATGATTTTTTGAATATATAGTGGAGTTTGGAATATTTTTTCTCAAAAATATTTTATTAAGACTGATGCAATGGTATATTTAGATTGAGAAAATCTATCACCAATCAATAAAAAAATTATAGAAAAAATAATAAAATTATAAATTAATATGAAAAAATCTAATAGAATAAATTATATAAAAAATCTAAAATAAACACCTTAAGATTGATACATATTAATATTTTTAAAATAAATATATTTAAAATATCTATTCTACTAACTATCTAATTTATATACTAAATAAATAAATTAAATAGTGTTTACTATATATTATTTATAGACATTTATCACTGACACACTACTACATTTACATATAAAACCCATCTCTCACTCAAGAATTTATGCTTTTCGATCTTTTTAAAACTGTGAGAGATGCAAGATGAAGTTTAAGAAGCTCTCAAAAATTATACATACATACATATTCCTCATTACATGAACTGTAGTCCATAAATAGTCACCATAGTTTTGACATGGTGTATTGTTAATAAGCTGTTCAATCCATACAATGCATTTTATTTTAGTTTTTCATGTTAATTTTATTACAGGGGGTGAAGGTTTCAAAGACCCTTTTATGTTTTGACCATATTTTGGTCACACAAAGGAGTTTAAAAAGAAAATTGATTCAGTGGAAAGTTGATTGAGATGTCTTCAAATTGGTGGAAGAATGTTCAAAATTTCTTCCCACAACAGGTTTTAAGAGAACAATACCCATAAAATTATGGATGGGAAGGAACGATAATAGAATTCAAAATTGTATTAGAGATGAAAAATGAGATAGACTATAAATGATAAAATATATTTTTATTTGGGAAAATATTTTCAATAAAAATTTAACACCACTTTTTTATCTTCTTGTATGAATTTAGATGTTTTGCATAATAATGTATTTTAAAATTATGCAGTATGGGTATAACAATAAAAAACCATCCAAATAATATAGTGTTAGGTAATGGATCACCAACTTTATACAACGCATTTAACAATTTTTGGAGTATATCTTTTGATGCCTTTTTAGTAATTCTCAATCAACAAATTTCAGTGGGCTATAACTTCATCTATTAATTTTTATTTTTTTCATTTTTAAAATTGTAAAGGGTAAAATCAACAATATTTTCTCAAAATTATTGTAAATTTTTGATAATTTTATTCATCTTTTTAGTGTGAAATTACAATTTTAATAAAAAAATATTTTGGAGTTCGATTTCAATTTGCAATTTTTTAGTGTTAGGTAGAGATTTTTTTGGGGGGTGGGTGAGTGGGATGGTTGT
The DNA here is from genome assembly GCA_037957365.1 of Torreya grandis. NCBI lineage: Eukaryota > Viridiplantae > Streptophyta > Pinopsida > Cupressales > Taxaceae > Torreya > Torreya grandis. Next base: position 1,576,063 of record JARHVA010000816.1, read on the forward strand.
AAGGTATGTATTTTGTGTTAATGTCGAGCATTCATTTTTTATTGTTTCTTGCACCAATTGTTTGATGGTTGAAAATATTAGTCTTGTAATTTCCATTGTTTTCAAGCACTTTATCTCTACCATTCCTTCAATCCTGAGATACATACTACATGTTTTTATCTTCACATAAGTTGGATACAAAATATTGTAGATTATGAATTGTTTTTATTGTCTATAACGGGTGAATTAAAGCTTCATGACTTGTTAACTCACAATTATTATATATTGAAGGAATCCATGTTAGATTTGTTATTGTACAAATTGATCTAGAGAACAAAGACAAAACTAATCTAGGAAACACAGAAGACCCAATGGTTAAATTGGTGTGATGAGGCACAAGGCCTCATAAGCATGGGTGTTTTAGATGGATTTAAATTTCATATTTGGAAATTGGATACTCCAAAAGTACTTTGAGATAATCTTGAAGAATTATTTTGAGAGATGAATTAACTTAGGGCTCTTCGATTGATAACAACTTATCTTCCTTAGATCCTAGTGATTTCCAAACCATTTAAGACTTACTAAGTTCAAGTTCATATAATTTGAATTACAATCATCAAAAAATATCCATGAGCAAGGTGTCTCCATTAAATGTGTAACAGATTACTTTTTTTTACTTTAATTGGCCAAAACCTTTGGTATCGAGATTTTTTTTATTATTTTACAAATTATGTTTTCTATGTAAAATAATCCTACTCTATTAAAAAATACTAAATTTTGATAATTTTATTGGGTAATATTGACTTAGACGTGAGTTAAGGTTGAGTTTAATAACTATTTTTTTTTTAATAATTTTGTTTTAAAATCATAAATCTTATTATAAAAAGTAAGTTTTATAAATCATAATACCCACTTGGAAATTTTTTGTTAATTTTCTATTAATTTCAATAATAGGATTGAAAGGTGCACAAATTTCAATATTTTGTTTTCATCGATGTTTGTACAAAGTTGTTAGATATACACTTATATTTTAAAAACTTTCATATCAATGAATAATGGTCTCTTGTATAAGATAATTATATGATATTTACTTGATACATATCTAATATTTACCAAAATTTTACATTGTGTTTCTATGATACTTTCATCTCAACACCAAATCAAACTTATGGTAGGTATATTATATTTATTTCATTCTTTTAGAGTCGATATATATATTTTTAATTACCTCAATTTTATTTTAAGTTAATGTTATTTTTTTATTTAATTTTATTACTACACACAATTATCATATCTTTACTCAAAACCCCCTATTATCGACATGTGTCAGATCATGATAAATGTTGCAAAAGCCACTTGATTTAAAAAAATATTATATTGATTGTTATTTTTTGTGAATTTTTTGATCACTGATTGTCCATTATATAAAAAATAACTTACTTTTAATTTAGGTTTATGATTGGCACTCATCCTATTGATGTGGGTTTTATGCACACTCCATAATTTTTTATGAGGTTTCCTCTAACGTTTTAGGATCAATGGACATGATCACTTTAAGGCGCATGTTGTAGAGAATTTAGTTTTATAACACCATGTTGGTGGAATAGTGGTGAACGACACAAATTATTTATCATGGGTAAACTGGCTATAGATGAACCTAGATCTACTTGGAGTGGGTGGAAGGATGATGATTCTAACTAAGGTGGGTAGGATGGTTAAAAAGACTTCAAAAAAAGAGGGAAGAGTAAGGCACAAAAGAAAGCTTGTAAAAAATCTAGGGATAAAGTCTTTCAGGATTAGTATTTAAACTTAAATAGGACAAGGAATCTAGACTAATACTTATTACAAGCTATTGTAGCACATAAACAATCAAATACAGTAAAGAGTCAAATGAAAATTGAACACAATATACTCAAACTAAAAAAATTAAGGTTATCTAATTGCCAGATTATTGTTGCACATTTACAAGAGGATTATGATAAGCATGCAAAAGATTTTCAAATCAACTGTATCTAAAATTGAAAGATTCTATTTAAAATAGATACCTCATATATATTTAAAGCACTAATTTACCAGAATGATAGAACATCTTAAGCAATCCATAGAATTGAAAAAGAATGAATATTCGCACATCAAGACCAAGTCAAGGAGAACTTCTTTCAATTTCCTATTAATCTCAATAGCCAAAATTCTCCTCTCTTTATGACCGGGAGGTTACATGTATTTATAAGCTCGATATGGGGAATGCCTCATCTCTTCCAGCTTTTCCTACAATTACAAGTCTAAAAATATAACCTCTAATTCAAAATCATGAAAAGATGCATGTTATAATGATAATACTCAAAATATATTTGCTAACTAAAAATAAATTATGCATGTACAATAATAGATTGAGAACTAAAATCCCACTTTGGTGATAAATATGAAAATACATAATCATTCTAAAATTAGAGTGATGATGCAACATTGTTAACTGGATTAGTCGATGAAGATACTACAGTTATAATTGTGGCATGGACTAAGAGCTTTGTGAAACTAGAGGGGCATTAACTACCAACTGTGTGCATGTTATAGACCTAGAAGCTACCTCTTTAGCCTTTAAAACTTCACCCAGTATGTAAGTTGCATCAAATTCTTTATCTATGACTTCAAAATTTAGTAGCAAAGGCTTCAAAATTTTGACTGCCTCAATCATTAACCTTTCTTCCTCTGCTTCCAAGCTCTTGAACCCAGTTACTAAATCCTCGACCCTCATTACTCTATCTTTGGAAAAACTAACAAATTATAATACCTATTTGTTGGTTTTATATAAATTACCTTCCACTTCTGGTCTAAATTATTCAACAACTGAGTGGAGAAGGTTCTCAAAATTGGGTCGATTGACCAGCTCCCTTGCCTAGGTGATCACTTTGGTTACTCGCATGTCTCCCAAAATTTGTAGTCTTCATTTTCATGAATAATAAAAAGACTCAACAACTTTTTCATTTATCTATGACAATTTAGGAAGGCATTCCTTTTGGAAATCACATAATTTAAACACCAAGAAGCATCCATGCTGATCATCAAATTGAGCTGATCAAAAGTGTTAATCCTAAAACACTGGACCAAAAAATTCAATCATTTTTTATCTTTCATTTTGTTCTAAAATGTAACAATATCTACTCTATGGGCCTAATTGGCTGCCCTAGATACTAATATTGAACAAAATATTATACAACTTTGTAGCTGTACTCTGTACATTAGTAATCACCTTTAGAGGAGCCTATATAATATGTATTTATTTCCATTTTTTCAAATCTTCCTCGGTTCTTTGGTGCATCTCCTTCAACACCGACCCAATAGAATCCACAAAAGTATTGAAATCCTCAATGTATTCAGTAGGATCATTGGGATTTATTTTGGTTCTTTTGGCTAATGAGAAAAACTTTTCTCTTTGTTCAAATTCTATCTCTCCTTTTGTTCTTGTATTTACCATTTTCCTCTTCTTCACTCTCTTTATAGTCCCACTTTCTTTGTCAAATCGAGTGGAAACTATGGGTAGCTCTATCAAAACTAGATTTTTTCTTTCATATCTAGCATTTTGCATCTTCTTACCCATTGAGGAACTATAAGTTCTCTTATTTCTTGTCCTTGAGCAAGTTCTAAAGATGTATAAGGTTGAAAGTTCATTGGAAGGGATGTGATCACAGTGGTTGGTAGTGAGGCACTTATTTGAATGGGTATTTGGGGGAACTTCTGACCAACCACTTACCATTTAGAGGTTTATTTCCTAGGTGTCACCTCAGCCAAGAATGTAATCAAATCTAGGGTTATCTCTATAGTCATGGTTGCTTTTGGTAGGGCCAATGGCTGGGTCATGGGAAGCTCTAATTGGGTTAACGTATTCCTAGGAATTGGTGGCTTATTAAAAATTGAAAATGTAACCAAATTCTTGAAATAGACTACACTAGGAGTCCTTATTAGTTTTGGTGAGGAAAGAATATTTGAATCCATACTAGTGATAATAGAACTAGATGACACAATACTAGGCATTACCATAGGTAAACTTACAGTTGGAATTTCTATATTAAAAATTAAATAAATTACAAAAGAGATAACTTTATAATTTTTTTGACTTTGTTTTGGTGTGAGGCCGACTATGGTGTGTCCTCCTTGTTCACCCAGACTCAAAGATTTTGCTTTCTCCAGCTTAGCTTCTTCATCATCTAGTTGTGCCATACCCATCTCCTAGTATTCTGTCAGAGGATAATCAATCAAAGATATCACTTTTTATGGTTCTTCTTCCAACTCCATTGTAACCTCTACATCTTTCTCCTCCTCTTCATTAGCTTATTCTATGATAGGGAGACCCAGTGATGGTTTCTCTTCTAGTCTTTTATCCCAAGAAGGAGTAGGGGAGTCCTTATGCTTCTTTTGGTATGTGAAGATAAGTGTATTAGAGGGTGGATGAAATGGTATAGGGCTTGTGGGAACAATTATGTAAGGAGGTGGAGTTTAAGGTGATGAAGTGGAAGATGTGGAAGGCATAGGGCTTCCCTGAGGGGACTTGGAAGATTTGAAAGAGTCAGGGGCAGTGGGAATTGAAGTGAAATCTAATTGAAAGAATTCAAAGAGGCTCACTTGGATGACTAAGGTAAGAGGAGGCAAATGAGTCATCACAAAACTACTCTTCCTTTGATCAAATAAGGAAACAAATGGTCTCTCCCTGGTATTTGGTGTGCCCAAGACTTATTCATATGAAGCTATTGAAGCAGAAGGTACTTGAGGACCAGGAATTCCTCTCAAAATATCCTTACTAAGTTGAGGATTTGATTCCCTTTGACTCCTAGATTGATCTGATTATTATTTTGTGGCTTCTGTTGAAGGAGAAAGGGGTTGATCCAATGGCTAGGAGCCTTGTGGTGGAGATGAAGGCCATTACTGATTCCATGCATTTTGGGCCTCTTCCTCTATTGCCTTTGGATTATATTGTAAGGCCTATGCAAGTATCATAAATATTTTCTTATCCTTCATCTTTATCTAAAATTCAAAGTCATTCAAGGCATTTAAGAAAATATGATCATGATCGTATGCCTAGTGATTATAAGAATAATTTACTTTCTTCTTTTCCAAGATGGTTTTGAGATACCTCCTTATTCTCTTCATGGGGTCCCATTTCCTAAATGGTTCAAACTATAAATTGTACTACATCTTAGCTTTATCAGATGAAATGAAATGTGACCTAGTCACATAATTGTGTTTCCCAATACTAAAAAAAGTTTTATAGTAGTAGGCCAAATGTCTTTAACCTAATTCTTCATCAATACTATTGAAAAATTGATAAGTTATCTCCTATTCTACAATATAATCTGGAACATGATGAGGCAATAGTAAAGGAGGAATCCTGTTACCCTCTACTCAGATGATGGTTACATCTAAATACAACCAATAATATTCCATCTTGTTGAGAGTCCTTGTTATGTTTTTTAGGTAGTTTGGGCATTTGGATGCCCTGTATTGCTTGGTATAAATGAGGATATACCTCATTATTTATTCTTTTGATATCATTTATGTAGATATGAATGAAGATAAAGGATAAGTCCTCTCTGACCCTATTTGCTAAATATTTGATTGATGGTTTCCATTCCTAGCCATAAGGCTTATACACAGTGGCCATTACTACATCCAAAAAGTAAGACATCATGTAGAAATTTATGTCCTTAGGTATTCAATTAGGGTAGAGTATCCATTTCTTCAGTCGTGCACTTATGATCTCACCCAGTGCTATCAATTTTTTAGTTATCAATAATATGTTTAATAGTAGAATCCATTCAACCTTGAACATAGGTAATACTTAGGAACCCATATAACCTATTCAATAGTGCCATTGCAATGACAAATCCATGTCTAAATTTAATGATATAATTGTTGAAGATTTCTCTCTTTAAATTGAGCCTTTGGCCCTTTACAAGACATTGCTTCAACTTCCCATCCACAATGTTATACTCAAGCCATACATTGGCTAAGACTTGATTGCAGGTAGTCTCAAGATAAGGAAGCCTAAGATACTTTTCAAATGCCCTTCTCAATATATAAGCAAAAGTAGTCTAGAATTTATTTACATGAATGATATACCTAACAATGGTTCCATTAATGAATAAAATCTTCAAGAGGTCAATGCATGGCGTTACCTTAGGTTTGGTTGTAGCCTAGTGGAGACCTTAATCCTCAATTGACAACAAATCATCTATATATTATTTGGCCTCTGGTGAGAGTTTGTACTTTGTGAAATAAGACTGAATTGATTTGACCTCTTCCCAAAGTGTTGATTAATGACATAATTTAAAGTTCAGGGCACTCTTCTCAAATATTATCTTTATATTCAGTCGATCCCACAAATGAGTATAGGGAGGGGACTGAGGGCTTATCTCACTATGAAAAATAGGCCATTATTATCCTTTAGTCATTGCAACTCCTATGAGGTCCTTGACTGGTTTATTCTCCATTTAGTGGCTGAATAAATTTAGGGCTTGTGTGACACTAGGAAGCTTGATAACACAATCATTTAATCTAAAGAGCAATAACAAAGTAAATCCTAATTTTTGTAGATTTTGTATATATCATTCGTAGGCATGAATATTGAATGTATTTTTTCACCTTCAATGCAAATAATAAACTTTCACTTTTAATGCATTATTCAATTTGAATGTGCAATTCAGATTTGGTGGATGCCCTTACTTGCCAAGTGTTGATCTTTCATTAATTCTTTATGTTTAGTCATTATTTTTGAGACAACTATCAGCGATTCATTGACTTACTTTTTTGTTGTGTTGTCGATCATTCTATTTTATGTTTTGGTCATACTTTTTATGGATAGTGCCACTTTTTATGTCCTCATTAACCTAGCCCTTTAAATTTCTTCACTATGTTGGGGAGGTCCTATGGTGGTGACTTAACATGATCAAGCCACGTGGATTGATCTCGAAGTAGTAGAAACACATAAGCTTGGAGCATTAGATTGGTATTCCTTTTGGTGAAGAACCTTACATGGTCAAGAACCAACATGATCGAGACACATGAAATGATCTAAGAAGTTAGGAGATTTGGGAGCTTTGAACCATTATATTGGAGACTAGCAGACTGCTTAACCTTTCAAAGAGGTGGATTACTACAAATGTGCTAAGTGTCGATTACTCAAAACCCTAAAAGCTTAGAAACTCAAGATGATTAGGTTGCAAACCAAAGAATCATTAAACCTACTCATGGAAGCATATTACCATGATCAAGACACATGAAATGATCTCAGAAGCCCATAGACTTGGGAGCTCTAGACCATTAACACATGGGAACATGGAAATATTAAATTTGCTAATAAATAGATGAAGTTTTTGTGTCTCCTTTTTAGCATGAATATGTCACGTGGCATGTTTACAAAGCCTAGTAGGCTCAAGAGCTCAGAAGAATTAATCTTTTTTAGTCATCTAAAGCTACGAATAACTTAGAAATTTTTTAATCATCTAAAACTCTTAATGACATGAGAATGATGTGTATCACTACTACATGAAATATTTACTATGGGCCTGATTGGAGAAAATTAATGATCTTCAGATATTAATATTGTGATCAAAATATATACTAAGACATAAAAATATTAGATCTATTAATCCATAAATCACATCAAATTAAAAATCATGAAAAAATCTAAGGTTTTAAATAAATTAAGGTACTAGTTCAAGCTTATAGTTTTATAATATGAACTCAGGTAATGCTAGATTTTTTGAAATAACTCTAAATAACAAATACATGATACCTTAGTCATAGATATTTAGGATCATAACTCCCTAAAATAGAGGTTTTACAATAATGAGCCCCTATTTTAAAATTTAAAAAATAGGGTGTGTGTGTTAGAGCGCAACAAATGCCGACTCACAAGAAAAAATACTCCTAAGTATTTTGAGAACCCATATTTTAAAAATATATTATGATAGATCTTCAATCTTATCAGTCCATCTTATAGAATAGAACTCTTACTTCCTGATGCAACATACAAACCTTCCCATTCCTTGGATTAGTGTGTGATCTAGTGAAATTAATTTTCCTTGGTCATGAATATTTTGACAAAGACCCAAATAAACATTATAGGTTTTATTTGGGCATTGTTCCACTACTATCTAGGTGTTCACATCCCCAACAAAGATACCTATGATTACACTCAATGCCTTACTCTACTACCAACCAGGTGTCCATAGTCATGGTAGAGTTTACTTGAATCACCTATCCTCTATTAATTTTTTGCTCTTTTTTTTCTTTCTAAAAATCATAGATAGAGGAAAGTTGGAAACCACCTTTGGCTAGATGTATGAAATAATAAAACTTATTGGTCAATATGTCCCTATCAATGTGTATATGACCCTATGTTCATCATCTACTACTTAGGTTTTAACATATGATAGTGCAATGCATCTTTGGAACTGGGAAGATTTTCTAAAATTTGCATGAGTATATCAGAGCAAATGCTAAAGGATGAGTAACCCTATTCAATCTAAGTAAAATAAAATGTAATCACAATACATACATCAACTCCAAAAATTCTAATACTGTCAGAATAAATTTTTCTTAGTACCAATTGTGCTCCCTTTAGGTATCAACCTCTTTCTTTTGGCACATGCTTTTGGATTCAGTTTAGAAACTTTGTTTGAGACAGTTTTGGAAATTAGGAAACTAAACTAGAAAGCAAGAACTAAGATATTAAAAGCAACAAAACTACTCTAAAGGAAAACAGATGCAGAAAATAGAAAATTTAATCTACAAAGTAAGAAATCTAATCTAGGGAGTGGGAAATTTAATCTAGAAAGCAGGAAATCTGATCTACTTCTACTCTAAATCTCTATTTATAGTTCACTCTAATGCATTTCTAGTTAGAGCAGCTATGAAGTAATGCTTCAAAAGTTGTCTATTGATTGGAAATGTGGGGTCCTTACCTTGGAGATCTTTTAATTGAAATACATTGTTTCCAAAGATTTTAGATACATGATGTAATATCCCCTATGTTTGAACGTTTGAGATCTTGTTGTTGTCATCTGTTTATCTATCTTGATGATCCTTTAAATATGTAAGAATTTAAATATTGTTCCCTCCCTTATTTTAAAATATTTACTTGTTAAAATATAATTAGAACAATCTCTTTTCTTTAAATTATAATCCAATAAATATTTAAATCCACATAAATCACAAGGAATTTTATAATAGAATTTATGAGTAACTTGTGCCAGACCTCTCTAGGAAGGCTAGAGGAATTATGTTAGGACCTAGAGTAAGATGAGTGGATGTGCTTGTAGAGTGTAAATTTAGATAATGTAAGAGAAGTTATTGTCGAGTATAAGGGACCCTTTTGACTTTGTCCTAAGTTGTTGACTTAGACAAATAAGTCCACATGGGCTTATAAGGTCATTAAGAAGAGGTATGGGATTGTAAGAAATGAAACGACTCTTATAAAAAAAGTACTCTCCCATTAATTTGGTTGGGTGAAAATTATTTGGATTTTTTAAAAAAAAAAAAAAAGAGAAAAAGATAGAATTATATTTTATATGGTTAATATCCTTGTAATTTGACTTTGAAATTACACTAAATGTTTAACTTTAATATGTAATATACACTTTCTATTTATATGCATTAATTTGGTTGGGTGAAAATTATTTAGATTTTTTTTTTTTTTTCTTTTTTTTACACTTAGTCTTATTTTGGGTTGTTCATCATTTTGGAAGAAGTGGGAGAGGAGCTTATGTGGAGTAGACCCTCATAGCGCTTGGGAGGTTATGGTAGGCTTGGCAAATGGTGGGGTAGAAGTATGCCTCTTATGTCATTATGTTTGATTAAAATCAAATAAAAGTTTAAAAGAAATTATTCATATTTGATTGGAAAAATTAACTCTTTCCCCCTCTTCTCTATTATCTTCTAATATCTTGAATTTTGTAGTAAAATGAATATAAAAATATTGTTTTGAAAAAATTATGTTATTATTTAATTTATAGATTATATGGATAATTAATGTAGTGAATACTTATATTTTCTTAAACTCTTCAAGTGAATCTCTATTGGAGATGAAAAATGAAATGTTTAGAAATAGGAAAAAAAAGGATTTGTGGATGTTGTTCAATTATTGTAAGAAAGAAATTCCTCCCTCTTATCCATTTCTAAAATAAATTTATGAAAAGATAAAGATTATGAAATTTTACATTATTATTCTAGCTAATTAATGGGTGAACATTATTTATTATTAAAATTGTTACATAAAGTGTAAGCCAATATGATGAAAAATATGTATATTTTGTAAATAAATAGATATGTGATATTTGTGTCTCCCTCTCATAATATTAATAACAACAACAACATGAATTATTTATTTTAAAATTAAATGAAGCCAACACACACACACACACACACACACACACACACACACACACACACACACACACACACACACATGCAAATCCTCATTTTTTTTCTTAATATTCACTTTCTTTAATTAAAAGTTTTATTTGTAAAAAAAAATAGAGAGGGGTTATCTTTATGTTGTTGAATACAAATATATTTATTTATTTAACACTTCTTTTATATTGATTATAAGTAACCCTCTTAAAGTGAAAATGATTCTCATATAACCAATCGTTATCTATTTATTAATTTTGATAAAAATAGATATTGGATTTACTTTCACACCTATTATGAAAATTACTTCTGTTTTAATTTATATAAATTTATATTTTATTTTAAACAAATAAAATATAGTTACAAAAAATATCCATTCTAATATATAATTTTTGTTATATATATATATATATATATAAAATTTAAAAAATAAAATAATATATGATAATAATGAATACATTATTTTATTTTAAAAAATATAATATATATGTATGTATATACCTCAAATTATAAAATAAATTATATTATAAAGATTTAAAAAAATAGAAATATATATATTTATATAATAATAAAGGTTTTGAAAGGGGTTTTGGTGCACAACTATTAAAATGAATAGCCTCTTTAGTACATTTGTTTATTCAGATCAAACTTTTCATTCCAATTTCCAGACAAAAGGTGAATATTTGTGAGGAACCTCAAGAGAAAAATTAAAACCTTCACAGTTAGTCTGGAAATGACAAAGAAAAGCTTCAAATCCCCTTTAATTGTCAATTTTAAATATGAATTTATTGTTAACAGGAACAACTATTCTCTTTCATGAGAAATTTTTACAGAAGCTTTCTAATAATAATTTCTTAAAATTCAACTCAATTTGCAATCTTCACCACAACACCATTCACAAATTATAGTCTTCCTACAAGACTACTCTCCATGTTTCCTTATTTTTGTTACTTATGTGCTTTGAATCCACAATCTTTCCCTTTGTAATTTATAAATAAACAAGCTTTTGATTAATTTACATCTATATTTAATATATTATCCTATCAAAATATCAATTTCAAGCTTAAATATTAAACAACTATAATTTTATGACTATATTATCCTCAATTCTCATTTAGAAGCTACTACAAATTCCTTCTTGAAATTTTTCTATGCCCCTTTTGGCTTTTCACTTTTTATTTCAATAATTTATTCAATTTCTAATAAAAATAAATCCCCTTTAGGAGTTGGAATAGAATAAATAAATTATTCAACAAGATGTCTTGCCTTAACTTGAGTTGACCACTTCAAATTCTTTGCATGCATTCAATATTTTAAAAAATTAGTCCCACCATGCAAATTCCATGTCATATTTCAAGAGGAGGAATTTAATTCAAGAGTTTAATTCCAATCATGCAAATTCTCACACCAATTTTAAAGAATAAAAAATTATTTTATTGAAAAAATGTTATTCCCTTTCTCTTAAATAAATAAAATTGCATGCAAACACTAGTAATTAATTCCTTAATCATAAATATGTGAAAATGATGCTTTTAGAAAAATATAGAGATAAATAAATTAATATTTGTATTTAATTCACTACCACTTGAACCTATAACTTCTCATTCACTGGTTACATCTCTTATTTGAAAAATTAAATATAAATCCACTTGCAACAACAACTATCTCCTTGTATTGAGCTAGTCAGGACATGAAAATGTGGATGGTGACCTCGTTGTTCTGATCTATGTTATGTTGGACTGTGATGAAAATGGCAAAAAGAGAGAAGGAAGGTGCATGGGGGAAGGAGGGCATGAAGGGGGAGATCGCAGGTCGCAGCTACAAGGTGGTGTTGGGAGTGCAACAGTCAGCCCAGGGAGTGCAGCAGTCGGCCAAGAGCCTAAGGAGTGCTAGAATGGTTTTCCCCCCACTATTTTCAGGTCCATGTGATGCTGAAGAGCCAACTGGCATGAGACTTCCCAAGGTCAATGGATGCCTAGAAAGATGCAAGGAGAGACCCAAATTGGTCATACCTATGGACATGATTGCTAAGGATATCGAATATTATACAAATCATTCTCTGTATTGCAAGTTTTTGGGGCTCAAGACTTCGTTCCAGTTCTTGGAAACGTGGGCTCAGAGGACATGGGCTCCAAAAGGAGAAATGGATATCACAATGTTAGCCAATAGTTATTTTATGGTCACTTTTACCTGCTTGACTGACTGCAGCAGAGTCTTTGTTGGAGGTCCATACTTTCACAATCAGGTGGGGCTATTTATCAAGCCGTGGCATGCTGGTTTTATACCTTCAGAGGAATTGCCAAACCGTGTTTCAGTGTGGGTGCGGCTGCCTCACTTCCGGTGGAATGCTATCGTGAAGATACCCTGCAATTACTTGCGTCCCTCCTGGAAAGGCCAGTTGGTTCATCAATGTCAATCCTTGGGAAAATGGTAATGACTTATGCCCGCATTTGTGTTGAAATTCATTCTTAGTAAGCCAATACTTGATGCTGTTGAAATGAGTGTGGGACCCTTTTCCTGGGTACAACAATTGGATTATGAAACTCTTCCCTTTCACTATCGTCTTTGCCATGCTTATGGTCACTTGCAATGATGGTGTCCCAAATCTAAAACCTTTGAATCTCAGCCTGCTCAACCTACTCGTAATCTGCCTGGAACTAACAAAGGGAAGGGCCTGATTCCAAATGAGGTGCCAAAAATTGATGGTTTTATCCTGGTTAAAGGGTGATATAGAAGCAAGGGTCAAAAATGGTCTTTGAAGGAAAGACAGGTAGATGACTCGCTTAACAGATTTGAAATTCTAGATGACCTTAACCAACAGGAGGTGAACCCAGGGTTGATGATTTTGGATTAGTAGATTGAGGGCCCAGCCCAGGAGAACAATGTTTCAGTTGATTTAGTTAAATCACAAGATGTTGGGCATGGGCACATGGATATGGACCAATAGATGTTGATATCAGATGTTTTGAATTCCTCAGTTGTTCCCTCTAAAGAAGATGGGAATTTATCTTTAACAGGGAAATCTAGAGAATTAGGAGTAGCAAGGAGTAGTAAATCTTCTCCTCACTTGGGACTTTTGCAAAAAGACCTTAAGAAGGGTGGGGGGGAGAAATCGGTCAAGCTTGGCAGGAAAAAATACCTAGAAAAGATGAAACTAATGGGAGAGACTTTGGTGGAGTTGGGGTCAGTGAAGACTCTGGATGCTCACTTTTTAAATCCTTTAAAATGATTGTACTATCTTGGAATGTAAGGGGTTTGAACAGCAGCCCTAGACAAAATGATGTTCACAACTTGATTATAATCAAAAACCTGATGTCCTTTTTTTGTAGGAGACTAAGCTTTCAGTAGATGCTATGTCTAGATTAGTGCCTAAGTTGTGGAGACAAGGGGACTATCAATGCATTGGGGCTACCAAATCTTTAGGAGGATTAGCTTGCCTTTGGAACCCCCGCAAGATCAGCCTCATAGGATGGTTATCCTCTAAGTTTTCCTTGACTATGATGGCTTCCAGCTTTGAGATGAGGGAAGTCATTCTTCTATCCAATGTCTATGCCTCTACTGACTGGCGGGGTAAATAATCCCTATGGGGTCACATTAGTTTTGTCTGTAGCTTGGCTCCCCTCCAACCTTGGATTATGGCTGGAGATTTTAACGCTATTTTGGATTTGACTGAAAAATGTGGTGGTATGAAAAAGCTTGACCCCTCTACTTTGCTTATGCAAAATTACATTGAAGTTTTGAATTTAGTCGATATTCAACCTAACAATGAATAGTTTACTTGGAACAATCAGAGGACTGGCCAACATTGCATTGTTGAGAGACTAGATCATTTTTTGGTTTTTGGCTACTGGATCAGGGGTATGTGGTCTACAGGGTCTAAAATTTTGGACTAGAGAGGATCAGATCATTGGCCTATTAAGCTGAACAATGTTTCAAAGTACCAGCCTCGCTCTCCTTCCTTCAGATTCTAACTCATGTGGCTATGAGATCAGTCATTATTCGAATGTGTGGCCAACTGGTGGAGGTGGGGCAGGCCTGCTCATGGTACGATGATGTATATTTTTGCTAAATCACTACAGTTTGTGAAGTATAAGCTTAAACAGTGGAATCATCAAAGCTTTGGGAATATTTTTCATGCTAAGGCTGATGTGGAGGCTAAGCTTGATGGTATCACGAGAACAATTAGGGAGGAAGGATTGACTAAAATCTTACTTCAAGACGAAGCTCAGGCTGTGAAAGACCTGGAGGAATGCAAGCTATGGGAGGAAGTGTTTTGGAAGTAGAAAGCTTAGATAGAATGGCTCCAAGAAGGTGACAGAAATACTTCTTTTTTCTTTCAATCATCCAAATCCAGGAGGCACGACAACTCTATCTCGGTCCTGGTCAATGAAAGAGGTGAGCAGCTTAATTCCTTTCCTGCAATGTCAGAGGAGGTGGTGCAGTATTTCTCTACTCTTTTTAGGGAAGATGCGAATGAGAAATTATTGAAAGAAGCATAGATTCTCTATTGCATTTTGCCCTTGGTGACGCGTGAAATGAATGAGAATTTAATGAAGGATATCACACTTGGGGAGCTTGAGGTGACTATTTCCCAGATGAAAAAGGGGAAAGTGGCTGGTCCTAATAGCTTCTCAGCTGAATTCTATCAAGAATTCTAGGATATTATCAAATTGGATCTTTTAGCTGTTGTTTAAGAATCTTAGCAGAATAAGCAAATGCTTAAGGCTTCAAATGCGACTTATCTCGCCCTCATACTGAAATGTGAAGGAGTTGATAGGCTAAGTCAGTTTTGCCCTATATCTCTTTGTAATGTTGTTTATAAAATCATATCTAAAATCATTATAGAAAGGTAAAAAACTAGGCTCAGTGATGTGATTTCTAAAGACTAGAGTGGTTTTGTGGAAGACAGGAAAATTCTTGATGGTATTGTCATAGCGGTTGAGTCCATTCACTCCATGGCCAGCTCCAAGGATAAGGCAATGTTTATTAAGCTAGATATGGCCAAGGCTTTTGATAGGGTCAGATGGTCATTCCTATGGAAGGTTCTCAAATATTTTGGTTTTGCAGATGAATGGACCCAATGGGTCATGAGCTGCATTTCCTCAGTTTCTTTTTCGGTGCTTATCAATGGGGAACATACAGAGTTATTTGGTGCCTCTAGGGGGCTGTGACAAGGAGATCCCTTGTATCCGTATCTCTTTCTTCTTCTTGCTAAAGGTTTGGGGAGGATGATCAGAAGGAATAAAGAGGATGGGCATATTCAAGGCTGGCGATGGGGGGGTGAACTGTTGGCGCAGTCTCACTTGTAATTTGCTGATGACACTATTCTGATGGGCATGGCCACAATGAGTGAAGCTGCCAATTTGTGCAGGGTGTTGGATGTTTATCTAATGGCCTCGAGGCAAAAGGTCAATGAAGATAAGTCATCCATCTTCTTCTTTAATACACTAGCTCCCATACAGCAGTGAATTGCTCAGACTATGCATTTCCAGATTGGGACTCTCCCCTTGATTGATCTAGGTATTCCTATTACAGCTGGCCATATACGCAAAGAATATTTGAAAAATATTTTGGATAAATTTTGGGTGAAGGTGAATCATTGGACTCATAGGTGGCTTTCTTTTGCGGACCGTGTTCAATTAATTCAATCTGTGGTTCAAGCTTTGCCCATTTACAGATATATGCTTCAGGTTGCCCCGATGGGAATTGTTAAGGAATTTGACTCGATTACTAGGCAATTTTTATGGGCTGGTACTTTGATGACTTCAAAATGGAGCTTATTTAGATGGGAGATGGTCTGTAGCCCCAAACAACATGGGGGCTTGGCCTAAGGCAGATGGACTTAAATGGAGTTACTTTGGCAGCTAAGCTTTATTGGCGCTGGTGCAATGAACAAGACAAGGCCTGGGCCAAAATTATCTCTCAAAAGTACTATTTGGGGGCCACTCAGAGTGATATTCCTCATTATCCACTCATTGGGAAAGGCTCAGCGATATGGAGGACTCTCAAAAAAGGCGTTGTTCTTATTAAGGAAGGCTTATTCTAGATTTGTAAGTAGGGATCTAAGGCTCTCTTTTGGACTGATTCTTGGGATGGTAACCCTCCCATTATTTCTTAGTTCCCTAATCTATCGAACCTTTGTCAGAGATTCCTTGATGCTGGTTGGTCTCGGGTGAGTGACTTTAAATCATACATTTCCTGCAGACAACTGGAGGTGGCAAAATGGAAAGCGCCTGAGGTTTGGCCAGTTGTTGGAATGCAAGAGAATCATGATGAGCTATAGAACCTCCTTTCTAGATGCTGATGTAGCTCCCTCCAAGAGGAAGATGAGCTTGCTTGGTCTCCCAATCCTAAAGGAAATTACATAGTTGCTTTTGGATATCAGGCTTTATTATCTCAGAGATTGGGCAAGGGAGAAGTACAATGGTGGAGACAAGTTTGGAATAAATTCTCATGGCCAAAATGCAACTGCTTTGTTTGGTTGTTGGCTTGGAACAAGTGCTTGACCTGGGACAATATTCAGAAAAGAGGCTTCCAAGGCCCATCCATTTGTGTTATGTGTGAAGCAACTGAGGAGGATTCTGCTCACCTATTTTTTTGTTTCTCCTTTGCTTTGCAACTCTGGAATTATTGGTGGGACTTATGGCAGTGCCCCTGTCTCCATGTTTCATCCTTGGTCAATTTTTGGAGTGGCGTGGGAGAACCCCCCTCAAGGATGGCTTTTCTGTAGAATGTTTGGTTAGGGGGGCCCATATTTTTGCTGTGGCAGCTCTGGTTGGAGAGAAATAGGTAGATATTTTGGAATGAGAGGATTATGGCACAAGTATGGCAGAAAGTCATAGGGATGATTCAGGATACTGTGCAGGCCAAGAGTGAGGTTTGTCTCCCTTTATCCAAACAAGATGCTGAGGTGGTGGCGCACCTAAGATTCTAATGATTTTCAAGTAATTTGGCTTATGTTAAGAGAGGTCGACAGGGCAAAGAGAAGATTCATAGGGATGGTTAGTGGCAGTACCCTCCCAATGGCTTTCTCAAGATCAATATAGATGGCTCTTTCCAGGGGCAATCCCGGACTTGCAGGTACTAGTGGGATAAGCAGAGACTCTGAAGGTACGGTGATTTTTCTCTTTGCGGTCTATGAGGGGATGCAAACCAACAACATGATGTAAGGCTAGGCTATTCTCTATGCTCTTGAGAAGGCTCAAGCATTGGGTTGGCATAGGATCATTTGCGAATCAGATTCTCAAGTCGTGATCAACCTGCTTGTTAAGAGGAAAGTGCTAGGTGTCAATTGGAAATTGGCTAGGATTTTGCCACAGATTTTGAGGATTAGCTCGCTCATGGATACAATTAAGTTTGTTCATATTCCCTATGAATGGAATAAAGCAGCAAATTGTTTGGCAAAATGGGTGTCCAAGCATTTAGATGGTGGTAATTTTGAGGATTGGGAGTCTCTCTCCCCAGAGCTTCGCTTTAATCTGGAACATATTTTGGAAGAAGATAGGAAGGCTCATATCAACATATAGGTGGGTTCGTCCCTAGTTTTTTTGTGCTTGTTGTTTTCCTTTGGGGATTTCGGTCCCCCGTTCTTGTAATGCTCTTGTTCTTTTATTAATATATTTTTACCCTTTTTATTAAATAAACAAAAAAAAAAAAAACTATCTCCTTGTATTCTCCTAAAGTGAAATATTTATTTATTATTCATAAAATAACATCCAAAAAAACATTCTATAGAAGCTCCAAATCTTGTCTTTCTAAACTCTCTTCATGTCTGATAAATTTCTTTAAAATGTCAAGTTGAAGCATATATATTCTCCTTATTATTCTCTTGACCTATCTAAACAAAGGAGATAAAAGAACAAACAATATTTATCTAGAATTATGTTTTTAATGACTTAATTATCCACTTCGGACACCTAGACTCTCTAAAATACTTCTAAAATTTACTACAAATTTTCACAATTAAAATAATATAACTAATAATTAAATTGGCAAAATGAGCCAATTTTTATTATTCAAATATTTTTATTTTAAAATAAACTAAATGGACTCAAATAAAATTATTTGTTTCTTCAATCTTCATTTTGCTTCTTTGAATCCGAATGCTCCTACATCAACCCACCGGGGTTCAAAAGAAGTTTTCTTGATTTCTTCTTTGGTACTACTATGTCTTATTATCAAATTACATCCCCCAGGATCCCATGATTCATATGTTGATATAAAATCTATTTCACCTTCAATGGATTGAAAGTGACTTTAATTAAAATCCTGGATGTCTTTTATTAGGGTTTGAATACTGTGTGGTTCTTCATTATACCTACACAGTAAACAAACATGTCAAATAAAATAAATTCTTCATTTTATTTTGGACTTTGAAGTTCACCTGGTTCCTCTACAAACATTATATTTCCATTTAGTGCATCAATATGCACTCCCTATTTTTATTTTTCCTTATTTTCATCTTCCTGGATGGCCATCAACTCTTTACCAACATCCAAACTGAAATCTTCTTCATTGTCTTTCAAGAAAACTTCCCTTCTTTAATTTGTCTCCTGTTCCTCTATCAATTTTATAATCATATTGCCTTCCATGGAAATTTTCTTTAGCAAACTCACCTTTTGTGCAAACCCTTCAAGAAATTCTACACCTTTTATGAAATTCAAACTATTAGACAAATATGAAAATAACCTTTCAACATTTTTTTGTGGAAAAATTTTAGGCTTCAAATACAAATTACCTTGTTAATCAATTATATAATTTATCCCAGGATGATTAATTAAAATTTCATTTACTTAATTCACTTCTTGCTACTGCAAAAACTCCTTTTCACCTGAAATCAACACCTTAGAAGCATGCTCAACAACTACAATTTCATCTTTCAATGGCAACAATGTATGTTTACATCCTTCCTTTTTAAAAGTATATGTATTTTTTTTCCATCATGTATGACCTTCATATCATACTGCCATGGCCTTCCAAACAAGTTATGACATATATCAATTGGCATTACATCACATATTACTACATCCTTATAATTTTATATTTGAAATTCTACCTTACACTCTTCATTTACTAAAAATTGATGATATTTTTGTAGCCATGAAACTTTGTGAGTAGGATGTCTTACCTTCTATAATTTTAATTTACTTACCATTTCTATAGACACAAGGTTGTCAGTGCTTCCACTATCAATAATTACCTTACAAACTCTACCTTATGCTTTGTAGGTTGTCCTAAATAATGCCTTCCTCTGAGTAGGTTCTATTACAACTTCCTTATTTGATTTGATTAGAATACTTTTCATAAGTAAGGATTCTCTAGTTTTAGAAACATCTTCATACATAGTAGATGCAATATCTTCTTCATCCTAAGCAGCTTGAGTAATATGAACATTTTCCTGGCTACTAGATGCATACTCTGGACATTCATAAGATCTATGCCTAAATTTACCATATTTAAAGCATCTACCAATGAAGCCACTACTTCTACCTCTCAAATAGTCTCTTACTTCTGAATTATTGACTACCTCTTACAACTGGTTCTTGTTTTTGTAGGTTGTTTTGTTCATTATGCATTTGATGTTTTCTTCCACTTAACTATTCATCGGATTGTCCTTTGCCCCTTGCATGCTGGATATATTTTCTTGACACTTTTTATTCAACCTTCAAAACAAGTTGATAGGCCTCTTCCACTGATCTAGGTGCTAAGAGAGTAATTTCATCCTTCTATATTATATCTCAGTTCATTGAGATACCTAACCACCTTTTTTATATCATCTTTAATATGCCATGCTTTGATTGCTAGCTTATAAAAATCTTCAGTGTACTCTTTTACTGAATTTTCTTTTTGCTTTAAATTTTGCAATTTTCTAAATAATTCAACCTAATAATCTAATTGAATGAATTTACCTTTGAAATTTAGCACCATTATGTCCCAGCTTTTGATTTTAGCTTTGCCCTTCTTTTTTCCTCTTGCACTCCATCCCACCAGAGGGATGCATGACCCTTCAATCTGGTCACAACAAACTTAACCTTTTTTTCATTAGCAACATTCTCATAATCAAAATATTTATCTAATGCACTTACCCAATCAATGAGATCTTTAGGATTGAGGTTGACTTCATACACTAAAACCTCTATTTTGTACCTTGCACTAACATTCATAATTGTTCTAATCATCCTTTCCTCTGCTATCTCTTTCTTCATCACCAATTCTTCATCTTAATCTTCTTCTCTATTACTGACATCTTCTATGTCAACTCCTCTTCTCTAGGATAATTCTAAATCCTATAATCCAGTCCTTAGATTCTTTATTTCTTTCATTACTTCTACTTGTCCAGCTTGGCCTGGTTGCCTCCTTCCTCTACCTCTTGCTCTCATTGCCATTTTTATAAATTGATTTGCTTTAAAATCTCTGGATCTTTTTATAGAGCCTATTGCTCTGATACCAAAATTAGTATGCAACTATTAAAATGAATAGCTTCTTTAGTAAAATTGTTTATTCATATCAAACTTTGCATTCCAATTTCCAAACAAAAGGTGAACATTTTTGAGGAACCTCTAGAGAAAAATTAAAACCTTCATAGTTAATCTAGAAATTGTAAAGCAAAGCTTCAAATCCCCTTCAATTGTAAATTTTAAATATGAATTTGTTGTTAATAGGAACAAATATTTTCTTTCATGAGAATTTTTTATAGGAGCTTTTTAATAATAATTTCTTAAAATTCAACTCAATTTGCAATCTCCACCACAACACCATTCACAAATTATAGTCTTCCTACAAGACTACTCTCCATGTTTCCTTCTTTTTATTACTTTTGTGCTTTGAATCCACAATCTTTCCCTCTATAATTTCTAAATAAATAAGCTTTTGATTAATTGACACCTGTATTTAATCTATTCTCCTATCAAAATATCACTTTCAAGCTTAAATATTAAATAACTGTAATTTTATGACTATAGTCTCCTCAATTCTCATTTAGAAGCTACTGCAAATTCCTTACTAGAGGTTTTCTACGCCCCTTTTGGCTTTTCACCTTTTATTTCAATAATTTCTAATAAGAATAAATCCCTTTTAGGTGTTGGAATAGAATAAATAAATTATTCAACAAGATGTCTTGCCTTAACTTAAGTTGACCACTTCAAATTCTTTGCATGCATTCAATGTTTTAAAGAATTAGTCCCACCATGCAAATTTTATGCCATATTTCAAGAGGAAGAATTTAATTCCAACCATGTAAATTCCCATGCCAATTTTCAAGAAGATTTTATTTTATTGAATAAATGTTATTCCCTTTCTCTTAAATAAATAAAATTGCATGCAAACACTAGTAATTAGTTCCTCAATCATAAATTTGTGAAAATGGTGCTTTTAGGAGAATATGAAGATAAATAAATTAATATTTGAATTTAATTCACTACCACTTAAACTTACAACTTCCTGTTCATTGGTTGCATCTCTTATTTGAAGAATTAAATATAAATCCACTTACAACAACAATTGTATCTCTTTGTTTTCTCTTGAAAGTTAAATATTTATTTATTATTAATAAAATAACATTCAAAAAACATCCTACAGAAGTTTCATATATTGTCATTTTAAACTCTCTTCATGTCTAGTAAATTTTCAAAAAATGTCAAGTTGAAACATATCTATTCTCCCTATTATGCTCTTGACCTGTCTAAATAAATGAGATAAAAGAACAATCTTTATCTAGAATTCTATTTTTAATGACTTAATTATCCACTCTGGACACCTAGACTCTCTAAATTTACTACAATTCTTCACAATTAAAATAATATAACTAATAATTAAATTGGTAATATGAGCCAATTTTAATTATTCAAATATTTTTCTTTTAAAATAAACTAAATGGATTCAAATAAAATTATTTGTTTCATCAATATTAATTTTGATCTTGCATTAGGGTTAGGGCCATGACACCTGAGCTCTCAACTCTATCCATCTTGGAGTAAGGAGTCAGCCAGTCAGCTACCCTAGGGTTATAGGTTGGCCGCGGTGACCAAGCCTACAAGCATAACTTAAAATTAAAAACATTAAAATAAAAAAATATATATAATAAAAAATAAAAGAATAATATTAATAAATAAATAAAATATATATTTATATTTGTAAATAAATATATAGATTTAGATTTATAATATCAAAAACAAATATATACAACTAGGTTTTGAAACATACATATATGAAACCTACATGCAAAATAAAATCTTTGTATAATCATAATTTTGAGTGTCTAAAAGAGAAATCTTAATATTCTCTCTCTCTCTATATATATATATATGTATGTATGTATGTATGTATGTATGTATGTAGATACTTCTTGTTGTATGTGTTCAGAGGTTGGCCTTCATATTTGACATTCTCTCCTTGAGGCTTTATCTCTAAACTTGTTATGAAACAAAAAAGAAATGAGAGCAAAAATTTAGAAATTAATTTTTATTTGGGAGTTCAAAATAACACAGAGTTTTTAAAAGGTTGCCTTAAATCTTAAGGATGAGATTCCTCCAATCCAATGGTGGTGACTTAATCCACCATATGAAAGTCAAAGACGAAACTTTTGAATTTATTTTATTTACAACTAATTTTGTTTAGCTAGCTTCTCATGTAAGTTATTTTAAGACCACTATTAAGTATATTATTTTTTCCCAAATCTTTTCATGTGATATTTAACTCTCTAATGGACGATAAAAAATAGAAATGGAGTTTTAGCCATTTTATTAAATTATAGTAACTTAAAGATGAGAGTTGATAAATTTAAAATTTTGATTTAAAACCTTAATTTATTCTATCAATGTGTAAATATAGTTTAAAACTTAAAAAAATAAAAAATTATTATTAATTATTTTTATAGAATTATTTGTGTGTTATGGGCATTACACTGCTTTAAATAAATATTAAAATTTAAGATTTTTGTTTAACAAAATTATGAGATTTAGAAGTAATTATATTTAGATATGAAATGTGTAATTGTTAATAAGATAAATTTTACTCCCATCAGTTATTGTCTTTTTCAACCAGTTTTATGAGACACTTGTTAGAGTAAAATTTCACTACATTTTTCTTATTTTTAAAATTGATTTAGAATCGACAAAAATAAAATATGTAGAAATTAAATTTATCAAATCTGAGAGTTAAAATTAATTTAAAATAACTTAAAATTAGTAATATAGTATTAAAACAAAATTTAGCACAAGTTTTACTATTTTTAGCAGGGTGCTTTTCAAAGTTGATTTATAGATAAATTTTACAATGCAATTTTTGGTTTAATAGATTCAATTTAGAATGCATAGTAAAATCATCATTTTATTTCAAACTAAATTATTCCAAATCCTTAAACACCTTAATTATAGCTTAAATAATAGGTTGTAAGAGTTACGAAAATTTATACTTCTTGTTAGAAATTACAATAAGGGTATTTTCGGACCCGATTTACTCAACTTGAAGTTGTATTTTATTACTCTCTTAAACTTTGTTGGTTGAGGAAATCTATTTAATTATATCATTTCCAATCCTTGGTGAATTTTAGTGGCTATGATGTGTTTTTTTATCTAAAACAATTGTTATGACCTTAGGACAGTTTTAGGTCATAAATTCTTTAGCTATTTTAGGCCCTAAATGCATCTTGATAGATCAAAAAGGGTCATTTTAGTATTTGAATTGGAACACACCATGGGAGTAAGTTTTCCCTTTATACTTAGACTTGAAAGTATAAATGTAAGAGATCCTTTTGTGAAATGCTCCTTGTAACTCTTAATAGTGCCTAGATGCATTGGGCCAACTAGTGGTCATAGTGTTACCCACAAAGAGTAATAATGTTACGTTTAATCATTTAGTTAATTGGTGAAGGTCAATAGTCTTTGAAATTAAACTAACACTCATCTAGGAATGGGTAAACTACAACCATCCTTAATTCTACATGTGATGTAATCATTATAGATATGTAGGTAGTTCAAAGAATGGGCACAGGCTTGGTGTACTAACTCTTAGAGTGCTCTTTTATGTGGGTGTTATCAACTAACTTGAGAATGTTATTGGATAATATGCTTAGATAACTAACCCTTAGATGTTCTCCTAGTGTGGTCAAATCATAACTAACTTTAGTGTGTTATTGGAACATTTGATTAAAGCATCTAATTCTTAGTATGCTTGCTTAATCATGAATAATATGGTTTTCTTCTTTACATATGTGTTTAACATTAGTTTCAACTGTGTGGTTTTCTTAGTTGATTATTAGGATTTGAGTTTATTTTCTCCCATTTTAAATTTGGACACCTTTAGAGACTTGCTCGGGAGATGGATTTTATCCAATCAGCATAAGTCAAATTTTTTTAAAGTCATTAAACATGTTTGAACAAGAAAATATAAGTTCTTAGTCATTCCTGACTCTCATTATGACATTACATGGAAATGATTGGGTAAGCACACACACCTTGTGATGTAGTAAGTTGTGACTTATGATCTTAATATGTGTAATTCTTTTGAGTAGATGACTAGAGATTTAGAATCTCACTTGAGTGATGTATTAGTTCCCTTGTTGGCTTAGATTTTTAACTCTTTCTCGGTGATGATGGATCATAGAGGAGGCCATCAAAAGTGTAAGTATAACTACATCATACTCTTATTCCATGGAGTGGATATGTAGGCTTCCCAAGTTGTGGTGGGGGGGTCGGCGGGGGATATCAAGTCTAGGTTTTTAGACTAGGTTAGGGGTGTTTATTGTCTTCCTTCGTGTTGAGTTTGTACATGTAGTGGAATTATATTTATAAATAATTTTAATTAATTAAAATTTGAGTTTGTCCATCGTGCGGTTGTTATCAACCAGTTCACTTTAAATTGATTGATTTTCTTGTCTTGAGTTCCTTAAGAGTAGAGTTATTTAGTGTTAGAAGACTCTCCCTCGGTGAGCCTTAAAGTAGTAACCTTATGTTAATTGATTGTTGTTCAAACTTACTTCATTCTCTTGAGTTTTTTGATCGAGTTATATGTGAATAAAGTTGTGATCTTTTAAATCAAAAAATTATAATTCAGACTTCTTAATAATTTGACTTATCCCACTTTATTAATCAAGATATTTCTTATTGATTTTTGGAATCATGTTGATCTTAACTTTTTTCACTTGTATTCTAATTTTAGAGAGGCCTCATGGTGGAAATCAAATGTATTGATAAATCTTATAATAATTATGTGTGTCACACTTCAATTGTGTATTGACCGAATCACAACAATTAAACATTAAGTAATTGTAGTGAATAAATAAATAACATTGAAATAAAATAACAAGAAAAAAGTTACATGGGTTTTGGGACAAAAATTTTGGGCATGACATTTTGTTATCAAAGTTGGGTTTATAACTTAGAATTTGGGCCCATAATAGATCAGCCATCATATCAGATATTTTAGACTCCAGGTCATCCCCTAAATGGAGTTTTAGGGGTGTCTTTCCCTTTCCCTCATCTTTGAGTGTTAGGACTAGCCATAAGAAGGTTTAATTTTTTAAAATATGTCAGCCTTAAATAATAAATATCAAAGAATAAAACCAAACTAATTTTTTTCAATATTTCCAAAAAAAGTAAATAAATTTGAAAAAATATACAAATTGCAAGCTATGGAGCGCATTTATGAAAAAACCTAAAATGGTGGTAACTTTTAAAACACAAATACAAATGAGCTAAAATTTTAATGGAAGCTTACTTGAATGATTAGGAGGCTACCCATCCATTTTTAGTTAGATAGAGATATATATAAAGGAGATGATTATCATTATAAAGGAATCAATTAAGCATTGAGTCTTCTATTATAAGAGGATATTGGAGGTTGTCCCCTTGAAGAGATATTGTGGAATAATTCCTTCTTAAAGGAGTATTGTATGGTGTTGCCTTACCTTATATTTCATCTTAATTGAATGATTATGGAGTAATTCTAATATCAAATGCAATAAACCATTACACTAAAACCTCAAGGCATTAGTGAAATCTGCCCATCAAGATCATAACATCCCACCATGCTTTCAAAGCCTAGACTCTAGGTTAGATTTACACTTATACACCAAGGTCCCCACATGTACGAGCCCTAGATTAACATTATCATTTTGGCGTAGCCACTCACTCCATGACTTGAACCTAGGTGGAGGCTTTGATACCAAATGTAATGAAATGTTACACTAAAATCGTGAGGTGTTAGTGAAATCTTCCCATCAGGATCATAACATCCTACCATGCTTCTGAAGCATAAAATTTGAGCTAGATTTGCACTCGTACACTAGGATCCCCCTTATGTACGAGATCTAGATGAACACTACCATACCAACATAACTACTCGCTCTATAAATTAAACATGAGTGGAGGCTCTAATACCACTTATAATGATATTACTTCACTAAATAAGCAGAAATACATCAATAAATCACAATAATATGAAAATATAGCAAAAAATATGAATAATAGATAGGCCACTTCAATGGGGAAACCTCCCAAATGCTTTAAATAAGAAATGAATACTCTGATATGATTCAAAAATATCTAACCCTACCTCCTATTTACAGTCTACCAAGGCCATCGATAACCCATAGTTTGACCTACTAAACATATGAGTGCATAGAGAAATGTAAAATAATATACTTGGACATGATAATGGTTAATGACATAGCATTATGTAAGCCATAAGTTGGATACACATATCCCTAGACATACCAATGGTTAAGGGCATAACATGCCCCTCCCCTTCAAAATAACATTATCCTCAATGTTGAAACAATATCAAATATTGTTACATGAAGGATTCATCCTCTTAGGTAGAATCTTCAGAAGGCACATTCTTCCATTTGACCACTTTTAATGATATTAATTCACTAAAGAATAAAAAACACAATAATAGATCATAATAATATGGAAATATAATAGAAAATATGAATAATAGATAAGCCACTTCAAGGGGAAAACCTCCCAAATACTTGTAATAAGAAACAAATACTCCAATATGATGATGAACAACTAACCCTACCTCCTATTTATGGTCTACCAAGGCCATGGATAACCCATAGTCTAAAGTAATAAGCATATGAGTGTATAGATAAATTTAAAATAATATGTAAAATGGTTATGTAAGCCACAAGTCGATTACACATATCCCTAGACATGCCAACAGTTAAGAGTGTAACATGACCCTCCCCTTTAAAACAACATTGTCCTCAACATTAAAACAATATCAGATGTTTTCGCATGAAGGCTACATCCTCCCATGTAGCATCTTTAGAAGGCATATTCTTCTATTTGATTAGATACTCTACAATCATTCTAGATCATAGTTGCTTAGTACATGTTTGAAGGACCATTTCAGGATCAAGAATAACACTCCCTTCCTCATCTAATTTTGGTAACTCAGTTTGAGTGGTAACTCTATGGCCAATGACTTTATTAAGTAAATATACATGAAATATTGGATGAATTCAAGTGGATGGAGGAAATTCTAGCTTGTAGGCCACACTGCCAATTTTTTGCAAGATCTGATAAGGGCCTTAATACTTAGGAGATAACTTATTATCCTTTTTTCATTACTTCAAGGATATTTGATTATATGGATGCAAGTGAACAAAGACCCAATAACCAATTTCAAAATTCCTCTCACTAATGTATTGATCTACCTGTTGCTTCATATTTTTCAAGGCGAAAGCTAAATTTTCACACAAACTAGCAAGGACTTACTGTTGATGTTGAAGGTGCTCCTCCATTGCATGCACCTTTGGGTGGGTCTTTAAGGGTGAAGTGAGGGATGGAGGATGGTATATCTACAATGCCATAAAAAGAGACATTTTGGATGAAATATGCACTGAAGTATTATACCACCATTCAATTCGGGGAAACCTTTGAACCCATTTATCTTATTTATCTAACATAAAGCAATGAAGGTACCATTCAAGACACTTGTTGACTACCTCAGTTTGTCCATCTAATTGAGTATGAGATGATTATCTATGATCCAATTAGGTTATTAAACAATAAAATAATTCAATCCAAAAATTACTAGTAAATATGGGGTCTCGATCACTAACAATAATCTTGGGAGTACCATGCAATTTTTAAACTATATTGAGAAAGGCAGAAGTTATTATACTAGCCACTAATGGTTGAGAAAAAGATAAAAAATGAGCATACTTTGTGAGTTTATCTAAAACAACCATGATAAAATTTCTACCTTTAGATCGTGTTAACCCAATAATTAAATCCATAAACACCTCTTCCCATCATTGACTAGGGATGGATAAGGGTTGTAAAATACCTAGGGTTTTACTAGTTTCACCTTTATTTTGCTAACAAACCATATATCTAGACACATATTTATATACATCCCCCTTGATTCCTTCTTAAAAAACATCCTTCTAGACTCTATGATAGGTTTTCAAAAAACTTGAGTGACCACCAAATGGAGATGCATAAAGTTCTTAAAGGATTTTCTATTTGAGAAGAGAATTATGACAGATTTAATCTATCTTTATACCATAATGCATTCCCCTTCCATGTAAGCTTTTAAATCCCATCTAAATCTTGTTATATATTTTGAATCAATGCATGAGTAGCATTATCATTCTCCCATTTTGACCTTGCTTCCTTGAGTTAGTCTGGTTGTCAAATGGTCATGGCACATAACTATGCCTCAACTAGTTCATGTCACCAGGATAGTGCATCGACCACCACATTTTATTTTCCTTTCTTGTAGACTATTTCAAAATCAAAGCCTAACATTTTTATCACCCATTTTTGTTGTTCTTCAGATGAAAACTACTATTCTAAAAAATATTTAAGGCTATCATGATTAGTCATTACCTAAAAGTGACGACCCAATAGATAAGGTCTCCATTGTTTGACTACATGTAGAATAACCATCATCTTTTTCTCATAGATGGATTTGAGTTGATATTTACCCTTTAATTGATGACATTAAAAGTCATTGGGTCTACCCTATTGCATGAGTACAACACCCATACCATATCCAAATGAATCACATTTAACCATAAAAGATTTATAAAATATGGAGTAGCCGATATCGAAGTGGTGCACATAGCCATTTTCAGCTATTCAAATGCCTTGATAGTTGTATCAGTCCACTAGAAGGAGTTTTTCTTCAATAAGGAAGTGAGTGGTGCTGAAATACTACCATAGTGTTTGACAAACTTGAGATAGTAATTAGTTACACCTAGAAATCCCCTTAGTGTTAAGCATGGGATATACTGAGAGGGGGGTGAATCATTATATCATATATCTTTTAAATATTTTACTTAATCAAATTCCCTTTCTTTAACCACTTAATCATACATTCAATATATTCAATAAAATTGAAACAATAACATGCACCACACAAGAGAGACACACACAAGATTTTTACAAGGAAACCCAATGTGGGAAAAACCACAGAGAACTATCTCAAGTATGTAAATGAGCACCAACTCAAGTTTACAAAGTTTGAAAGCACCAAATTGTAGGAGCACCAAACCCTTTGCTAAACACTAACAAAATAATGATTTTTGAGCACCAACCCCTCTTGTGTATAAAAAACAACTATCTCTCTGTGTTGCTTTCTCAACAAATTACAAAACTCTACTATATCTCTTTCTTTTCTCTCCTCTTCTCTTTTATGCTATATATAAAACAATTAAAAACCATGCACACTCTTGCACATTTAAAATGGCTTCCCAAGCCTCCTTTTTATAGCTTTCTAAATGATATTTGGCATTCACCCTCTGTGACTCTTCAATCCATATGGAAAATGGTGCCAAACTTGCATGACCCTTCAAATCCTTTCATTTGAAAAGTCACATGGTGACCCTTCATGAGAAAATGCATCCTTTCCCATTTTGTCTTTATTTGGTGACTCTTTGAATTCCTCAAGGTGAATCTTCATATAAAAATGTGCCCTTCCCTATTTTGTCTTCACTTGGTGACTCGTTGAATTCCTCAAGGTGACCCTTCAAGGAAAAAAGCATCCTTTCCCTCTTTTATTTTTATCTCGTGACTCTTTGACTTCTTCATGGGCCCTCTTTTAACTCTATGCAATCAAAAATATATTCATTAATATTTAATTAATATCAACATACTTTAGCCAAAATATGAACATTAAAAACACCTTTAGATAATAAATGCTACGGGGCCTATATCACCAATATTGTTAGACCTTTGACATCAATGACAATATTTCCAACACTTAGTTACTTTAGTGTCTTGAGAATTTGCCATTCTATGATGGCTTGGATTTTATTAGGATCAACTTTTACTCCCTCATGTGATATAATATGACCCAAATATTCCATTTCCTGGACTCCGAAAGCATATTTGGATAGTTTAGCATACAAATAATGTAGCTTGAGAACTGAGAGTACTTGTTTCACATGTTACAACTAGTCTTTCTAATTTTTACTATGAATAAGGATGTTATCAAAAAACACAAGTAAAGCTTTCTAAAAAATGGCCTAAAAATTGAATTCATCAAAATCTAAAAGGTGGATGGTGTATTGGTGAGACCAAAAGAAATGACCAAAAATTCATAATGGCCTTAGTGAGTATAGAAAGTTATTTTAGGAATGTCCTCCTCACAAATCTAGATTTGATCATACCCAAAGCAAAGATCTAATTTGATAAAATAAACAACATCATGTAATTCATTTAACAAATCATCAATTATAAGAATAATATACTTATCTTTGATAGTGAACTTATTGAGCTCTCTATAATTTGGGCACATCCTCCAAGTTTCATCCTTCTTTTGCACCATGATTACTAGAGAAGAATATTCACTTTGGCTATGGTGAATGGTTCTTGCCTCCCACAATTCTTGTACCATTTTTAAATTTCTCTATTCTAGACATAAGGATATCTATATGGTCTGATGTTGGGTGGCATACTTCCTGGAATGAGTCTGATGGCATGATCATGGTTACAACTAGGAGGAAGACCTTTTGACATGGGGCCAAAAACAACTAAATGTTCATCCAATATTTATTGTAAATCAAGATGGGTAGACTCCTTAGTTTTTTGAACATCAATGGAAAATAGGCATGCCACAAATACTTTAGCACCTTTTATCATCATCTTGGTCATCTGATGTGAACTAACCACTTGTGGATATTAAAATCTTAATCCCTATAGTTCCACTAGCTTGCCTTCAGAATGAAAGTGCATGAATAGTTCTTGGAAATTCATCTCAATTGTACCCAATATGGTGAGCC
The DNA here is from genome assembly GCA_037957365.1 of Torreya grandis. NCBI lineage: Eukaryota > Viridiplantae > Streptophyta > Pinopsida > Cupressales > Taxaceae > Torreya > Torreya grandis. The sequence continues at coordinate 1,607,687 of JARHVA010000816.1, forward strand.
ATTGTACTCCCAAAACAATGTCAGTCTCATTGATAGGAATAACAAACATATGATAATCTATCAAATAGTACCCCATTGCTAACTTAATATTGTGGCATTTTCTAGAATAATTAACTATACCATCATCTTCAATCATGACATTAAATTCTAGGGCTGGGTAGATGAAACAATTCAAAATAGCAACCAACTTATTGTTGATGAAATTATGTGTACTTCTTGAGTCAATCAACATTGTGACCTTATATTTCTTAAGGATACCCACCATCTTAAGAGTCTGAGGAGTAGTAATACCTCCAAGGTCATGGAAGGGGATAATAAGTTGAGAATCTACAACTTCATCCTTGGATCCATTAAAACCCTCACCAGATGCCTTTTCATCTTCTTCATCGTTGTCAACCCCTTTGATGTAAAATAACTTATTTTCAACACATCGATGACCTTTGCTACATTTTTTGTCATAACCATAACATAACCCTTTGCCATGTTTATCCTCAACTTGTTATGGTGTTAATCTGGTATGTTGAGGTAGTGATAGAGTTAGGAAGGTGTGTTCCCAACTAGTAGTGAAAGGATGACATTTGCTCATCTCTTATTCATATACTAAGTGTGCCCTTGGTATAACATCAGATATAGTTGATGGGTTAAACATGCAAACCTCTAACTGAATATTATATTTTAGTCCACCAATAAAAAGGTCAGTTAGATTTGCCTCAGTGATGTCATCCATATGTAAGGATAGATTTTGAAACTGATGAATATAATTCTTAAATATTCCTATTTGTTATGGTTTGGCTAACTAGCTGAAGTAGTTTTCAAAAATATTATCTCAATAGTGAGACATTAATTCATCAAATAATACTAACCAAGTAACAGGCGTACTAGTCTTCTTCTTTTGAGCACAAAACCAATGATACCAAATGAATGGCTCAGGTTCTAGATACAGAGATGCCATGACCACCTTTTGAGAGCTTGAAGTTTGGTGCAAATCAAATAGATTTTCAATTTCAGTGATCCAAGTGAGTGGATCCTTACCATAAAACTTGTGTAAGTCCACTTTTAGCAATATTGGTTTCACCCCCATATTAGTAGTGTTAGTGTTGAGAAGAGGAACATAAGGAAAAAGTGGAGGGTTTTTGAGTGTCAAATGAGATGGAATGGTAGTAGTTGTTCCATGATCTGCTACAACTGATTACTCACACCATTAAGCTCCCCTTATATTGATAACATTTGAGTTTGGACTTGCACATCCTTTTACATTAGGCCATGTAGATTTAACTAAATTTGAGAAATCATCTCTAAAGACATCCTATAAGAGATTTCAGAATCCATGTCATCCCCTAAAGTAATTTTAGGGGTGTCTTTCCCTTTACCCCATTCATGAGTGTTAGGACCAGCCATAAGAGGGCTTGATAGTGAACCATTTTTGCCCCATTGACCCAACTTTGACCATGATTTTTTTTAAATATGTCAGCCTCAAATCACAAATATTAAATAAAATACATAAAATAATTTTTTCCAAGCTTTCTAAAAATGTAAATAAATTTGAAAAATTCTACAATTTATGAGCTATGGAGTGTATTTCTGAAAAACCCTAAAATGGTGATAACTTTTAAAACACATATATACATGAGATGAAGTTTTAATAAAATATTACTTGATTGATTTTTCAACTCCAATAAAAATTTTAAGATAAATTTACAAATGTTTGTGAGATATAGCCAAATTCCAAGATCTAGGGTTTTTGACTTGATTATGGCCCAAATCGATGCTCTAATACCACTTGTAATGATATTACTTCACCAAAAAAGTAGAAATATAGAAACAGATCATAATAATATGAAAATATAATAGAAAATATGAATAATAGATAAGCCACTTTGAGGGAACAACCTCCCAAATGCTTGCAATAAGAAATGAATACTCTGATGTGGATGATGAACAACTAACCCTACCTCTTATTTATAGTTTACCAAGGCCATAAACAACCCATAGGATAACCTAATAAGCATATGATTGCAATAAAAAATTTAAAATAATATGCAAAAGGGTTATACAAGCCACAATAAGCTACACATATCCCTAGACATGCTAACGGTCAAGGGTGTAGTAGAATTCTGGGAAAATTTTGGATGGCCAATCCAATTACCTTACTAAAGAAATAGAAAAAAAAATGTGCACTTTTAGTTGATAATTATGATTCATGAAATTTCCTACATAGAATTACTACATCATACATGATTTCTAATTGGTCAGATACTTTGTAGATGGTCAGTTGCTTCATGATGGGTTAGTGAGACATTATAGAATGACACTTTTGGATAGTGTAGATTCAAGGACTCTTGTAATGATAGAGACATACACAGTCAAAAACGTTATTTGGATTAGTTAAATTCAAGGTTGGTTTGATATAAAAGACATGAATATTTTCATATGAGGCACTTTGATACTCTATATAGAGGTTTTCCATTAATATTCTCCTTGTGGCGATGATAGTGGTAGATAATTAATAGTGACGCCACCAGGGATGGCATAGATCCATTGGTTAGATTGATGAGGATAGTTATTAATGTCATCAAATATGATAGATGTACATCAATTGGACTGATGAGGCTACTTTTAATCTGTGTGTTACCAGTAAATTATATAATTATGTTATGATTATAATCGATGTAAATAGTGTATCTCAAGCCAAACATGTGTACCCTTAACTTTTATAGTTATTATGTGCATGTGTAATTGTAGCATATTGTGTAAACCCCTACATCATTGTATATGTAACAAACCTCATAAAAAATGGATCCTCTTTATGTAAACAACATTTTTATGTGATCGTAGAGTGTGTATGTCATGGTACCAATATGATATTATGTTATAAAGTAACTTTTGTTTATACAAACATATAATGTATAAGTGAAAATTGTTATGTAGTAATGTGTTATGTTGTGTAACCCTACATTGTTTCTCTAGTATTTGGGTATTGATGCAACTATGGGGTTCAAAGGTGGAGTAGAACTATGTTTATATTGGTCTAGACAAGGTCACGGGTTAGGAAGTGGAGCTTCTCGTAAGCTGAAAACCCACTTTTCTCCTTTTACACAAGGTAGCTACCTAATTATTTTAAGTGTGTGCACCATTAGTCTCTTAGGTACCATGGGCTCTTTGCGCATGATGATCACTTTATAAATGATGTGTTACTCCTTAATGGTTGTCAAAAGAATAACCTTCATGATTTATACCTGATATATCCTTGTAAATCTTTGGAGACATATGGAGAGTGATGTTTTACTCTTACCTTTGGGAGGTAATTGTGGCTTATATTATTTATTCTCCCCTTTGATTACTTAGCCACATAGTGTCATAATTTTTACTTTTTATGAGATTTTTGTGCCCTATTTTATATTAATTTGGTTTTCCTTTTAAGTTATTTTTTGAAACCAACACTTTTTTATCTTGAATCTAAATTTTATTTTACATAGATATTTTGTTAATTTTGAATTACTTTGATTAGAATTTCAATTTTTATTTTTTGAGCATTTGGATCTCACTTTATTACATAATTGAGACGATTTTTTGATATTTAGTATTTCTTTTGAAATATCTTGTTAAGGTCATTTGGCATTTGATTTAGTTATGGGATTATGTTGGTGAGGTTTTTTTTTTTTCTATATTTGAACTTTGGTTTCATGAATGTTTTGATGTACACATTATACGCTTGTTGCATGTATGGGGGAAATAAGTAGCTTGGAATATAGCTAGAGAGTGTGATGAGCTAACTTACGAAGTCAAATCTTGAGCCATCCTCCGGCCCACCAGACATGGTGGTTTCATATGATATTTAGCTATATTACTTATTATCTTATTTTTGAGAGGTCTAAGTAGAATCCTTCGTGGGAGGTCTAAGGAGGTTATATGATCTTATACATGATTTAGCTACAATTTATGTTTCCTTATCTATTGGGAGGTCTAAGGAGGTTATTTGCAACTAAAAGGGGTAAAAATTTATTGAAAGAACACACAAACCAAGAAATTACATGCCCAAGTCCTGCTCAAGAAGTTGAGCTAGCGCAAGGGTTAAACCAACCAAAATCATCTGCTGATCCTGAATACACCAATTCAGCCCATTCTCTGAGGCCCATTTGGCTAATCCGTCTGTAACTCCATTCCATTCACGAGGAATATGCTTAAAGGAGATAGATTCAAAGGACACACTCATCTGACAAATCTATTTAATTACCAAGGCCAGCTGCCAATCCACACTATCAATGTTACCAGTATTCAACAGGTTAATAATCACCTGCGAGTCAGACTCACAAATAACACTAAGAAAAGACTGTCTACAACAAAACTAAACCGCTTCCAGGATTGCCATCGCCTCCATCAAATTATTGGTATAATTGCCTTTGTAAATGGAGAATAAGAACCTAATCGAACCACTGCTATCTCTGCCCAGTCCGCCAATCCCTGCAGGCCCATGATTGCCTCTTGAGGAACCATCTACATTGACTTTAATATGCCCCTCCTCAGGCAAAGTCCAACGTCCCAGGCGATTAATCGGATGCACCTGTTGCTTCATCCTAGGCGTGGGAAAAAAAAGGTGAGGAAGGGAGTCCGCACCAGCCGACCCAGGGGACAGCTGCTTGAGGATTTTAGTTGCAGCAGGATCTACTTCTGCCACTTTACCACATTTGACCAGGAGTGTTTCCTGAATTGCATTGAGAATTTTCAACCACACCTTTCTAATATCTCCACAGGTCTCCCAGAATATCCTTCCATTTCGTTCGATCCAGATATTCCAGAGTATAAAAAATGGACCAATAATCCATGCTGTCTGCAGTATAGATGCCTTAGAGGGAGGTCGACCCAGTCGCTGCCAGAATTCAGCTAAGGAGGAAACATGCCGGCATGGGCTTTCCCATGCTTCCCACCATAGATGCCATAATCCCTTAGCGAAGGAGCAGTGAAAGAAAAGGTGCGCCCCATTTTCCTCACTGCTACGATAGAGGAAACAAATTGAAGGACCGTGATAACCTCTTCTACATAGATTATTCCAAGTCAGGCACCGATTGTAGAAGAGCGTCCAAATGAAAAAATTGCATTTCGGCCAAGAGGCAGTGTTCCAAATTTGCTTACCCCAGACAAAATCCCCTCCTCCAACCCAATTCTTAATAAGTTCATGATATCTGAAAGAGACTGTGTACTGACCATTGGCTTCACTTCCCCAAGCCAGGATGTCATTCTCCATCAAGGCGCTGCAAGCTCTACCAGCAAGTATCTGATTTAGTTCCTGTCTAGTCTCCACCGATCCTCCATGTGGCCAATCAGACTCATTCTTCCATTTGTATGCAATACAAGGCCCCACACTATAAGATTCTTTGTACTACTCCACCTTAGTCCATCCAGCATTGATGAAGGCCTCCCATAGAGGATGCATCTGTGGATGGGAGGATCGAAGGGGAGGGGCTCCATTCCAAGAGTCGTCCCAAAAAAGTGCTTCAGAACCTCTATTACATATCCAAAAAAGACTCGGTTGCACCAACTGTGCTCCAAGCTTGAGGGTGTTCCACACCATGGAACCTCTACCCTCCATAGTCATTCTGGGAATCTCAGCCGGGTTAACCCCTGGAAAGTACTTAGATGACAGAATACGGGCCCAAAGCTGGGATTGGCTGGTGCACCACTACCAATACAATTTAGCTGCAAGAGCCTGACTAGATAGAATGGTTGATCTCAACCCAAGTCCCCCATCCTTCTTAGGCTGGCATATAATGTTCTAACTAACCAGACTCCATTTTGAGTTCCTAAGATTGCCACTCCACAGGAATTGCCGAGCAAGCACATCAAATTCCTTTAAAAAGTACATCGGAGCAACCTGGACCATACTTCAATAAATGGGCAATGCTTGAATCATGGATTGCAAAAGAGTCACCCTTCCTACTGTCATGAGCCAATGATGGGTCCAATGATTGACCCTCTGTCTCAGTCTATCCAGTACATTTTGCCAAAAGAGTCTGGGTTACCTGCTGACCACAATAGGAACCCCCAAATAGGTGACCGAGAGAGTCTGAATCTGAAATCTAAGGATAGCAGCAATCCTACGTTGGATAGCCTCAGGAGTATTAAAGAAAAAAATGGAGGACTTATGCTCATTGATTTTTTGACCAAAAGCTACTAGATAGGTATCCAAATTACTTCGGAAAGCTTTTGCCTCCTTAATTCAGGCTTTACCAGCCAGGATAGTGTCATCCACAAATTGGAGGTGAGTCAGCTTAGTCAACCCAGTTCTCCACTGCCATCCCTGAATAACATTTTGTGAAGCCTGAAACTTAATAAAGTGACCCAGCCCCTCAGCAAGAATAATGAACAAATAAGGGGAAATCGGATCACCTTGTCTGAGTCCTCTAGAGGCACCAAACAGTTTGGACGGTGCCCCATTGATGAGGACTGAATAAGAGGGCGTAGTAACACAGCTAAACACCCATTTTACCCAGTCCTGCCCAAAGCCAAATGCTAGAAGAATTCTCCACAAAAGTCTCCAATCAACCCTGTCATAAGCTTTCGCCAGATCCAGCTTAATGAACATAGCCCTCTCTTGAGAATTGAACATGGAGTGGATTGCTTCTGAAGCAATCACCACTCCATCCAGAATTTGCCTCCCCACAACAAAGCCCCCTTATTCTTTAGAAATGATCATGGGAAGCCAAAATTTTAGGCGTTCAACAATGAGTTTAGTAATAATTTTGTAGACCATGTTACAAAGTGCTATGGGCCTAAACTGGTTCAACTGATTAACCTATTTGTCCTTCGAAATGAGCATCAAGAATGTAGCATTAAATGCTCTGAGCATTTCTTTGTTGAGGAGAGACTCCTGCACAACTTCCATTAAATCAGGGCTGATGATGCTCCAAAACTCTTGAAAAAATTTGGCAGGAAACCCATCTGGGCCTGGAGCTTTTCCTCTATGCATACTAAAAACCACTAGTTTGACTTCCTCCTTGTCGATCGATCTTAATAAGGCATCATTCATTTCTGGCGTAATGAGAGAAGGTATGCAAGCCAAGATCTCATTCTCCTCTAGATCAGCAGTAAGAGATGCGCCAGATAGGAGCTCAAAATAAAATCTCACGACCTCCTCAGAAATATTAGGAGATGAAGTAACTCGGGTACCATCTGAAGTCACAAGAGAAGGTATAAAATTTGTATTGCGCCTCACCTAGACTGACTTGTGGAAGAAAGCTGTGTTCCTGTCACCCTCTTGTAACTAGTCAATACAGGCCTTTTGCTTCCAAAAGATCTCTTCTCAGAGTTCCCATTCTGAAAGGTTATTCAGAGCAAAAAATTCAGCCTTATGCAGGTCCTCTATCAACCCAAAATCAAGAATTTGTTTGGTGATAAGATTCAGCCTTTCTTGCGCCTTATTCTTCATTACATGGATATTTCCAAAGTTATTTCTATTCCAGTCCTGTAGCCTTCACTTCATGAATTAGAGTTTTTTAGCAAATGAATACATGGCCGTGCCATAAGCTGGTCCTCCCTACCTCCACCAGTTGATCATGAGGTCATGAAGAGAGGGATCCTGAAGCCACATAAGCTGAAATTTAAAAGGTAGTTTCTTGGGCCCAGAGATGTACCTGGTTGTCAGCTTGATAGGCCAATGGTCCGACCCATGCCAATCCAAGATTTTAGAAGCCAAAGAAAAATCACTAGAAAGCCAAAAACAAGACACTAAGAATCTATCTAGGCACTCAAAAATAGCATCCTTACCTGATCTTCTGTTATTCCAAGTGAAGCGCCCATTAATGGGCTTAACATCCATCAGGTGCATCCTGTCAATATTATGTCTAAATAGCTCCATCGTAGGGTCAAGGCATGCTAGTCCTCCACTTTTTTCCTCCAGGCTAAGGATAGCATTAAAGTCCATGTTCACTATCCAAGGCAAATAAGGAAAATAGCTACGCACATACCGTAAATGGTCTCAAAGCTTGTGCTGCCCATATAAATCTCCAGGTGCATATACATTAGTGACAAGGATCAACTCCCCACACTCAGGAGAGGAAGTGACCATAGTAAGCACCGAGAGACTCGCCACCCATAGTTGTGGCGTGACCTTCACTAGATCCCAGCAAATGGCTAGTCCTCCTGCACTTCCTACAGCTCCCACACACTGGCATTGCGCCTGGGCCCAAAACTTAGACAAACAACTGATCATAGCATCTACAGGGAGCTTGGTCTCTTGAATGCAGATGATATCAGGAGAATGCTCTCTAAGCAACTTCCGCATAGATTTTTGTCTGGGGGTACTATGCAATCCCCTTACATTCCATGACAGGACTATCATTGGGTGGATTGAGTGAAGTGTTCATCCAGGGTCTTGACCGCCCCTGATTCCACCAATAAGTCCCCCGTTCATTGGATTTTCTCATGATCCTTCTTGCACCCTGCTTTAGCCGGGGTGGTGAAGGAGACTTTCTTGAGTGGCCTTTGCAAAATACCCAACGCTGACAAAGATCCCTTGTCTTTCCAGGGTGTATCCTTATCCTTTACCAAATCCACCCAACTGGTTTCATTATTCTGGTGCTCTAAAAGGGCTGCCAATGCCCCTTCCACCGGTGCATCCTCTGTCTGCTTAATTGTCTGAATAATCATGTCCTGGGGTTCAGTGGGGAGGGAGCCCTTCTCCACGCCCTCCAAGGGTACTGCCAACTCCTCTGGGGGAATGCCATCCTCAATGGCCATGCAATCTAGGGTTTCAAAATGATTAAACCCCCCCTCAAGGGGTCTATCGTGGTTCCTACGCTTCTGCCCCCTACCTTTCACACGTCGTCTTACTAGGGTGAAGCCTTCATTATCAGGCCCATTGGCATCTGACTGACCACTAGCAGGATTATCCCCATCTGAATGAAGCTTCCCATTTGCTGCCTTATCCGAACCAAGCTTGGATGATCCCATTTTGTCCAACTGGCCTGAATCCTTGCCTCTGTTAGGCTCCATCCCTATGAAGCACCTAGCCTAGGGGCATTGGTGATGCAGATGACCATAAATATGACAAATTTTGCATCAAAAGGGTATGGCCTCATAATCAATTTGCTGGACCCAGGATGAGCCTCCCAGGCAAATTTCCATGGCATCCGGTAGAGGGTTATTCAGATCCATTTCTACACAAATTCAGGCATAGGAAATGAGTTTTCTGTCCAGTGATTGGTGTGCTATAGTAATTGGTGCACCCAACAGAGCAGCAATTTGACGAAGGATATACTCTCTCCAAAACTCTAGGGGAAGCCTCAGAAGTCAGACCCACACAGGTACTTTTATAGGTAAATCTTCTGCAAAATTAAAGCCTGAGTGCCAGGGTTTGATGAAAAATCCAATTCTATCAAAGCAATAGGGTCCACCCTCAAAGATTCAATTTCTATCTGAAATAGAGGAGAAATTTACCAAAAAGTAGTTGTTTCCAGCCAACATAATGTCCATGTCGCCATCTACCTGCCAGGTACTACGTAACCATGTTTCCAAGGCTGCCTGGGAGATTTAAATTCCCATAAACTTGCATATCACGGTATGGGCAGACAAATAATCCACATCTTCCTTGACAGAATCTACCGGTATCACCAAAACAGGTCTATCCTGAGCCCGGGGAAAGCAACCATTGATTTTTGAAATCCTTGGGCGTTCGTTTGCAAAAAATGGCTCCTTCCCTCACCGGATCTCCTCCTGCAGCATCTGCGCACTTCTAGAACCCTCACCCGGGCCGTCCCCTTCCTTACCTCCACTCATAGCCATCCGAACCATTTCATCAATTTGTATATTACATTTGCATATGAAGGGGCTATTGCTTATGTCTAAGGAGGTTATTTGAGTATCGCAATAACTACTCAATTATTTCAACATTAATCTTGTTCTATCCAGATTGACAGTTGATATTATTTTTTAGCATTACTCGGTATTATTCTATGTGGTTTTACCATGATTTGGTACTTATTATTTACCTTGTATGATCACCATGGAATGACACATAGTTTTTTTTGTATGACCTTATAAAAGATTGATACTTATGAACTTAATCTTTTAAAGGTTTTAACATCAGTATTTGTGATATTAGTTGGTTTGTGATACATAGTGGTTATTATTATTCATTAGTTTGATCAGTATTGGTCAAAGTTGATTAGTATAGATTAGCCATGGAACGGTACTAATCTTAGTAAGTGCACTCTCGCCATGGGATGACCATAGTCTAGTAATTATGTCATCATAACAAGGCAATATTTTAATTGAAAATTCTACGTATCAAAGTTATACAATGGCATAATATCTTTGGATTTTAGTTGGTTGTGACAGATTTGGATGACAATATGACAGTATGGTAATATGATAGTTTGACACTATGGGATATGCCTTAAGAAGATTAATGTCAACTATTAACTTTAAAAAAAAACCTCTTTAATTGTAACAAAATCCATTTTACAATAATAATAAAAGATGTTGATAAGTCTTAAACATTAAATGAAAATAATTAAGAATAATTTAACAAGCATAATTGAAAATATAAGTGATAATTGTCATTTTATTTATGATGGCTTATGTTGTACTATTTGTAACTTGGTATGTCTTTAGAAGTTTGTGTCTCTTAGACTCTTTGAGTTGATTTAATGCATCAAGGGTGATGCTTTTATAAGGAGGAAAGTATGTAATATCTCTTATATTTGACCCTTTGTGACCTTGTTGTCATCATGTGTTTATCTATCTTAATGATCCTTCAAATGTGTAAGAATTCAAATGTTATTCCCTCTCTTATTTTGAAAGCTTTACTTGTTAAAATACAATTACAACAATCTCTTTTATTTAAACTATAATCTAACAAATATTTAAATCCACATAAATCATGAGGATTTTTATAATGAAATTTATTAATAACTTGTGCCTAGCCTCTCTAGGAAGGCTAGAGGAACTAAGTTAGGACCTAGAGTAGAATGAGCGGATGTGTTTGTGGAGTGTAAATTTGGATAATAAGAGAAATTATTATTGAGTTTAAAGGACCATTTTGACTTTGTCCTAATTTATTGACTTGGATAAGTAAGCCCACAGGCTTATAAGGTCATAAAGAAGAGGTAGGGCTTGTAAGAAATGAGATGACTCTTGTAAGAAAAGTACCCTCCTATTTATTAGGGTGGATGAAAAATTCTTTGGATAATAGATTTAGAATCTCTTTTGATTTTTACACTTAGTCTTATTTTGGGTTGTTCATCCTTTTGGGAGAAGTGGGGGAGGAGCTTGTGTGGAGGAGACCCTCATGGAACTTGGGAGGTTATGGCAAGCTTGGCAAATGGTGGAGAAGAGGTGGGCCTCTTATGTCTTTATGTTTGATTAAAATCAAATAAAGGTTTAATAAAAATTGTCCATATTTAATTTAATGTTGTTTCATTGGAAAAATTAACTCTTTCACCCTTTTTTCTGTATTATCTTCTAATACCTTGAATTTTATAGTAAAATGAATATGAAAATATTATTTTTAAAAAATTGTGTAATGTAGTGAATATTTATCTTCTCTTAAACTCCTCAAGGGAATCTATATTCGGGATGAAAAATGAAATTTTTAGAAATAGAAAAAAAATCGATTTGTGGATATTCAATTACTATAAGAAAAAAATAAATTTTCCTCCCTCTTATCCATTTTTAAAATAAATTTATAAAAAGATAATGATTGTAAAATTTTACATCATTGTTCTAGCAAATTAATAAGTAAATGAATGAATATTATTTATTATTAAAGTTGTTACACAGAAAGAGGTGTAAGCTAATATGATGGAAAATATGTACATTTTATAAATAAATGGATATGTAATATTTCGGTCTCCCTCTCTTACTAAGATCAAAAATTATATATATATATATATATATATATATGAATGAACAAGATAAGCAAGGTTATAAAATTGATATATTATTTAAGAAAAAAAAACAATATTAAAATTATTGTTTTTTATATAAAAATAAAAATAAAAAAATAATATATGATAATAATGAATACATTATTTTTTTTATAAAATATAATATGTGTGTGTATACTTCAAATTATAAAATAAACTATATTATAAAGATTTAATAATAATAATAATAATAATAATAATAATAATAATAATAATAATAATAATATCAAAAAATTTATATATATATATGAACAAGATGAGCAAGGTTATAAAATTGATATATTATTTAAGAAAAAAAAACAATATTAAAATTATTGTTTTTTATATAAAAATAAAAATAAAAAAATAATATATGATAATAATGAATACATTATTTTTTTTATAAAATATAATATGTGTATACTTCAAATTATAAAATAAACCATATTATAAAGATTTAATAATAATAATAATAATAATAATAATAATAATAATTATTATTATTATTATTATTATTATTATTATTATTATTATGGAAGGGGTTTGGGGCACAACCCCTGAACTGACCCCAACCCCATCCATCCTTGAGTAAGAAATGGGTCGTCCAACCATCTACCCACCATGTTTTTTATAGGGCAACAGGCCGGTCGAGCCTACAGACGTAACTTAAAAAAAGGAATATATATATATATATATATATATATATATATATATATATATATATATATATATATGAATGAAAATGAATATATAAATTTAGATTTATATTATCAAAAACTATATATAACTAGGGTTTGAAACATACATATATGAAACTTATATGCAAAATATAATCTTTGTATAATCATGATTTTGAATGTCTAAAAGAGAAATTTGAACTTACAATGTATGTATATATGTATATATGTGTGTGTATATATATTTACTTTTTGTTATATATATTTAGTTTCATATTTGACATTCTCTCTTTGAGACTTTATATCTAAACCTGCAATGAAATAATAAATAAAAAAGAGTAGAAATTTAGAAAATGATTTTTATTTGGGAATTCAAAATAACTTAAGGTTTTTAAGAAGTTGCCCTGGATCCTAAAAAAGAGATTCCTCCAATCCAATGGTGGTGACTTAATCTACCATATGAAAAGTCAAAGATGAAACTTTTCAATTTATTTTATTTACAATTAATTTTATTTAGCTAGATTTTTATTTAAGTTATTTTTTGACCATTTTTAAGTAAATTATTTTTTCTCAAATCTTTTTAGATGATATTTAACTTTATAATATTTAACTTTCTAATAGATAATAAAAATTAAAAATAAAATTTTAATCATTTTATTAAATTATGGTAACTTAAAGGTGAGAGTTAATAAATTTAAACTTTTAATTTATCCTATTAACGCGTAAACATAGTTTAAAACTTAAAATAAAATAAAAATTATTATTCGTTATTTTTATATAATTATTTTAGTGTGTTATGGGCATTACACTCACTTTAAATAAATATTTAAATTTTAAAAAAATTGTTTAAATTTTTTTTGAGATTTGGAAGTAATTATATTTAGATATGAAATTATTAATTAGATAAATTTCACTCCTATCAATAATTATCTTTTCAAACAATTTTGCGAGACACTTGCTAGAGTAAAATCACACTACCTTTTTCTTGTTTTCAAAATCAATTTAGAATCGATATAAATAAAATACGTATAAATTAAATTTATCAAATCTAAGAGTTGAAATCAATTTAAAATAACTTAAAATTAATAATATAATATTAAAATAAAATTTAGCTCAAGTTTTACCATTTTTAACAACGTGTTTTCCGAAGTTGATTTATAGAGAAATTTTACAATGTAGTTTTTGATTTATTAAATTCAGTTTAGAATGTATAGTAAAATTATTGTTTTATTTTTATTTGTTGTTTTGCCTCCTATGGGGATAATTAGCTAGCTGTAGTTTCTTTTTATTGTTCTGGTCCTTGGGGCTTGCTACTCTTTTTAAAAACTTTCTAACTATGGTTATTGGTTCTATAAAACCAGGTCTCTTACCCAATCAAATAAAAAATTGACATTTTATTTCAAATTAAATAATTTTAAAACCTTAGACACCTTAATTATAGCTTAAATAATAGGTTTTAAAAGTTACAAAAATTTATTTAATTTATAAATTAAAATAAATGTATTTCTAGACCCAATTTACTCAACTTGGAGTTGTATTTTGTTGATCTTTTAAGCTTTGTAAGTCGAGAAACTTTATTTAATTGTGTAATTTCCAATCCTTGGTGAATTTTAGTGGCTATGATGTGTTTTTTTATCTAAAATAAATGTTATAATCATAAGACAATTTTGAGTTGTAAATTCTTTCAACTATTTTAGGCCCTAAATGCATCTTGATAGATCAAAAGGGGTCATTTAAGTATTTTAATTGGAACACACCATGAGAGTAAGGATCCCCTTTTATACTCAATCTTAGAAGTCTAAATATAAGATATCTTTTCATGAGACACTCCTTATAACTCTTGATAGTGCCTAGATGTCTTGGGCCAACTAGTGGCCATCATGTCACCACAAAGAGTAACAATGTTACGTTAAGTTGTGTAGTTAATTGGTGAAGCATGATTGTCTTCACATCTAAACTAACACTTATTTATGAATAGGTGAACTACAACCAACCTTGATTTTGCATGTGATGTAATCACCACAGATATGTAGTCAGTTCATGGAGTGGGCACAGGCTTAGCATACTAACCCTTAGAATGTTCCTTTGTGTGGGTGTTATCGGCTAACTTTAGAATGTTCTTAGAGAACATGCTTAGATAACTAACCCTTAGATGCCCTCATATTCTGGGAAACTGATAATTAACTTTAGTGTATTAATGGAACATGTTATTAAAGCATCTAATTCTTAGTATGTTTGATTAATCATGAATAGTATGGTTTTCTTCTTTGCATATGTGTTTAGCATCAATTTCATTTATGTGGGTTTCTTAGTTGATTATTGGTATTTGAGTTTGTTTTCTTGCATTTTAAAATTGGACACCTTTAAAGACTCACTCAGGAGATGAAGTTTCTCCAATCAGCATAAGTCAAAGATTTGTTTTAGGTCATTGACCATGTTAGAAAAAGAAAATATAAGTTTCTAATCATGCCTGACTCTCATTAGGATATTATGTGAAAGTGATTGGGTAAGCACACACACCTTGTGATGTCATAGATTATAATTGATGACCTTAAGATGTGTCATTCTTTTGAGTAGATGACTAGAGTTTTAGAATCTTCCCTGAGTGATGTACTAGTTCCTTTGTTGGCTTAAATTGCCAACTCTTGTTTGATGATGATGTCTCATAGAAGAGGTCATCACAAGTATAAGGAGAACTACATTAGACCTTGATTCCATCGAGTGGATATGTAGGCTTCCCAAGTTGTGGTGGGGGTATTAGGTATGGGTTCTTAGGCTAGGTGAGGGGTGCTTTTCATCTTCCTTTGTGTTAATTTTGTATATGTGGTGGGATTAGATTTATACTTAATTTTAATTAAGTAAAATTTGAGTTTAACCATCATGTAGTTATTATCAACCGGTTCACTTTAAATTGGTTGATTTCTTTATATTAATTACCTTAACAGTAGAGTTGTTTAATGTTAGAAGACTCTCCCTTGGTGAGCCTTAAAGTGGTAACCCTATATTAATTAATTATTGTTCAAGCTTACTTCATCTCTTGAGTTTATTGATTGAGTTATATGTGAATAAATTTATGATCCTTTAAATCAAAAGATTATAATTCTGACTTCTTAATAATGTGACTTGTCCCACTTCATTAATCAGGATATTACTTATTGATTTTTGACTCTCATTGATCTTAACCTTTTCCACTTTTATTCTAATTTTAAAGAGGCCTCATGGTGGCAATAAAATGTATTTAATACATCTTGTAATAATTTTGTGTGTCATACTTCAATTGTGTATTAACCAAATCATAACAGTTAAACATTAAGCAACCATAGTGAATAAATAAACAACATTGAAATAAAATAACAAAAAAAAAGTTTACATGGGTTTTGGGACAATTTTTTTGGGCATGACACCTGATATGGTCCAATCCACAATGGAGTGAAATTGTCATGCTACCCTTTCTTCTCATGTGCTTTATCCCAGAGGAGCACTAGGTCTAAAATCCTAAAATCCTTGATTTTTGATCTTTTATCGAACCAACATTTGATATTATCCTAATGTTTGCTGAAGCTATATACTATTTCAGTCCTTATATCTTCTAGTTGGACTATCTCAAGTAGTCTAGAAGTTATTTTCTCATCTTTACCCATATACTCTTGCATGAATTGGTAAATTTACAGCTTGAGAATGATGGGGAAGACTAGTTATCATTCATATACCAACAAAAAAGGCTTGTTTATGCCTAGTTTGGTCTACCCATAGTGCATATTTTAGTAATAGATGCCATTCTCTTAGTTTGTTCTATGCAAATTTATTTTTAGCATCCACCAGGTTCTTGTTGGTTGATTCAACCACTCCATTTCCTTGTGGGTAATGGTTGGAAGAGAACTTCAGGGTGATCTAATTATGGCAGGCCCATTATGTTAATTCAATAAATTAGAATATTGGACCATTATCATAGACCAATGAAATTGGTATGCCAAATCAGGTGACTATGTTTCCTTCCAAGAAATTGATGACATTTGTGGCTCATGAATTATTGGTAGCAATAACCTCTTTTAAATTATTATAATAATTAGTATCCATGAGGATGATGTGTCATGTTGAAGAATTTGAATTTATTACCCCAATAAAGTACAAACCCCACTAGGGAAAAGGACATCCTTCAATGATTGGTTGTAAAGGCATTGCAAAATTTACCTCTCTTCATAAACACCAGTTATTTTTGGTAGATTATGATGTGGTTATGGACATCCTTGAAGATTATTGGCCAGTATTAACCCATCCTTAAAATATTATGAGTTGGAGTATTGCTAGAGGGATGCCCATTACCAACCTTTTGATTTAGGTTATTTAGGATCTCCTTAGCTTCCTCTTTTAAAATGTACCTATGGTATATGCTTTCATAGTTCTTTCTATTAAGGACCCCTTTCTTGATCATGAAATGAGTTTATTTGAGTCTAAGAGGTCACTTTTGATCTATGTTCAACTCTAGAGGGTATGTCCTTATAAGCAGGTAATGGATGATATGTGTGTACCATTCCCCTCCTATTATTTAAGATTCATTGATTTGTTCAATTTTGATGCATGGGTCAATTTGAGT
This sequence comes from Torreya grandis, assembly GCA_037957365.1. NCBI lineage: Eukaryota > Viridiplantae > Streptophyta > Pinopsida > Cupressales > Taxaceae > Torreya > Torreya grandis. The sequence goes on from JARHVA010000816.1 coordinate 1,624,858, forward strand.
CATCATTTGGATGAGGCCCTGACCTCTTACCATTTTGGTTGGTCTAATTTTAAGGTCAAACTCTTGAAGTTTGGCCATATATTTCCCTCTCCTTTCTCTCAGCTCATTTTGGCTAAGTGTGAGTTTGATGGTTGGGTCAGGGATAATGGCATATGTCTTATTTTGTATAATATAATTTCTAATTTTTTGAAGGCCTTGATCAAGACATATATCTGCTTATCAATTATGGAATACTTTATCTCTACATCCTTCAGGTTGGTACTCATAAAGGCAATGGGATCCTCATTATGTTATACCTTTTGCATCAATACTACAATAATGGTATGTTATGAAGAGAATGAATAAATATTGAAATCTTTATTAAAATCTAGGATGATTAGGACTGGGGCTTGAACAATTATCATTTTGATGTCCTGGAAAGATCTTTTGGCCTCTATCGTCCACTCAATTTTAGCATGGAATTCAATGGTTTGATAATTTGTATGAAATTAGAAATGAACTTTCTCATGAAATTTATCTTTCCAAAGAAATACTTTAACTCTTTCTTTCTATTGGGTAGAGTTAGTTAAGAGATGGCCTACATGTGGTCTGGGTCGATAGAGATCCTTCCTTTTTTGATAAGATGGCCCAATAATTTTACTTCAATCACTCCAAAAATGCATTTCTTGAGGTTGAGAGAAACTCTATAAATTCTACACCTATCTAGGACTTTTTGTAGATGTCGTACATGGCCATCCCTATTATTGAAAAATATTGTAAGATTATCCATGTATATAATGATACACTTCCTCACTAGTCCTTGAAATGCAAAATTTATCTCTCTAGAAAGTGGCCCCTACATTATTTAGGTTGAATGACATCCTTTTATTCGCAAAGGTTCACCATTTGATGGTGAAGGTGGTATTTATTTTTTATTCTACCTTTACCAATACCTAATTTTAGCTGAGAATCCATTTAAGAAAGACATCATCTTTGAGCCACTCACCATCTGTATTACTTTATCCAGATAAGGTAGGGGATAATTGTCATTTTTTTATGCTCTATTTAAGTTCATGAAATTCACACACAACCTAATTTATCCATTATTTTTCCTAATTGGTACCAAATTAGCTACCTAGGTTGAGTGCCTAATTGGGAAAACAATCTTGGCATCTATGAGCTTTTGTACTTCAGTCTCTATAAAAGGTTCCAAGACTAAGTTCACTAGTCTTTGTATTTACCTAAATGGCTTTTGTTTTAGCCTTAAAGGGATGGTGTGGATAATGACCCTAGGATCAAATATATATAGGTCATCATATGTCCAAGTAATGACATCCTTGTAATTTATAAGCAACCATTTTATCCTATGTTTTTCATTTTTAGTGCAACTTAGACCTATATTTCCCAATTGGGGAGCCTGATTAATCTCCAACTTTTCCTTGGTGAAGTTAGACTCAATTGTTTCTACTTCTAGGCTTGAGGTTTGATGCCAAAATCTTGATCTAAGAAACCATGACCAAGGTAATTTAGTTTCTTTCAGCTGTAGAACACCTTATTTGCCCATATCTTCATTTTATATAAGCTGGGTATTTCCTTCATCTATTATGTAGGCCTCAAAAGTTCTTGAACTATTTAAGAAATATACAATTTGTTGAACATCATCAAACACCTAGAATTTGTACACATCATCTAACATAGAATGGCATGGGACCAACTCTACTAATTTTTTTGCATTTTTTATTCTTGAAATGGTGTCAAATTGGTAGTGGAGGCTACCAACAAATCAGTTGTTTGATTCTTTTCTCTTGGGATGGCCTTGATGTTGAATGATTCAAAGGATCCATTAAAGTCCAAAGCTTAGTGTTTGTACTTATTTAGGTATGCAATATTGTACTAGTAATTATTTATGACATATTTTTTAACCAATTTAGAGTTACCGAACACTATTAGTTGTTTGGCATTTTGTTTTAATGCAAATTGTAGGCCTAAGATCAGGGCTTCATACCTAGCTTTGTTATTGGTGCAGGGGAATTATAATCTATAAGTAACTAGGTATTTCTTATATTTTGGGTCTGTCAGGGCCACACCTATGCTAGAACCTTCCTTGGAATGAGCTCCATTGAAATGTAGAGTCCATAGTTGATAAGACCTTCAAATTCTTTCTCATGTAATTGTTATTTGGTGGTGAAAGTATACATACCTATGTTGATACTAAGTTGACTTGTTCATTGTTAGTTTTTTACTCAATAATCATGTACTTAATTTTGGGCTCCTTATCTACCCTAATTTTATTTGCTACCCCTTTTTAGGGTAACCACATATGGGACAAATATGTGGTCATGTACCCATTTAATATTTTTGACCAGTCTCAGCTTAGTAGCAAGTTTTATGCCTCTAGAATGTTAATGACTACGATGTCAATAGTTTACTGAACAAGTGGCTCTAATGTTAGATATATGCACATGTTTGTTAATGATTTGACATATGAAACTAAGGATTTATCCAACTATAATACTACTCTTTTTGACTTGTCAAGAGTTAAACCCAACTTTTAACAACCATAGGCATTACATTGGTTGATGCCCTAGAATCAATCAAGAAGTTGTGCACATTTTTGTCAAACATTCAAACTATTAATAGGAATGGTGATACCTTGGGTTTATCTTTGTACATTATTAAATTTGTATGGACAATATTAGACTTATAAAAAGTCCTCCTAGTCAAGGATTTGAGTAGTAGCTCCCTTTGTTTAGTGATATGAACTAGCTCATGAAGACTGATATTGGATTTAATATTTTTCATGTCTTTAACAATATTATATCCTCCCTTGACTTAATGCTTAAATCTCTATGATTGGTATTTTTTAAAAGGAGAATGCTGATTATTCCTCTTGGGTAGAGGTGGATTATTTCTCTATGGTAGAGGCAGATTATTTTTAGCATTCAAATTAGGAGAAGTAGTAACACTATTATTAGGAGAAGTTGAAGAAGTCATAGGTTACTTGATTCTTAAGTTGTAGTTGTTCCTAACATGATGGTACTAGTGAAAAGGATGAACCTCATCGATGTTATCCTTGGGCTAATTTTCATCTTCCCTTATGAAGGGGAATTCATAAGTTTCAAATACCATAGCCATGCTAGGGTTGCCTAAAGAATTTGATAAAGATAGTTCTTGCTAACTGGCAAAATTTTCTTGCATTTTTACCTCCTAGAATATTTTGAAATTAGTGCAAAATTGATACAATCCGGTTCATTGTGTTGCATGATTTTATGGACCTGACACCAATTTAGAAGAGATGCATCCATGATATTGATCTCTAACATCCTATTAGACAAAACCTTATATTCTTGATTATTCCTAGACCTATTAAAAGGCATGTTGTACCTTTAAAACCCATGACCCTAATTATTATGATTAGAGTTTTATCCATGTGTATTACCCATATAATTTTGCATGCTAGTGAATTCACTAGTCAATTTTTATACCATCCTCTAGATGGCTTCCATCTCTATCTTAGTTGAGATGGGAGCATTGTCTGCATAGAAGTGATATTGACTAGTGTAGAAGGCTAGATTTGACCTTGATGGTTAGAAGAAAATTTATTTAAAATTTGGGATGTTGATTATGGGTAACATGGACTAATGAAATTTGATTATGGATTGGGGTTTGGCTTTGTGCCACAACATTCTAGGTTACATTGAGGATTGGGTTAAAAGCTAGGGGGACAAGTCCAAGACTGAGGGGAGGTAATGATTGTAATTAAGGATACAGTGGTTTATCTACATTAATTGCATTCATGTAAGCCAAGGGTAAAGTATCCATACTAATATTCCTACGTAGAATATAGTAGTCATGAAATATAAGGTGGTTTTATACATTTTAAGGGCTAATGGCTTGTTAGGTTGAAAGGCAGTCTCCAATTTGCTATACATCTTTTGAAATGGAGTGTTGAATTATTGAATTGGATCATTAGGATCTCTTTTCATGCTGGTGAAGTGTTGATAGATAACACTCACACTGGTAACTTATCGAAACTGATATAATAAGGTATCTTGACATTCCATCCAAGTTGTGATTGACCCTTTTAAAATATTTAGAAACCAGTCATAGGTTGCTTCTTGCAAAGTGAAAGGGAATAGTCTGTGAGACACATCCTTGTGAGTTATATTCAGGATCCTTAAGGTGGATTTGAAAGATTTTATATGATTTTCCATAGTCCTTCCTCATGAAGGAGAGAAAGAGGGGAAATATTTCTCTAGGGTTCTAGGCAAATCATGTACCACTCTTACGTCATTGATAGTTGATCCAGTCAACCAAGCTAGGGCTTGAGGTGGGGGATTTCATTCAAGTGGAGGATTAAGAGGTGGGTTCTAGAGATGGGCCATTGAAACTATTGGAAGATGGGGTTATCTTCTTGAGGATGATGATTCTACCTTAGGTCTCCTAGAAATACCTTTATCAGACCTAACCTTTATATGGATCTCCAAAGGTAGTTATAATAGGTTATTATCTAAGGTTGACCTTGTTAGTCATATGGGTGCATCCAACACAACTCAAGTGATATTACTTGTTAGGATAGAGGTCGAGGATAGAAGCCATCCTTTTAGCACCAATTTGAAAATTTTGTTGATGTGGGTTTTATGCACACCCTAAATTCTCTTTTGAGGTTGTATTTAACATCTTAGGATTGATAAATAGGATCACTCCAATACATGAGTTTTAGGGTATTTAGTTTTATAACAACTTGTTGGAGGAATGGTGGTGAATGACATAAATTGTTTACCATGGGTGAACTGGCTATCGATGAACCTATATCTACTTGGAGTGGGTGGAAGGATGATGATTCTAACTAAGGTGGGTAGGTCATTGAAATAAACTTCAAAAAAAGAGGGAAAAATAAGGCAAAAAATAAATCCTGTATAAAATCTAGGGATAAAGCCTTTCAAGACTAGTATTTGAAGTTAAATAGGATAAGGAATCTAGACTAATACTTGTTACAAGTTGATATAGCACAAAAAATAATCAAATATAGTAAAGGGTCAAAGGAAAATAGAACATAGTATACTCAAACATGTAGAGATCAAAGGTTACCTAATTTATAGATTATTATTGCACATCTATAAGAGGATTATGATAAGCATGCAAAAGAATTCCAGATCTACTATAGCTAAACAATGAAAGACTATATTTAAAATAGATACCTCATACATAGTTAAAGCATTAATATACGAGAATGATGAAATGTCTCAAGCAATCCATAGAATTGAAGAAGAATGAAGATTTTCATATCAAGACTAAGTCAAGCAGAACTTATTTGAATTTCCTATTAATATCAATAGCCAAAATTCTCATCCCTTTGTGGCTGAGAGGTTACATGTATTTTAATCTTTGGATGGGTAAGGCCTCATTTCTTCAAGATTCACCTACAATTATACGTCCAAAATAGAACCAGTAGTTCAAAATCATATAAAAATGCATATTACAATGATAATACTCAGAATAGATTTGCTTGTTAAAAATAAATTATGTATGTATAATAATAGATTAGGAACTAAAGTCCCACTTCAATGATAACCATGTAAATACATAATCATTCTAAAATTAGAGTATTGATGCAATGTTGTTAATTGGATTAGTCGATGAAGATATTGTAGTTACAATTATGGCATGGATTAAGAGCTTTGTGAAGCTAGAGGGGCACTAACTCCCAACTGTGTGCATGTTGTAGACCCATAAGCTACCTCTTTAGCCTTTATAACTTCACTAAGTGTATAAGATGCATCAAATTCTTTATATATGACTTCAATATTTAGTAATGAAGGCTTAAAAATTTTGACTACCTCAGTCATTAACCTTTATTTCTCTACTTCCAAGCTCTTAAACTCAGCTACTAAAGCCTTGACCCTCATTACTTTGTCTTTGGAAAAAATAACCAACTATAATACCTCTTCATTGGTTTTATATAAAGTACCTTACACTTCTTGTCTAAAATCTTCAACAACCAAGTGGAGAAGATTCTCAAAATTGGGTCGGTTGACCAACTCCCCTACATGGGTGATCACCCTAGTTACTTGCATGCCTCCCAAAATTTGTAGTGCTTCATTTTCATGAATAAAAAAAAGCTGAAACAGCTTCTTCATTTGTCTATGATAATTTAGGGTGGCATCTCTTTTGGAAATAACATTATTTAAACATAAATAAGCATCTATATTGGTCATCAAATTGAGCCGAACAAAAGTGATAATCATAGAACACTATACTAGGAAATTTAATCTTCTTTATTTATCCTTCATTTTGTTCTATAATGTAATGATATCTAGTTTATGGGCTTGATTGGCTGCCTTGGATACTCTAAATTGAAAAAAATATTGTATAACTTTATAACTACACTATGTAAATCAATAATCACATCCTAAGGAACCTGTATAATCTACATTTGTTTCCACCTTTTCAAAGCTTCTTCGGTACTCTAGTGTATTTCCTTTAATGTCAACCTAATATAATCCACAAAAGTTGAAATCTTCAATGTAATTAGTAAGATCATTTGGATTTATTTTGGGTCTTTTGGCTAATGAGAAAAAGTTCTCTTTATTTAAATTCTCTCTCATTTTATTCTTGTATTTACCATCTTCCTCTTCCTCACTCTCTGTATAGTCCACTTTCCTTGTCAAATCGAGTGGAAATTACAATTAGTTCTATCAAAACTAGATTTTGCCTTTCATCTTTGACATTTTGCATCTCCCTTACCCTTTGAGGAACTATAAGTTCTCATGTTTCTTCTCCTTGAGTTAGTCCTGAAGATGTATAAGGTTGAGAGTTCATTGTAAGGGATGTGATCACAGTGGTTGGCAGTGAAGAACTTACTTGAATGGAGATTCGGGGGAGCTTCTGACCAACTACTTTCCATGGAGAGGTTTCTTTCCTAGGTGTCACCTCAACCAAGAATCTAGTCAAACACAAGGTTATCTCCATAGTCATGGTTGATTTTGGCATGGCCAATGGTTGGGGCATGGGAAACTCTAATTCGGTTAAATTCTTCCTAGGATTTGGCGGATTCTTAAAAATAGCAATTGTAACTAATTTCTCAAAATGGATTGCACTTAGAGTCCTTATTAGTTTTGGTGAGTAAATAATATCTAAATCTATACTAGTGACAACAAAGTTGGATGACACAATACTAGGCATTATTCTAGGTAAACTTACAGTTGGAATTTATATATTAGGCACTGGAGAAATGATAGAATATACTATCTCAAAAAAAATCTAACTTTGTTCTGGTGTGAGGTTAACTAAAGTGTTTCCTCCCTCTTATTCACCTAGACTCAAAGATTTTTCTTTCTCCAGCTTGACTTCTTCATCATCTGGTTGTGTTATGCCCATGTCCTAGTCTTATTTTTATGAAAGATAATAAATAAGAGATATCACTTGTCTTCTTTTTCCTCCATCTCTATTTTATCCTCTACATCTTTCTCCTCCTCCTCTTTCGTAGCTTCTTTTATGATAGGGAGACCTAGTGATGGTCTCTCTTCTAGTTTTTTATCTTAAGGAATAGGGGAGTCTTTATGCTTCCTTTGGTATATGATGATAGGTGGAGTGGAGGGTGGATGAGATGGTAGAGGGGTTTTGGTAACAACTATTGTAGGAGGTGGAGCTAAAGGTGATGAATTGGAAGGTGTAGAAGGCACAGGGCTTCCCTGAGGGGACTTAGGAGATTTGGGAGAGTCGGGGGCAATGACAATTAATGTGAAAGTTGATTACAAGAATATAAGGAGGCTCACTTGAGTGATTGTGGTAAGAGGAGGCAAAGGAGTCATAAAAAAACTACTCTTCCTTTGATCAGCTGAGCAAATAGCTAGTCATGAAGTTGTTAAAGTAGAAAGAACTTGAGGACCAAGAAGTCCTCTCAAAATATCCTTATTGAACTCAGGGTTTGATTCCCTTTGACTCCTAGATTGATTTGGTTATTATTATATGGATTCTACTAAAGGATAAAGGGGTTGGGATCCCTGTGGTGGATATGGAAGCCGTTTATGACTCCATGCATTATGGGCATAGTAATTTATTTCCTCTAGATTATATTGTAAGGCATGTGCAAGTATCATAGATATTTTTTATTCCTTCATCTTTATCTAAACTTTAGAGTCATTCAAGGCATTTAATGAAATATTATCATGATCATATTCTTGGTGACTATAAGAAACATGTATTTTTTCTTCTCCAGGATGGTTTTGAGATACCCACATTTCATTTGTAAGGTTTACTGTATCCTAGCTTTACAAGCAGAAATGAAATGTGACCTAGTCACATACTAGTGTTGTCCAATATTGAAAGGAGTTTTAAAGTAGTAGGCCAAATGTCTCTGACCTAATTATTCATAAATACTATTGAAAATTTGATAAGCTATCTCCGATTATGTAATATGTTATGGAACATTATGAGGAAATAGTAAAGGAATTGTCTTGGTACCCTCCACTTGGATGTTACATTTGGATATAACCAATAATCTCCCATCCTACTGAGGGACCTTGTTATGTTTTTTGATAGTCTAGGCATTTAGGTAACCTATATTACTTGGTATATATTAGGATATACATAATTTATTTCTCTTTTGATATAATTCCTATACCTATGATTTAACATAAAGGAGAAGTCCTATCTAACCATATTTCCCAATTTTTTTTTTGATGGTTGTCATTCTTAGCCATAAGGCTTATACCTAGTGGCCATTATCACATCCAATAAGTAAGACATCATGTATAAATTTCCATCCTCAGGTCTCTGATCAAGGTAGAGTATATTTTCCTTCATTTGTTCACTTATGATCTCTCCCAGTGCTACCAATTTATTAGTTATCAGCAATATGTCTAATAGTGGAACCCATTCGACCTGAACGTAGGCAATACTTGGGAACCCATACAACCTATTCAATAGTGACATTAATATGGAAAATCTAGGTATGAATTTAAAAATACAATTGGTGGATATTTCCCCCTTTGTATTTATCCTTTGGCCTTTTACAAGCCATTGCTTCAATTTCTCATCCATTATGTTTTTCTCAAGCCATACATTGGTTGAGACTTTATTATTGATTATCTTAGGGTAAGGAATCCTAAGATACTTTTCAAATTCCCTTCCTAAAATGTAAGTAGAGGTGGTCTAGACTTTATTTACATGAATGATTTCCCCAACGGTGGTTCCATTAATGAATAAAACTTTCAAGAGATCAATGCATGGCATTACCTTAGGTTTGGCCACATCCTAGTTGAGACCTTGCTTCTTAATCGATAACAAATCATCCATATATTGTTTGTTCTTTGATGAGATTTCATCCTCCATGGAACAAGATTGAACTGATTAGACCTCTTCCTAGAGTGTTGAGTAATGAGGGAATTTAAAGTTTAGGGTACTCTTCTCAAATACTATGTCTTTATATTTAGTCAATCCTGAAAATGATTATGGGGAGGGAACTGAGGGCTTACCTTGGTTTGATAAAAAGGCCATTGTTATCCTTTAGTCATTATAACTCCTATGAGGCCCTTGACTGGTTCATTTTAATGGCTTGCTTGATGTTAGGAAGCTTGAGAATGCAATCATTTAATTAATTTTCATAGATTTTATATATATCACTCATAGGCCTGAGTATTAAATATATTCATGCACCTTCAATAAAGATAATGAAATTTCACTTTTAATGCCTATTTCAATTTGAATGTGCCATTTAGCTTTGGTAGGTGCCCTTACTTGCCAAATGGTGATATTTCATTAATTATTTATGTCTAGTCATTAATTTTTAAACATCTATCATCTATTTACTGACTTAATTCTTTGTCATGATGGCGATCATTCTCTTTTATGATTTGATCATACCTTCCCTAGATAGTGCCACTTGTCATGTCCTTATTAACTCATTCCTTTATATTTATTTATTATGTTGGTCATGTTCTATAGTAGTGAGTTAATGTGATCAAGCCATGTGGTCTGATCTCATAGTAGTGGAAACATGAAAGCTTAGAGCATTAGATTGGTATTCCTTTTGATAAAGATACTTTCATGGTCGAGATTCAGCATGATCAAGACACGTGGAATTAAATCTCAAAAGCTAAGAGACTCAATATTTTGAAACCATTATATTGGATACTAGAGGACCACTTAACCTTTTGAAGAGGCTAATTAATACAAATGTGCCAAGTGTCGATCGTTCAAAACCTTGAAAGCTAAACAAATTGGGATTATTGGGTTACAGACTGAAGAAGCATTTAAATTTATTACGGACACAAATTCATGATCAAGACATGTAAAATTATCTCAAAAACCCAAAAAATCATGAGCTCAGGACCATTATCACATGAGAATACATAACTATTAAATTTGTTGATAAATAGATGAAGTTTTTATGTCTTTGTTTTAATGTTAATATGCCATGTGGAAAGTTTACAAAACCTAGGAGGATCAAGAGCTCAAAAAACTTAATATTTTGTAGTCATCTAAGGCTACCAATAACTTAGAAATTTTATAATCGTTCAAAACTCTAAATGACATGAGAGTGATGTGTGTCACAACCACATGAAATATTTACTATGGGCCTGATTGTAGGAAATTAATGGTCTTAGACTATTTATCCTATGATAAAATATATAATAGGACATAAAATTGAATCCGTTAGTCTGTAAATCACATAAAAGTAAAAATCATGAAAAAATTCAAGGTTTGAAATAACTTAAGGTACTAGTTTAAGTTTAGATTTTTACAATTTGAACTTCGGCAATGTTGGATTTTTTTAAATAGCTCTAGATAACAAATGCATGATGCCTTAGTCATAGATCTTTAGGCTCATAGCTCCCTAAAATAGAGATTTTACAATAATGGGCCCTTATTTTAAATTTTGAAAATTAGGTGTGTGTGTGTGTGTGTTAGGGCACAACACTTCCCTCACAAAAAAGCAACATAGCTTTTATATTTTTTATTCATCATTCGACCAATACAAAAAATTTATAGCAAAGAGTTTTTTTACAGGTTTTATTCCCCTATCATCAAATGTAGAGAAAATGTTTTTTTCATTTATATTTTCTATTCTTTTAATAAAAATTACAACATTTTTTTTTAATTCATGTTCGCCAATCATCTAATACAAAACCACAACTATCATGAAAGCATGCAAACACACATGTATCAATTATTCATGGTTTGGTCATTTATGTTTACCAACCATCTAATACAAAACACAACAAAACTTTGTCATTTATGTTTGTTGGCCATCTAATACAAAAATACAGTAAAGTTGTCTTTTTGTTTGTAGGTCATCTACTATAGATTTTTTTATTGGTCGTCTAATATATAAACCAATATATAAATTAACATCCACTTGTAGATTACAATTTGTAAGGGCCAATCGACAAATATACTAGGGCAATATTTATATGTGTTACATTAGTAATAATAGTTTTGATTACTATTTTTTTTTAAATATTTAAAATTTAGATTCATAGATCATCATTTTTTTGAAACAATAATTATCAAATTTTCATTTGATATATACAAACATTTTAATTTCACCAAAATATGCATGTATTAGTAGTAAATTATATGGTTTTCCTTTGAATTGTCTTTCCAACCATATTTTTCATATTTAAATTCTATGATAGTTTTCTTTTATTTATTTTTTTAAATTTTTATACAATGAAAAGTTTTACAAACCAACGAGCATCATAAATTCCTTTACAAAGAAGAGAAAGACTTGAGACTAATGTATTTGATCATCTTTTTATATTCCTATAAATAAATATCTAACTGAAATACACTCAACTTAGATGGTTGACACAACTTCATATGAGAGGAGACGAAGTTGTGGGCAAAAGAAGTTGAGGAAATGAATATGGGTTGGAACCAAATAGACAATGTTACATTGGGGGTAAAAGTTAATGATGTAAATGCACATGCTTATTTTATAATTGATATATATGAAAATAGAATTGGATCAAGTGTTGATGAATTTTATTTCAAAATTTATATTGATTCTCATGTCTATTATGATAGATGCAAGCACATGTGAGGCATTATTTGAGTTATTACAAGACAATGTCATGATGTTGTGTATTATCTTGTAAAAAATTTATGGTAAGGAAACAAGTTTTACCACATGTTGTTGATCTCGAAGATCCAAAAAACACAATGAATCAATTATTATTGCTCATCAAAAATAGCATTAAGATAAATGATGATAGGGATATCAATGTGAAATTGTATGAATGTCATGATTATGTGGCCACAATAAATAAAATGTGAAATAATAAAGTTTTAGCTATAGGAAATGAATTTTGTCTATGCTACAATTTTATAGAAAATTGCATGCACTTGGTGACAAAGAAGCAAGTTATAATTGATGGTGATACTTTCCACATGATTTCCAAGTCATACACAATGACACCAAACTTTATCTAGGTAAGTTCAATGCTATTTTTATTTAATAATTTTTATCTTCTTAAGTGTTGTCATTATTTTACACAATTTTTTTGGCAACACATTAGATAACTAATAGGAACTTGAAGCTCAGTTGGATCCAAAAAAATTATGGGAAGACAAATTTAACGCGTGTATTAGATATATTTAACAATCATTAGTTGGAAATGAATTGAAAAATAGGTATTGATGTACAAACAATTTTATGCATAACATATTCTCTAAACTTAGGCTAGTGTACCTTCATTCATCATTTCCTTTAGTGGATTGCATTTTAAAGGGATGTTAGTGTATATTAGGACATACACTATTATATCGTATACAATAAACTTGTGATTATATTCTTTATGGATCAAATACACATTATGTACACATCATTATCAATAAATTATTAATAATGAATTATTTATAGGTTATTATAAATAAGAATATATTTAGTAGTTATCATCAAAATAGAGTTTATCTATCATGAGATAGTATCCATAAATATGGAGATTCCTACCTATACAAAAACTCCTTACTTACATATATAATAAGCTAGAAGGCAAGGTGAAGGTAGTTTTTTTTGTATTGGGGGGTGTTGATATATGCACAATTTTTTGCACAACATATTTTATAATTTTACTTAGGCTAGTGTATCTTTATGCATCTTTTTTTTAATAGAGTACATTTTGACATAAATATTTGTGTATACTAGGATATGCATTATTGTATTGTGTGAGATGCACTTGTAATTATATACTTTATGGATCAAGCACATTTTATGTGTAGATCATTATCAATAACTTATTTATAATGAATTATTTATAAGTTATTATAAATAATATTATATTTAGTTGTTATCCTCAAAACAAGTTTTATCCATTTTGAGATAATATTCCTAAAGATACATATTTCTTCATATCCTAAACCTTATTACTTATTGATATAAAAAAAATGGAGGGTAAGGATGAAGTTATTTTACATTTTATACTTCATGTGAAGATTATATCGGTATCCATTTTAACTTAATCATATTTATGTCTATAATGCTTTAATGTTTTATAAATATGCATATGCAATCATGGGTGACTGTCTTGAGGTTTCATATTTTATAAAATATAGCACCTATAAATAAGCCACATATCATGGGCTCATCCCATTATTATAACATGGTATCATAGCTTTCATAATCTTCACCTCATTGTCTATATGATTTCAATATCTATAAATCAACTCCTCTTCAGCTTCGTGGGTTTTATGTTAAAGTTGAATCAAAGGGACCTTACTGGTTTCACCAATTTTACATATTTGTATAGATATGTAAACCATTTTATTATATTTAGAATGTTTGAGAAAGACAGCTTTTATTTTTTCTAGAAAAAAGGAACTACGATGCTCAATTAATGGAGTTTTCAAATGGGTCAATCAGGGATTTTTTTCTTGTTTTTTACTTTACATTTATTTTAATTTCTATATTTTTAAGAAAAAAAAATAACTTTATTATTTTTTTGGAAAAAAAACATACAAATATTTTCTAATGTTTAATACTTTAGAAAATTGTATGAAAAAATATCAATTTTCTAGTTTTAGAGTTGCAAGAACCAAATTTTTGCAGGTTAAGACAATTTGTTAAAGGTTTGGATTGTTTTGAGTAGGTGATCCCTTAGATTTTTGTTCTTTTTTTGCACCTTGAATTTGATAGGGCATATCTTAGTATATGATGATCTTTTTGAGTGACTTTTTCACCAATTTTTTTTTTAAGAGTTTGGTAGTGTTCTATATGTATTTTAGATATTTGGCTTGCTATTTATGTTATTCATAATTTTTAAGACAACACATGGATTATTCATGATTCAATTTGTAATAAATTTCATGTTGGAAAGAATTTATTGATGATTATTTTTTGAAACTATGTGTTTTCAAAGTAGAACACAATGGTAAAGTTAAATTTCTCACTTTGTATAATGTTTAGGTGTTTTAAAATCAATATTTGATACCTCTACACATATGTGATGTACATTAGAATTTCATTTTATCGGGATCCATATTGAGGATGGTTATACGTGGGCCCATCTTTCTTAATAACTTGAAGAATGCTTAGCATCTTGTGAAATATATGTTTCCACTCATGTCTTAGTCATAAAATATGTATTGATTGCATGCTAAAGTGTGTCATTTTATGTTCAACATCATACAATTCAAGGTACATCATCTTATTTAAAACCATGTCCTTATTGACTTCATGGTTATAACAACTTGAAACCCATGTATTTTGACATGATGAAATTGAATTTATAAGAACCTTGGTAATGTTTGTTATTCACTAACATTTAGAAAATGGAGTCTATGGCACATTAGTTTAATACATACATTATGATACACTTGGACATTAGATATTTTTTGAATCAATATCTTCAAACTTAATCATTCTAATGATAATTTCCATTTTATTATACTTACTGTATATATCTACCTAACATGGCCTAGTTTCTAGGGACTATATTAGAGTTTTAACTTACTTGCTCACTTTATCTAAGTTTTTTTTAAGGGTGGTGCTGATGTATAAATAATTATGTGCACAACATATATTCTAATATTACTTAGGCTAGTGTTTCTATATTCATCCTCTCCTTTTATAGATTACATATAAAGGTGGGATGTTAGTGTATATTAGGACTTACACTTTTTCGTATCGTCTAGATGCACTTGTAATTGTATTTTTTATGGATAAAACTAACCTTTTATGCATTACATTATTCATAACTTATAAATAAATCAATTAGTTAGTATAAATAAGAATATCTTTAGTGGTTATCTTCAACATATGGTTTGTCTATTTTGATCTAATATTCTTATAGATAGATATTCCTTCCTATCCTAAAACTCCTTATTTATTTTAAGAAGTTGGATGGAAAGGGTGACAGGTAGTTATTATATATTATATTACTCATGTGAGGAGATAACTTTTCCATATTGCACATTTTATCTTAATATATTAGTAATCATTCTCCCATGAACATATTTATGTCTATATTACTTTAATATTTCATAGATATACACATGTAGTAAAAGGTGAATGGCTTGAGATTGCATCTTCATATATTTTAGAACCTATAATGAATCCACATATCATGGGCCCATTTCATTATTCTAAAATTATGAATAACTATACCATCAATATAATCAATGATAAAATTGTACCTCATATGTCACATTATTTTTAATCTTAAATTATATATATATATATATATATATATATATATATATATATATATATATATCTAACTCATTTTAATCGATTAAAACTCACCCCTAGGATAATGGACAACCTTGTTTATTGTGCTCATCATTCTAACATATTTAACTATTGTGAAGATGCTTCACAAAGTTTAGAAAATATCACAATATTATGACAAGAAAAATCCAACAAAGAAGCATGAGAAATACTATTCTTTAATGATTTGGGATGAAATAGAAAAAATAATGGTTTCATGTAGGTGGGGAAATCATACAATTATAAAGGGAAAGAATACAAGGATATTAACTACAAAAAATAGTTGGTTTGATTTTTGACAAGATTCTCATTCAAAATGAAAACATTTTAAAGGTATGTATAATTTATATACATTTTATTATGAATGTTATTTTTCACATATTAGTGACTTCATTTGGGAACTCATCTTATACTGATTTTAACTTAGGTAATTGAAGGCATTCCAAATGAACAAAATCATTAAAATATTATGAAAATGTGGTAGTGTTATAAATATTTTCACATGATGTAAATTTATATAGGAGATGAAACAATTGAATATGAGGAAATCTATGTAACATATATTCAATTTGTTGGAATGAATGACCCATTGTTGGTTTTTATTGACTTATATATTGTAGACCACATATTACTAGATTGCACATTCATTCATAATATTGGAAACCTTGCTAATGAGTGGCTTTGGTTGTGATATTCATGTCTAGGATATGAGCATGCCTTAAAAATGAATAAATAAATTCATCCTTTCACACAGGGTTGATTAAGGAATGAGGTTATGAAGAATAAACAGAGGAAGATGAAAAATGATTACTAAATTTATTGGAGGAAATGACACTCCTATAGAGTATAGAAACACATTTGAGCATGAAAAATGTGTATAGTAATTGAGACAAAAGCATAATTATTTAAACTAGTCATTAGATGAGATCATATGTTTCAAATGACAATGAAAAAAATCTTGCCTTCGAACATTAAAACTAAACTTAAGGTTGAATATGATATAGGTAAAATACTATCAATCAGGAAATAAAGTTAGCATCTCATTTTCTTGGTGTTACATCTAAATTAGTGAAAAAAGTCTTTACCTCATTGAAAAAATACCAAGCAAACATTGATTTCACTAGAAAAAATAACTATATTACAAGAACAAGGACCATTAGTGAAATTGGTGAAGAGGTCTATCTTGAAGTACAACATTTTGTAAAGAATCAAAAAATCAAGGAGGATAAGGAAAATAGAAAGATATTGTTTGGAAAAAATGATTAATCAACTAGTAAGCTATGTTTATTAATTGAAGTAGTTGTAGTGACTCAAATTTGGTAATGAATACTTAATAATGTCAATTTTTGCACACTTTCACTTTGATTGAATTGAGTAATTAATTTAGACCTATTTGTCCACCTCACTCTATCTTAAGTACCTATATATACCTTTCCCTTTCTACGTTACTATATTATACCTACATAAATGTTATTAATTGCTAAAAATCGCTCTAAGCATTTTTACGAACATCTCATAGTCCGAATTTCACATTTTTCCTTTCAAGATAAGATCGACTAGTATGGGTTAATAGTGGTATTTGGTCTTGATCTCTATGGCTCAATATTGACCTTCACCTTAGTAATAATTAATTTTTAAATTTAGACCCTCCCTTATAGGTTGGTTTATATTTTTAGGATAGGTAGTGTAAGGTTTTCTCATTTTGGATTGTTATAAAGCCACATCTCAGTCACCTATTATATCACTTAAAATTTTCAATATTGAAGCACACTTACACTATTGTACACTAATCAAAGATTCCCTATTCTTCTTAAATTTGATTATGATCATTTAAATTAATTAACCAAGTCAAAATCTTATTATATTTAAGTTAAATCAAAGCATTATCAAGTATTCAAGCCATACATAGATATATACATTTATTAAAATGAACACAATCGCACAAAACACTCTAAATGGAGAACTATGTGGGATTGATTTCCCTTTTTAGAGTGTTGGATACATAGTAATCAATCAATCATCATGGGGGTGATTGGGGTCATCTCAACCCATTACACTCCCCCTTTCTCTTTAAATTTTTTTCAACTATTACAAGCCCTATTAGTGTTTTAACTTTGAAGAAGTTATTTGTAGCTCATATATGTGCATCCCAAGGTAAATTTTATGCACACATGCATGTTTCAAGGGATTGTAGTTGACCATGCCTTAATTTCCCTAATTTTATGTAGAAGACATAATTGACTAGTAGAGGATAATAGTGTTAGTTGATCATGTCCCCTTCCTAATGTTCTTGACCTTGAGTAGTTATAATCACAGTTTTAGTTTTCATAGTCATAGTCAAATCTATTAATTAGTTCTAACCACATTATAATTTCACACAATCAGATCACATATTGTAAATAATTAAGTCTTTTATGTTGTTTCTAGTTATTATTTTTTCATTCGAATTTATTTTATCAATAATTGGTACTTTGCCTTCATTATGTTTTGTCGTAAGTTGTTATACAACATATGTTTTCTTTCAAATCATTTTATCTTAATTAGATTTAATCACAAGGTTAATTCAAAAAAATTATAAAAAATATTTGTGAATCCTTATATTGCTTAAATATTTCCAAACCCTAGGTTTCTAACCTTATTTCTAAGATTTTAAAATTTTATCTTAGGATTTCAGATATGATCTCTAGTTTCCCCGTATTCTCTATGTAAATAGAAAGTTTTATTTTTTGCCATAGGGTTTCACCCTCATTTTATTATTAGGGTTTCCTTTCTTAGGCTTATGACTTATCCTCCCACTTATTTGACCCATATGAGATCCATATAGTCTCTTTTTTTAAAATGCTTTAATTTTTTTTAGTTTTATGAAGTGGCTAAAAAACCTAATTTTTTGCCAAAATATTGTATGTTTTTTTGGAATTCATAATTTACTATGTTTAGTAAATTTAACATAAGGGATGAATGATGTATCTATTTTTAAATTAATTTATGGGATTCATCTTCTAATAATTTTAATAAAATGCATCTCTTATATTTCAAAAATACCTAACAAATCTCTTGTAGTTATTGATTATACACATAATATGCTGACTATATGAGTTATTTTTCGGAGTGGGCCACACTTGAGGATAAAAAAATGGATATGGTCATATGTATGAAGTTAAAATATATGTAGTGAGATCATGAACATGTGAGAGGAAGAAACTCACAATGTGCAAAAGCATTCAAAAGCAATAACATTTTAAGTTGGTTCTAGATTAATTAGCCAAATAGATTTAGGAAAGGTACATATATAGGTATAAGATAGGTATGTACTCACATCCTCATGAATGTGGGATTATTTTCTCCAATGACCTTTATTACAAACCTAAGTGATACCTAAGCAAGCTAATTAGACCATGTAGGTAAAACCACATGGTGGGAAAAATCCAACACTAACACCCCCTTAAGCGTAACTTAGGTGGGTAGTAGAATTGTGTCCTAAAAATAAGGCCTGATGAGGTACCCAAGTACATAGAAAATAGAGAACTAATAATTCCCCATACAAGATCTTGAAGCTAATTATAGTAGAGCTTAAAAAATAACCAAGGTTGATGATGAGATCCTTTGCATGAAGACTAAATAAACTCCATCTGCATTGAACAATGTTTCTTTCCTTTACAAGAGGAAGAACATGATGAGTGTACTAAAATTCTACCCATTCCATAATTTAATATGAAGGTAGTAGTATGAATATATCTAAGTATGGTCTAAAACTAAAGGGTGTCATAGGTCTAGCAAGATCATGCATAAGAACTGAATGTAATACCACTGAATTGAAATTGTTAGAAGAATGGCATGGAACATTCATTAAAATATTTTCCATGTGAAGTGTGCATCATGGCTCAACAACTCTCAAAAAATAAGAAGAGATTGTAAATGAAGCAAGCAAATCCAAAAAATAAATATCCATGATAAGAGATGTGTTATCAAAGCTCTCACTAAGTGTAGTCCCACTAAAAATAGTAGAGTCCGTAAAAAAACAAATATGTGATGGATTTGGAAGAACATTATCTTGAATAGGAACATATATATAATATGTAATAGGATAACTAAGGTCTAGCATAATCTCATCCACTAATGGTGGATTGACAAAATTAATAGCATTATCCATTAAGAATGTGTCATCACAAAAAATAGAAGTAGGAGGAGGGAGTACAACAATCTCCAAAGAGACAATAGGAAGATGAGGAGGAAGAGTGATATAAATCTCAATAGGATATCTGAAAAGAGTCTAAAGAGTGCTCCAAAAAGTGGAGGGACACTTTGTGTGCTCCACATGTGGGGTAGATCCCATTAAATGTGCATCAATAAGACCATACATAGTCATAAGAATTGGCCCTATCATTGTATTGACAAGGGTCAATGGGAACATGAATATGTCCATATATAAATAGAATAAGGTCTTATTCCATGACCAATCATTCCATTTACATCTGCTAAGAATCATAGTTGGTCTTTCCAAGAATAACCACTTGAGTATAATAAGCTATCCTCATTTTGTCAATCAGAGATAGGTGAGTCAACATGACTATAAGTAACTATGCATGCTCAATGTGATAGATGTCTAAATTAGCTAAAAATGCATCCAAATGAAAAATCTATGAAATAGTCACCAAATTCCTCCTGATATTATATAAGTTGGCACTTTATAATTGAGTATATATACATTTGGTGTATTTAATTGATTATACAATCAAAACATATACAAAAGCAACATATATGTGCAAAAGAGAATTAAAAATATAACCCCCCCCCACAAAAAAAAAAACAAAAAACTATGGAAGATCAATCTTACAAGGCTTGATAATAACATAAATGTGTAGATCTTGAAAAAACTCGCACTTTTAAAATAATTTTCACCTAAAAAGGAGCCATAAGCTAAAAATTATGTGAGTTTCAAATTCTCAAAAAAAATCACCTTACAAAATTAATATTTTTAGCTTGGAAAAAAATTGACTCAACATTTCATTGAAAAATTAAGCCCCTTTGGGTTTGTTGTGACCAAGGGCTTAATTTTCATGTGATGAGGGGCTAAGGATGAGAATGAGTTATCTTCCTTTCATTAATTTGATTGATGTGGGAGTCGTGTCTCTCCAAATTTGCCTCCACTTTTCAAATGAATAATGCCACTTTCCACTAGATAAAATTTGACATCATTACGACTATCATTGAGTGCAAATTAAGTGGCAGAGATTGGAGTGTGATCAGTCAAGGGTTAGATTCTACCTAAGTTGCATATAGGGAGGTTAGAGTCTACTTGCATTGCAAGTAAAGATGTTAGATTCTACCCAAATTATTTACACTACCATCAAGATCCATTAGGGGTGTTTTCATAACCATCAAGATTTGTTAAGGGTGATTTCAACATCTCCTAAGTCCATGGGTTCTATAGACATGGTTATTGGAGTCTGAGGTGTTTGAAAATAGGGTCATTGAAGTCCACTAGTGATGGGGAATCCAGAACAACACACCTATTCTGATCCCACTCGTTAGGATCTTGCTCCTCAGAAAGAGCACAATATGATTACCACATACAAGCAATTAAACATGTGGAATTAACCAGAAGTACAAGTAACTAGAATTCAAAAATAACACAGAATATGAGAGACAATACATAACCTTGTATTAATAATCATCCAGAAAGAAAATACAATAAAGAAGATGCCACTTCTTCTTCCACCTCTCAGAGGCTTCCCACACCTCAAGGGCTCCCAGTAATTCTCAATCAAGAGTTCACTCTCCTACCAAAAATGGTCCCAACACACAACTCACACACATAGAATTGGTGTTCACCTCCAACCAATCAGTAATAACCCTGCCAGTACACAAGTACTCAAAGTACTTCAAGTAGATCTCCCATGAACCTGTAATAATCTGCAATTCAATAGACCTTACTTACACATGTAGATCTCCTATGAGCTTGCAACAACCTGCAACTCAAATGATCTTACAATGGAAGGATCTTCCTTGCCTTTCTTTTTAGCTCATAATTACAATACATGCCAATGGGTCTATAAATAGATCCCAGACTTAACCATAACTTAGACTCTTAATTTAGACACGCAGCTCAAGACTCGAAATAGCCTTTACATGAAAACACTCAGTTCAACAAACTAACTATTCGTGCAATGAAAAATTCTGGAACACACAGGTGACCGACGTCAGTCCTTGTCTAATTGGAGATGACCGACATTGGCTGACTCCTGTCGATGTCAGGTGCCCTTCTGTTCACCCCTGACCGACATCGGTCGGCCTAACCGACGCCGGTGACTGTGACACTCAGCAACTCCTCCATGTCTGCAAATAGTTAAAGCTTTTAGCTCCACAACCTAACAATCTCCCACTTGGAGATAAATAGCTGCAACTATACCTGTACCTGTACATCATCTAGTTTGTTTCCTGGCACTGTATCCCTCTTCAAGATCACCCTTGAAGACCAACCACCACAAAACCTGTGGTGCATCTCCTGTCATCCAAATCACCTGCCACATCCGCATCTACAAACCCATGTAGAAAAGAACTTGACCCTGCATAGCATGTGCACCTACTGCTAGTCCCTCTAAAATACCTGAGAATACACTGAATTGCCCTCCAGTGCTTCTTTCCCAGATTGGCTCCTAACTTTCTGACAACTCCCACTGCTTGGGAAAACTCAGGTTTAATACACATGTACTCAACCTCATTATGTGAATCAAGACACTATTCATAGAACTGTCCAACCATCGGCGTGCTAACTGGTCTCACACAATCATCCTAAAATAAAGTCAACCTATGACCTTCCATGTCCCTAGAACACACTCATGCCAAAGAATCTTGTTTCTCCCAGATTCCTCATGACATACTTCTAAACTAGCTTTACCTTTAGTTCAGTAACTCCCTGTAAGTGTAACCCTGCAACAAGCACACAATATAGTAATAGGATAATGTAGCTAATATTATCCAACTTGGTAAAGAGAAACACAATGGTCAAACCTCCATTGTCTTGCAGCTTATTCAAGACCATATACCCTGGCCTTCCATCTCACGTGTCCATTCCCATTCTTCTTTATCCTGAACATCCATTCATCTCTCAGTGCTTCCTTCTAGCTGGCAACTCCACCAAAAACTCCCATTTGATTCTTTTCCAAGGAATCAAATCCTTCATCCATGCCAAGTTCCCACTATTTCTTGGATCTATCTGCTCTGCTTCTTTAATAACTTCCTGGTTCTTGACCATCAGTGAGCAACAAGTAGTGTAAAGAAGGGAAATCATGAATTTGAGGCTTACTTACTCTTTAAGTCCTCCATATGGGTGCTTGAGACTCCTTGACAGCTTGATGTCTGCCCAAAATCTGTCTTAGTGACTAATGCTGATCACATCTCAGTCTGCACCTGATCGATGTCAGTTTCATGCGACTGCCTCATCGCCGACGTCGGTTCTCCCTGACCGACGCTAGTGTTTATCTATCCCTGAATCACTGACATCGGTCTGCACATAGCTAACATCAATCCCTATCTGGATGCTGATGTCAGTTTTCTAATCGACGTCAGTCTCTGTGTTTTACTTGTGAGCGATGACTTTTACCCACGAGCTCCTTTTGGATCAAACCCTTGTCCAAATCAACCTTGCTCTGCTCAAAATTCTTTAGCCCCTTTTGCTGATCTCTGTCTGTCACCTTCTCCTTGAAAACCAAGGCTTTCTTGCTCTTGTCACGAACATCAGATTCCTCAAGAAACGTCACTTTCTTCTTCTTCATACAAAAATCTCGATTCATGCTTTTCAAATCTAAAAGCATACCCTTTGACTCAAGAACATGTATCTCCTTCTTATTCATGTGACCAAGCCTATTAAGCCACATCTTCGAATCTACAGCTAAAGTAGATAACCCAAAAAGAGAATTAATAATATAAGTAGATAGATAAAGCATACCTACTTTCTTACCTCTTGCTACAACAAGTGCACCCTTGGTAACCTTCCAAGAGTCTGCTGTGAGAGTTACTGTGCAACCCTCATCACCCAAACTTCCTACAGAAATCAAATTCCTCTTCAGGACTAGGATATGCATGACCTCCTTCAACACCCATGTGTTTCCCGTCTGCAATTTTAGCTTCACTTTCCCTTTGCCAACCATCTGACAAGGCTTACCATCCCCTAAACAAATTTCTCCAAAGTCTCCCTGGACATATTCATGGAAAAATTCCCTATTTGGGGATGCATGAAAAGAGGCACCAGAATCTAAAACCCAAGATTCTACTTTATCCAAGGAACATACCAGAGCATCATGTGCAATGAACTCTACAACATCTGCTTCTTCTTCATGTCCTTCATGCTAATCTTCACCCAACCAACAATCTCTCTTTAAGTGCCCTTGCTTTCCACATTTATAGCAGGTTATTCTGCCATACTTGGACTTGGATCTCCTGCCTATCTTGGACCTTGATCTCCCATGCTCTATCTTCTCTCTTTGCCTTCCCCTACCTTCAACACTCAAAGCATTCCCTGATGATTCACTTGTGCTTTTCCTATGAATTTCTTCATTCAAGATTACACTCACAACATCATCCACTTTTAAGATTTTTGAAGCAGACGTAGTATTACTAACTGCCATTACCAAATTCTCCCAACTTTCAGGTAATGAGAATAAGATTAAGAGAGCCTTAATTTCATCATCAAAAACAATATTGACTGAATTTAACTAGTTTACCAAACCATGGAGATCACTAAGATGACTATGTACAGATCCACCTTCCAACATTTACAAATTAAATAATTGCTTCATAAGAAATACCTTATTCGAAGCTGAGGGCTTTTCATATAAATTTGCCAAAGATTTCATCAACTCTACCGTTGTCTTAACATGTGATAAGTTTGAAATCACAGACGATGCAAGACTCAACCTTATAGATCCCAGAGCTTTTCGATCAAGAACCTCCCATTCTTCATCCTTCATATCCTGGGGCTTGCAATCAACCCCACCCAATGGTATGTACAAATCTTTCTGATAAGATAATCTTCAATCTGCATCCTCCATAATTGATAGTTCTTGCCATTAAAATTATCCATTCATAGCTTACTTTTTTCTGCCATTGCTCTACTCCCACTCAAACAGAAACCCCTGTGAGTAACCTATAATCAACACACACTAACCAGATCTAATACAACCTGTTAGTATCCCAACCAAAAGCTCTGATACCAATTTATGGGGAATCCAGAACAACACACCTATTTTGATCCCACTCGTTAGGATCTTGCTCCTCAGAAAGAGCACAATATGATTAGCACATACAAGCAATTAAACATGTGGAATTAACCAGAAGTACAAGTAACTAGAATTCGCAAATAGCATAGAATATGAGAGACAATACACAAACTTGTATTAATACTCATCCAAAAATAAAATACAATAAATAAGATGCCACTTCTTCTTCCACCTCTCAGAGGCTTTCCACACCTCAAGGGCTCCCAATAATTATCAATCAAGAGTTCACTCTCCTACCAAAAATGGTCCCAACACACAACTCACACACACAGAATTGGTGTTCACCTCCAACCAATCAGTAATAACCCTGCCAGTACACAAGTACTCAAAGTACTTCAAGTAGATCTCCCATGAACTTGCAACAACCTGCAATTCAACAGACCTTACTTACACATGTAGATATCCTATGAGCTTGCAACAACCTGCAATTCAAATGATCTTACAATGGAAGGATCTTCCTTGCCTTCCTTTTTAGCTCATAATTACAATACATGCCAATGGGTCTATAAATAGATCCCAGACTTAACCATAACTTAGACTCTTAATTTAGACACGTAGCTCAAGACTCAAAATAGCCTTTACATGCAAACACTCGGTTCAACAAACTAATTGTTCATGCAACGAACAGTTCTGGAACACACAGGCGATCAACATCGGTCCCTATCTAACTGGAGATGACCGACGTTGGCTGACTCCTGTCGATGTTGATTGCCCTTCTGTTCACCCCTGACTGACATCGGTCGGCCTAACCGATGCTGGTGACTATGACGCTCAGCAACTCATCCATGTCTGCAAATAGTTGAAGCTTTTAGCTCCACAACCTAACAACTAGGTTTGTATACAAGCTCATCAAAGTCTACTATATATTCTAATAGAAGGTTTAGACTCCACTAAGTATGTTTATAGGTGGGTCAAATTCTAACCATGTTATTTATAGAGGGGTTAAGTTTTGGCTTGTTTATATGTACAGGGTTCAGGTTCTGGCATGTTTACTTACAACCACCTAAATGTTTATCTAGACTTGTTTTCTTGCCAAGAAAAGTCTGCCAACTACCAAAAACTATTGTATAGCTCCTAAAAAATATATCAAAGACCCACTTGGTTTCTTAACAAACCCAAAAATGGTTTTTCCTTAAAGTCATCAAATGTACGGGTTTTTGTAGAATTAAAAAATGACTTTGAAATCCTCTAAAAATGGTCAAAAATTGATTTTTATGAAACTAGGTCATCTTTATAACAACTCCTAGGGTTTTTCCAACTTATAAATTCAATAGCATTGACTATTTTTTATTTGGAGACTCTAGATATGCATATTTACATAGATTTTTAAGAGACCCCACCAAACCCTATAAAATTGAAATCAATGAAAAATCATTGAAAAAGCTAGAACACTAGATCTCATAATAGAGGCTATGACATTCAACTACTATAAAATATTTGATACCATGTCAGAGTGGGCCATACTTGAGGATTGATAACCAGATAGATCAAATGCATGAAGGTGAAACTGTATGGAGTAGTGAAATCATGAACACATGAGATGAAGAAACTCACAATGTGCAAAGGCATTCAAAAGCAATAACATTCTAGGTTGGTTCAAGATTAATTATCCAAATAACTTTAAGAAATGTACATATATAGGTGGAAGATAGACATGTACTCATATCCTCATGAATGTGGGATTATCTTCCCCAATGACCTCTATTACACACCTAAGTGATACCTAATCAAGCCAACTAGACCGTATAGGTAAAACCAAATGTTTGTAAAAAGCTTACACTAACATTATTCTTGGTGTATACTTTCTAATTCAAAAAATGATTATTGTAATTACATGGTGTCAACTAGAAATATTCAATAAATTTCATAGTCATGAAATAAATTGGAGGATACTAATATACAATAAAATTAGGGTTGTCATCAATTATAATATATATTTTATATCTATAGAATCCCAAATAACTTCTACCATCTCTCTTCAAGATTGTGATAGTTAATTTCCCTCTAATCAAATCCATGTTGTCACTATCCCAAGAGTTATGGTCACCCACCCTATAATGATAAATTAAGTTAACCAACATGTCCATCCTTAACCCCTTCTACCTCCCACACATCCCCTTGATGAAGCTTTTAGGCATATCAAATCAGAAGTACCTAATGCTTGCGCTTATGAATCCTTTTAAAATCAAACAATTGCTATGAGAAAGTCAATAGAAAAATTTCAAAAGCAAAATCAATATTTCAGTTCAAGGATCACATTACTTGAAAATAAGGCACATATACAAAGAATCTAAAGCATACCAATGTCAATCACATTTGTACATCTTCATCTATTATTTTTTGTCTCAAAAGATATCATCTCAAGTATAAGTTGTAAAGCAACATATATTTAAAAATTGTACAAAATGCTAATGAGAGTTCAAGCAAATTTTTAAGAGAAATGCTTCAAAACAAGTTGATCACATTACTTTGTATGCATCCTTTAAGGATATCAAAGTAATATTATGCATCTTGTTTGTTTAGGACTTAGACATGTAAATCCTAGGTTGCTAAAGGGGATGGGTACAAAGGGTGTATTTAGATAAATATTTCAAATAAATATATCAAACTAATTTACCTAAAATGTATGCACAATGAGAAAATTGATTTATCTAGAGTGAAATAGGCATTGTCGAAGGTCAATAAGGTTGGAAAAGGCTTGACTATCAGTCAGGAGTCCTTCATTCTAGAATTGGGGTTGAAAATTACCTTTGCATGATAGCGTAGTTAGGAAGATGTAGTGTTACAACACTAGTATCCAAGTTACAGCTCTAGTGTCCTTTTATGAAAAATCTACCTAAGAATTCTAGGTATGATGTGGGAGGGTTTCAGGGACCTATAGGTAAGTTTTGAGATCTTGATCACTCATTTATGTCATTGTTTTGTCAAATATTTTCCAAACCCTAATGAATACTTACAAACATGAAATAACAAGATTAAATGCAAAAGGAAGAAAAAATTTGGGTTATGAGATGTTACGATCATGCAATGCAAAACACCTATTCTCTTGACCACTACCTACATTAACCCCAATGATAGGGGTCTTAGATCACATGTAGTTCTTCCTTAAATAACATGCATAATCAACTCACATGGTATGCTAGAATGACTTTTACTTAGGTCCTTCTTTGATCAATAATACAAGTCTGTGTGTGATTAATGAGTAATATGCAATGTGTTGAGCTATACTATTGATCGATTTTGTGTAATATATGCCAAAGTAGTAAGTTCTAGATGTAAAATTCCTTGTGAGGCTCTTTATATAGAATTAAATATGATTTTAATGTAAGACCCTTGCTCACTAGCCAACAAGACACACCAAAAAATATAAAATCATAAGAGAAGACTAAAGGAAGGGTTAAGACCCCAAAAAAGTGACCATTGGACACTAGCACTGAATTGGATACTAGTGCACCATGATAGTGTCCTAGACTATGCTAGTGTCTTAGGAACACAAAATTGGGTGAAGATTGTGTAAAATAGTCCAAGGGACCTATGACTAGGATGGGATAACATAGGACCATTGAGGGTTCAACAAACTGGGAAAACAAGATGTAAGAAAGATCAAAATACCCAAAATGACCATGCGAACAAGACTCACATTCTTCACTAAGACCTTCCTGTGAAAGAGAAATAAAAGATATAGTAATTGTGGTTGCTTGACCAAATTAGGGTGTCAACATTTTCACCACCCCTTTATTATAGTAATGTAATGAAATGGAAGTGCTAGAGTAAAAGGTATAAGAAAATGTGCACCTACACTTACCTATATTATAAATTCATGTAGAAGATGAATGAGCTATAAGACTGGCCCACTTCTTGGCTAGAGAAGTGGATAGGAGTTAGAATTCTATTTGTGAAGAGGAAATCCATAATGTGGATGCACCCTATACTGAATCTGAATGATGAATTGAATTGTGAGGAATAAAACCCTATTTTATCCCCACCTTGATATGTGAATTGAGTCGTAAGAGGTATCTATAAATGTTTAAAAACAAGCCCTACTTTCCCCTACTCTGGTATGTGAACTAAATTTGAGAAGTATCTATAAATTTGGAGAAACAATACCTACTTTCCCCCACTTTGGTATGTGAAGTAAATTTGAGAAGTATATGCTCTGAGGTTGAGACTGTCAATTGGCCTTCATAGTTTAGGTCTGGTGATGATCTATGGATCAACCACTACAATCCGCTATATGATCCAACCTTTTGAAATCTTGGAGACATCTTAGTGATAATTTGGGTGCAATCTAATAATTTCTAGGTAGATAATGGTATAATGTGTCATCCCATATGTATAACATGGTGGAAATTGTGAGATTGAGGACATGTGTTATGTATCATGCCCCCAAACCTGATATCTGAGTAATGTAATTTTGTGATCTGTGTATAAAATTGTATTTGTATAGGGATGACATACCATGTACGTATCCCCATAATAATAATCTAAGTCTAGAACTGTGTTGAAACCTTGTGTAAAATATGAGAATGTGAACCAATATCTTAAAATATCATAAAACCCTATAAATTTGAGTCAACAAGTGTTTGAATATCTAAGAAAATATGTGTATCTAAATATTTGAGTCAATCTAAACCAATTTGAGCCAATATGAACCAATCTAAGCCAATATGAACCAATCTGAGCCAATCTAAACCAATCTAAGTCAATATGAATTGATTTGAGCTAAGAGTCAATTTGAACCAATCTAAGTCAATCTGAACCAATTTGAGCCAATCTAAACCAAACTAAGTCAATTTGAACCAATCTGAGTGAATATGAGTTAATTTATGTGTTTGAACTAATTTTTGTATCTAAATCACTATATATCTGGGTATATAAATCACTATATATCTGGGTATCTAAGTCAATAAATTTGGGTGTCTGAATCAATGTGAATAGTGTAAGTATGTTCCCCTTTTGGTGGTAGAGCTGAGACTTGTGTTAATGGTGTCAAACCAAAATTAATGTTGATAAACATGTTAGTGATAATTAGTGTTGCTAATATGAACATAGGATTGATTAGCTAGATGTTTGCAATATAATTATTTTTGGAAACTAGGACTAATATAGGCTTGTGGCCTATAACAAGATTGTTAAGGAAGCATAGGTTTTATTGCTTTATGGGATAAATTTGATTTGAATAGTAGTGTAATTGGGACGGTGTGTGGGATATCATGATCAAGTCACACACACAAGAAATGGATCATAAATCAAAGCTATGGTTCTTGAGATATCATGTTTTGAAGAATTTGGTATTAGTTAGTGAAATCTACATGCAATGTCAACCTTAGGTAGGTGGCATTTTTAAAACATGGTTTAAATAGGTTGGTTGA
Organism: Torreya grandis; assembly: GCA_037957365.1. Lineage (NCBI taxonomy): Eukaryota > Viridiplantae > Streptophyta > Pinopsida > Cupressales > Taxaceae > Torreya > Torreya grandis. The sequence continues at coordinate 1,655,199 of JARHVA010000816.1, forward strand.
TTAGTTTGAGAATCATTTGAATCAATTGACTTGAGATAAATTATTTAATTTGAGTTTAGAAACATGTTGAGGAGATGAGGAGTGAACGTGACCCATTACGAGGAGGTAGAGGCACTCATCTAGGTCAGGAAGGAGGTTACCCTAATAAAAAACCTATCATTTTCCCTATTTTTGACATATTGATTGACTTTTTCATCATTTTTAGTGAAAATTTGGTAGTTTAGGGCCCTTTTTAGGAGGACTATGCTAGTGTCCCTATTATGGCACTAGTGTCATGGGTTGTAATGCTATTATCCTAGGTATAATGCTATTGTCCAGTACTACTATCCTAAATGCACCACTGGCATCCACAAGAGCCAATTTTCCTAGTTTTACTTTTATTTTATCCTTGATGACTATTATTACATGCTTTTTTGTCATTCAGATATATCGATACCGAATTTTGTTGTGTTTTATAGCTAGATGCACGTATGAGAGAGTTTCATAATGGCTAGATGATGGGGTGATTACATGGACTACCCCTGATAGATGATGAGATGGTAGTGATTGATAGAGCTGGTTTGGGCCATGTGGCATCACTTATTCTAATACCCTAGGACATCCATATGATGATGTCATTATGTGAGAGGTGGAATATATATACTTGTACATTTTTTTTTCCCATTAGGGAGATCATTATGACATTGGAAGATGTCTATAGGATATTTAGATTTCCCATTATTGGTCAGAGGGTAGTGTTACAGGAGGCTACTAAAGATAGAGATATAGAGTGGGTCATGAGGTAATTTATATCTATGCCTATAAGGACCCATTGGCTAGAGAGTTTTAGTGATATGTTATTATCTTTGATTATTATGGATAATGTTCTGTAGTTGCAAAAGTTTATGTCAGTGTTACTGGGTTCCTTCATTATTATGGATAGGAGTGGGGTATCTATCTCATACATGATGCATGGTATAGTGAAAGATATAAAGGAGCGTAGGACTATATACTCATGGGGTTGCACTATGTTATCCCATTTATATCAATATTTTTACTTTTTTACTCAAGAATTATGCATGTCTTTGACATTATTGCATTGTTAGGATTATGAGCATATTGTAGTGGCTAGATTGGAGGGGTTTTTATGGATGGCTTGGGTTCACCCACATATGTTTTAAGAGAGATGGAATGGTATGACTCGTATGCACTCAAGGATCATGATGCATTATCAATAGGTGTTAGATTGGTTGACAGTTGGAGACATTATTTGGAAACCGTATAGGGGCTTTCAAGGGTGGATTGAGGATGGTGTTCATTTGAGATAGATTTGAGTGAATTATTGGTTGCATGTCATTGGTTCAATGTATTTGAGATAGTTTAGTATGAATGGGTGACATGATAATTTAATGTTATTTAGGATGTTCTACCTGCACCATTGGTGTGGTTGAGGAGTTCTTGGGCACCGATGAGGCTGGGTAGTAGTCCAAGACCCAAAACTACTAGTTTGGTTATGATTCTAGTGATAGAGTGATATTGAGTGCTAGATATATCCAATGTAAATGATGTAAGAGCGATCGATGCCTACATAATATGGTAGAGGCAGCATAAATTGCCACCACTATTTCTAGGAGATATGGCTATCATGCAAGAGGTATTAGATTTGAATCCCATTAGGGTAGTTAAGGGTACATTACCATTATGGATTTGTATATATTTTTTAGTTTAGTGTTTGACTTATCGAATGAAGTATCTAATGCATTATGTTGATATGTGTAGGTCTAGAATATGATGAGTATTAAGAGACCATTATTGAGGCTATGCTATGAGAGCTGACATGCCATGTCCCTAATGATGCCATGGATGATGGGAAAGTGGAGAGGGCCACAAGAGTTATAGGTATTCATGTGCATCTATTTGATTGAGTGACCATTACCATTGTGGTATATAGATGAGTAACTATTGATAGAGATGAGGCACATGTTGAGATTAACAGATGATTTATACCCCCACTTGATGTTCTATGTGGGGAAGGTGGTAGGATTATGGATGACTACATCCATTTATATTGATAACATGTAGATCTAATGGCCAAGGTGGCAGTACTAAGGGATAAAGAGAGGAGAAGTAGGTCTCGATCGAGATCTACAGGGGATGTAAGGGCATATACTTATAGTGTTGATGTATCTGAGAGTGAGAGTGAGGAGGGTGATCTTTGTGACCAAACTCTGATTATTAAGTGATTATGTATTATTGTATTAAAACTTATTGTGAATCATATATATATGGTCTTTTTGGTAAATGGGTATTGTGTTATCTAGCATGTTAACTTGTGGCATTTTTTACTTGAGTAGGTGTTTTGGTTGTATTCATTTCTTATTTTTTGATATATGGATGAATTTTTTTGGCTAGGGAATTGTAATTAGTTGATAATATGTATATGTATGCTAAAGTAGATTAGATTAGGATTGTTAGTTTTTAGTTATTATAGGATTATCATAATATATTTGAGTGTGGATCATGTGATTGTGGCATGCACTATCTAAATCCAGATGGCATGGTAAATAAGTGACCATATTGTTCATGTTGTGTAGGCATACAATTAGAATCTAGAACTGATAATGTTCATGGTGCATTGCTTGTAGTTAGATGTGTAAACTTTATAGTAAATAGTTTAATGAGTTATCATACTAAAACTATGCTCTGATATCTATTATTGTTACCAAATATCTTAATCAGTGGTCAAACTAAAAATCTTCTCTAATCTCTATGATTGTTTCTAAATATCTTAATTGGTGGTCAAACTGAAACTATGCTTTGATCTCTGTAATTTTTGCCATATATGTTAATTGGTGGTCAAACTAAAATTTTCATTTGATCTCTATGATTGTTTCCAAATATATTAATTGGTGGTTGAATTAAAACTATGATCTAATCTATGTGACTATTGCCAGATATCTTAATCAGTGGTCAAACTAAAACTATGTTTTGATCTATGTGATTGTTTCCAAATATCTTAATCGGTAGCAGAATTGAAATCATGCTCTAATATATGTGATTATTTCCAAATATCTTAATCAGTGGTCAAACTAAAACTATTTTTTGATCTCTATGATTATTACCAAATATCTTAATCGGTGGTCGAACTGAAACTATGTTCTAATCTCTATAATTATTTTTAAATATCTTAATAGGTGGTCAAATTGAAACTAGTGGTGGGATTGGTTTCCATTTTTTACCATGCTATTATTAGTAGATTTAACTCTATGAACTAGCTTCCATCTTTGTAGAATCTATGGTGCATGATATCTCACATAAGTGGGTGTCCTAGAAACTAAATGGCCCATATGATGAGTAACCAATGGTTCCTTAAAAATAATGTCCTAGGATAACTCACTCATAGAGGAGTGTGACCTAGGAGAATGTGGAGAAGGACATATTTATTCCCTCTATGTAAATGTTATAATGCCTCTATCAATACATAGGTTGATACAATATTTGAGTGCATAACAGTTATTGTTCCAATGTCCATTGATTTTATGGTAGTTGCAATATGGTTTGTTTCTTTTTCTCTACAAATCATGTGTTGGATGGTGCTAAGTAGGAGGAAGGGTTATCATTCATCTATCTAGTAATGTAAGTAATATATCAAGAGGCCTATCTCTATCTAAAAATTGCATGGCCCCACTGCTAGTGTCCTATGCTCTATCCACTATAGGAGATGTTGTGTAAAGTGGTTCTTTGCCTTTATTGAGTATCTTAATTGGTTATTTTTTTTACACTTTTTCTTGAGGTGTTTATGTATCAAGTGTTTGTACCATATTGGATGACTATGTCTGTGAGAAACCTAAATCTAAATATGGCTCCTCAAAATTTGTCTTTGAATGTGGCTCTGCTAATCCCAACTCTTGATCTAATGTGATAGCCTTGTAACATAAGTGACAAAATGATTTGGATCTCTCATATAATAATTTCTCATTGAAAGGGAAAGTGAGATCTCTAGCAATTATGTATTATACGTCTAAATCTATCAGTTGGTATATCAATTATTTCATGCATGATTTGAATCATAGAATGTAATCATTTATTATTTTTGACCCACCTTGGTGTAGTGAAGGAAACCTCTCATATGTGATTCAAGGCCCCTTATTCTGAATGTAATGCATGAGAAATAATTCTTCTAACTCATCATATGTATGTAGTGAACCACTAGGGAGTGAATGATGAAACCAATTTAATGCCTCACCCCCTAGAGTTTGTGTAAATATATGTAAGGGGATCAAACTATGAGGGATATGTGCCATAGCCTTTATATAAGCTTTGAGGTGCACATGTGGATCTCCATGTCCATTGAACTTCTATAATATTGGTATCTAAAACTAATTTGGGATAGGGTTGCCATAAATTGCATTGGAATAAAGTTGAGAGTGGTATGTTTTATTTTCCAAGGTAATAAAGTGTACTTGTTGTAAATCACCCACAACATCCATCAAATATATTACTTTTTGTGAAGGTATATTAACATCATCAAGAGGTTCATTTAATTATGGAATCTTGTTATTAATTTTAGCCATTTGTATATTGCATCAGGGACCTTTTTTAGGGAGAGTTGGTTTGCTCTCTATTACCTTTGGAGGGGTGGTAACTTCAACCTGGTGAGAGGGAAATGGGCTATCACCTTCATGGAGGTTAGGATGAGAAATGGGTTCTATTTTAGTAAGGGGGTGGGGGAGATTCATTGGTATCTCTTATTTTGTTAATTGTAAAGAAGTATAACATGTTAATGGACTAGAAGATATATTATTATCATGTGAATGTAAACTATGTAAATTATGAACATAAGTATAATTTCAATTGTGTTAATTTGAAGACATATTATCATTTAAACTAGCATTTGATAAGTAATCAATTTGAACATGAGAGATGGGTGAAGTATGGATTTAACTATAAGGACTAGACTCAATGTCTTCATCACCAAAATCATAGTAATCATCATTATTCTAAGGTTCATCAAAATCAGAGTCTAATTCACTTATAAAGGTAAGAGTAGAAGAATTAGCATTCACATACTCACTAAGAGAGAGAGTAGAAGAAGATTTCAACTTTTTAATACTATGTCATATATCATCATGTGTGGGTGCAATGCAATGCATGTTTTCACTAGCTATGATTGGAATGCATGTATGATCATTATTTTCAATTTTTGAGTCAAGGGTAGAATAAATAACAATCATGTTTTCATTTGACACATTATGACATGTAGGAGGAGAATTAGAGATGTTTTAAGTATCTACATTTTGTATACAATCATTGTGTTGAGCTTGAAATGTAAAAGAAGGTGATAAAATAATCTCATCTATTTTAGTTTGTGCATCGGTAAAAGGTGTAATACCATTTGTGTATGATTTTTCAAATTTAATTGAGAAGGGTAAAGAATATGCATTACTCTTTTCTATATTGATTGAATCATGGAAAAGTAGATTTTGTTTATTGCACTTATATTTTTTTAATTTGAATAAGGAGGTAGCAAAAGTGGTTGTAAAGTTAGGATCACATTGGAATAAAACACTACCAATAAGAGGTTATTTTGACATTATATTGTTAGTTTGATTTTGAGAAGTAGGATAAAAGAGAAAGGAAAGAGAAGAAGATGCATCTAATATATCCTCATCAACACTTTCATTGTCATGCTCATAGTAATCATCATATCCATTTGTACAACAATACTCATCATCATCATTATAAATAAAATCATTATGATGTGCTAATGTTCAATCTTGAAAATTTATCCATTCATTCTTATAATTATGAGAAAAGGTTAGAAATTCATCAACTGGGTGAGGGGCAAGATGATTCTTGGATGTCATTTTAAACTTTCCAAAAAAAGAATGTAAACAATGAACAACAAACACACAACAGGTAAAATGTAATCTAACAAAGGTATATTTGCAAATATTCTAAATATCCAACCCAATGTATGTAAAAATCATAATTTTATTTGAAATCCTAATGGCTAATATTTGTATGTATAGGGACCTAGTATGTGGATCTAGGGTTTTTGAGGGTATTGTAGACAAAATTTAAAGCATATTAAATTAATGAAACCCTATTAGAATATTTATTTGGATCAATTAGGTTGTGAAAAATTTAGAGAAAAAAATTAGAAATTTTATAAACCCTAATTTATTTACACAAAAATGGATAAGGTAAACCCTACAATGGAAGTAGGGTTTTAAGCAATATTTGAAGTCGATTCACCAGATGTTTTAACTATTTAGTACATAGACATGTAGATTTTAGGTTGTTAAAGTGGTTGAGTAAGATGGTATATTCAAATAAATATTGTAAAAGGATATATTAAACTAATTTACCTTAAATGTATGCATAATGAGAAAATTGAATTATCTCGAGGGAAATAGGTGTTGTCAAGGGTTAGGAAGGCTAGAACAGGCTTGGAAATTAGTCATGAGCCCTTTATTTTTTAACTAGGGCTGAAAACTACCTTCAGATAGTAGTACAGTTAGGAGAGTAGTGTTGCAACACTAGCGTCCAAGTTATAGTTCTAGTGTCCTTTTGTGGAAAATCTGCCTGAGAATTTTAGGGATGTAATGGAAGGGTTTTAGGGACTTGTAGGTGATTTTTGAGCTCCTAATCATTCATCTATGTCACTATTTTGTCAAATCTTTTCCAAAACCTAATGAACACCTACACACATGAAATAACAACAAGATCAAATGCAAAATAAAGATAAAAATTGGGTTGTGGGATGTCACAATTGCACTATGAAACCCCTATTATCCTGACCACTACTTAAATTAACCCCAATGATAGGGGTCTCAAATCACATGTAGTTCTCCCTTAGGTAATGTGCATAATCAATGCACGTAGTATGCTATAATGACTTTCACTTAGGCCCTTATTTGATCAAATGTGCAAGTCTATGTGTGTTTGTTGAGTAATATGTAGTGTGATAAGTTATACTATTTACTAATTTTATGTAATTATGTACAAAAGTAGTAAGTGTTAGATGTAAAATGCATTATGAGGCTCTTTATATATAAGGAACTTTGATTTGAATGTAAGACACTTGTTTGTTGGCTGATAAGATGCAAAAAGAAAGATAAAATCATAAGAGAAAGATCAAGGAAGGGTTAGGACCCAAAACATGCTTAAAAAGTGACCGTTGGACACTAGAGTTAAATTGGACATTAGTGTATTATGCTAGTGTCCTGGACCACCCTAGTGTCCTAAGAGCACAAAACTAGGTGAGGACTATACAAAATAGGCCAGGGGGCCTATGACTAGGATGGGATAACATAAGAC